>BSBK01006748.1:310000-349654 GCA_027943335.1 Chamaecyparis obtusa | reverse complement strand
TATATGTATATACATGTGTATATATGTATATATATGTATATATATACATATATACACATGTATATACATATACATATATGTATATATATACATGTATATAGATGTATATATATATATATATGTATATACATGTATATATATACATGTATATGTATATACATATATATCTATATAGATATATAAATGTATCTATATATATATACATATACATACATACATGTATATATATATAGATATATATATATACACATACATACATGTATATATATATATATATATACACACACACATACATACATGTATATATATATAGATATATACATATACATGTATGTATATATATATATATATATATATATATATATATATATATATATGTATATATATATATATATATATGTATATATATATATATATGTATATATATATATATATATATGTATATATATATATATGTATATATATATATATATATATGTATATATATATATATACATACATTATATATACATGTATATATACACATATATATATATATATATACATACATTATATATACATGTATATATATATATATATACATATACATATATATATATACATACATTATATATACATGTATATATATATATATACATGTATATATATATATACAGATATATACATGTATATATATATATATATACATGTATATATCTGTATATATATATATATATATATATATATACACACATGTATATATCTATATATATATACATGTATATATATATACATGTATATATATATATATACATGTATATATATATATACATGTATATATATATACATGTATATATATATATATATATGTATATATATATATATATATACATTATATATATAGGTTGTGGCATGTTGATTTATTATGCATAGAAGCGCTTTAGGTGCAGGATATTCATGGGGTTAGGGAGATGATCTCCTTTTGGTGTTACAATCTTATATGCCCCAGACCCAAATTTAGTTGTGATGATATAAGAGCCTAATTAGTTAGGCTCAAACTTTCCTTCTTCTCATGATGTGGCATATTCTTCTAATGTTGCATAAGGAGGGTGATTCTACACAATACCTAGAAACATTCTAAACTCCGTACACAAGGTATTGCAACTAGAAAAAAAAACTCACTTCTTGAGATCTAAATTTTGCAAAAAATACAAAAATATGGGGCTCAATTATTGGATAATCTCATTAACTAATCTTGAGAGAAAATAACCTATTTAAATTAAAGGGAAAAAACATAAATTAAATGGATTTTTTGTTTTAAATTTGTGATTCTTTCTCAATTTAGGGCCAAAAGATATGATTGTTGTCTATCTGGGGTTACAAAGTCAACATTTAGAAATATATAACATACAAATGAAAAATGTATATCTATCATATGTAAAGTTTCTGGTAACTTTAACTTTTAATGATACCCCTAAATATATGGTATATCTATAGTTCTTCTTTGAGATCCATAACATCACACCAAAACCTTTATGTTTTACTTATAGAAATTTTAAATCTTTTACTTGAAAAGATGCAAAAATTAAAACATACACCATGGAAAAATATAAAGATGAAACTATTAAAAAATTTTAATTAATTTTAAAAGATTTGAGTGCAATGAACATTGAGACTACTAAGATATACACTCTAATATATGTACATGACTATACTTTGACTAACTAAGACTCAAAGAAAAAACTCTACCAAATGGCTCAAATTTTTTTTATGAGATTGAGGGAACAACAAGCTTAAGGTATAATTTACATCTTGGAAGGCAACTCTCAAAAATTACAAAAAGGAACTTAATTTTTTTTATAGAAGAGATAAAAATATTCCCCCTTTGATGTTGGTGGTTGTTAGGAAGTTATTTTCACTTATGCTCCTCTAATTCCTACACACTACTCAAAACTAGGATTGATCCTTATGGAAGTGACAACAACTCATTAAGTTATTGTTGTAAAGATGTGAAAGTCAAAACTTATAATCTGATGAATAATTGAAATGTAGATAAAATCTCTACAATAATTATGTTTCATCTTAGAAAAGATAAGGAGACACACTGCTAAAGGTTATACCCAAAATAACCCTAATTCTAACATATTGAAATGAAACTAAAATATGCATTTATGTCTTCTTGATTACAACTTTAAATTATTGAGGGAACACAAAAAAATGCCGAAAAATCAAGGATAACCAAATTTAATCAAAAGGTTTGTGTAAATGTTTGATGGATCTATGATAGAGATAAACTAAATCTCTTTTGATGTAATATCAATATACTGATATAGACTTATCGGTACTGTATATATATGAACACAACTAGATTTGATTCTGATTACTAATAATAATGATGAGCCCTTGATATGGTAAGTATATTGACAATATTTCTTATCACAATTTGAACTATATATATCTTTGATAGAGTTGAATGTGGAAACGCTATTACTTGTTTATTATCACTGGAGAAGAGTAGGTCATTGTCATGTGATTGATGATGTAATTCATCCAGTGATCGATGATTATGTATGAGGAAGTAGAGGTGCATGTCCCATAGGGATATGACTATACGTGGCCAATGGCCACATAGGGTCATTTCCCTATGGGGTCATGCACTTCTAATTAACTAACTATTTTAATAACAAACTAATATTAATTAGGCACTGATAATAACTATGATTAAGTATATGATGATTAGTATATGTGTGTGTGTGTGAGGAAATCATAGATCATATACTTAATATATATGTGAACTTCACTTCTTCTGAAGCTACACATTAACACTCCCTCTTAGCAAGGGAGAAGTGAAATATGAATCATATCTCAAGAGACTTAACAAGATATCAATATTAATGATATCCGTACAAATAATAGATTATCTAACTTTAACACTCTAAAATAATGTCTGGTCAAATAACCATAATCATGATGTTATGAACACTATCATAACATGTATTATGATCTCTGACATTTCTGGATCAACAATTAGAGTGATCATAATAAGTTCATTTATCAATGACTTTCGGCATATCCAGAACAATAACATAATTTGTCATGATAACAGGCCTATCATTTGTAAGATCGTCACCTTACAATGATTACCTTCTAAATATATATGTCTATGAAAGATTGTCATCTTTCATTACATATCTGATGCAACTATTCAATTAGAAGCATAAACACACATAAAAAAATTGAAACTCAAATTCAATATTTACAATTTGATCATACCAAGTTTTCCTCTGAAATATTCCAATTTAACCTTGGCAAGAGGTTTGGTAAGAACAATCGTTGTTTTCTCATTTTTACTTATATAGTCTAGTTTGATAATATCTCGATCTACCATATCCCTAATATAATGATAAGGTATCTCAATATGATTAGATCGATTGTGGAAAACTAGATTTGCTGAAAGCTTGATACAACTTTGATTATCGTAGTGAATGATAGTTGGCTTCAAAGGTTTCTTGAACAACCCAACTAGCAACTTCCACAACCATACTACTTCTCTGGCTCCCATGGACGAGGCTATATATTTTGCTTCAGTGGAGCTTAAGGCAACTAAAGATTGTTTCCTACTAAACCAAGAAATCATTGCAGATCCAAGACTGAAACAACATCATGTTAGTACTCTTACGTTTAGTATAGTTGTCGGCCCAGTCAGAATCTGAATATCCATGAAGATTTATTTCAACTTGATCATATTTGAGTCCCATACCAACTGAACCTCTTAGGTATCATAAGATGTGCTTAGCTTCCATAAGATGTATCTTTGGTTCACACATGAATTAACTTAACGTATTAGTTGCATAACAGATATCAGGATGAGTATTAACCAAGTACATTAGTGATCCGATGATCTACTTGTAGTAATTAGGATCAGTAGGTTTAGATTCAAATCCATCATTCTTTAGTTTATGTAAGTTAGCTTCCATAGGAGTAGTAACTAGTTTACAATCCATCATTCCAAACTTAGTCAAAATATCAATAGTGTATTTTGATTTAAGAAAATGTAGTTCTCCTTTTGCTAGACTTCTAGACCTAGGAAGTAATGAAGAAGTCCTAGGTCTTTCATATCAAATTCTGTTGTTAGTTCCTATTTGCATTTATCTATGAGATGTTCTTCACTTTTTATTAGCAAGTCATCAACATATAATACAAGAATAATCATATCATCTCCATTTATTTTGAAGTATATGTTAGGATCAACTTCATTCTTGGAATACCCTAATTTTGTGAGATAGTTGTCTATTCTTTCATACCATGCCCTGGGTGCTTGTTTAAGGCCATATAGGGCTTTCTTTAATTTACATACATGATAATTTTTGTCATGAGTGATGAATCCTTCTGGTTTCTCAATATATACTTCTTCAATTTCACCATTTAGGAATGTTGTTTTGACATCCATTTGATGTATCTTCCACCCTTTGGATGTTGCAGTTGCTATGATAGTTCTAATAGATGTGTACCGGGCGACTAGAGAAAATGTTTCTTCATAATCAATTCCTTCCTTCTGCTAGAATCCACGAGCTATAAATCTGGCTTTGTATTTTTCAATGTTGTGGTTAGTTGCATGCTTGATTTTGTATAGCCATTTAGAAGAGATAACTGATTTATTCTTTGGTCTGGGTAAAACATCCCACACATCATTTTTTAGTATTGATTGATATTATTCAATCATTGCATCTTTCCAAGATTTTCTTGATAAGGCTTCTTCGACATTTGAAGGCTCTGTTTTGATAAGTTCAGAGAGTAGTGCTACATAGCATGATTGATTTCTTTTTCTCTTGCTTTCTTTGACTACTTCATCATGTTCTATATAATTTTCTTCTATCATTTTTCTAGCCCAAAGTGGTCTCTTTTTGTTGTTAGGATTTTCAGTATTCTTTGAATTTGGAATAATAGGTATAATATGTTTAGTATCATTCTCCCTCTCATTCTCTACTGCATGATCCTCATCTAGTTCAGTAGTAGGTTTTGTGTATGATTCATCAATGTTCTTTGAAATATTAAAGGCAATGTCTTCTTCAAATTTTACATCTCTACTAGCTTCAATGGTTCTTTGACCAGGGACATAGATCATGTAACCTTTGGTTGATTCACTATATCCGATGAGTATACCTTCTTTCTAGATGGTTCTAATTTTGTTCTCTTTTCTTTAGGAATATGAATATAAACTGGACACCCAAATATTCTTAGGTGGCTTAAGTCTAGTTTGATGCCTATAAATACTTCTTTAGGAGTTATATTTTCCAATATTGGGTGAGGACATCTATTTTGAATATAAATTGAAGTATTAGAAGCTTCAACCCAAAAAGAGGTATGAAGATTTTGGTCATGCATCATAGCTCTGGCTGATTCAATAACGGATCTATTTTTTTCATTCTGCAACTCCATTCTATTGAGGATTATATGGTACAGAAAACTCCCTCTTAATCCCAATAGTAATGCAAAAATATTTAAAGATTTCTGAGATGCATTCACCTCCATTATCTGATCTTAGGGTTTTGATTTTCTGTCCAGACTAATTTTCAACAAGGGATTTGAATTCTTTGAATTTAGATAACACTTCAATTGATTCCTTTTGTTTAACAAAGATCCAAGTTCTCCTAGAATAGTCATCTATAAAGATCACATAATAGAGACATCAATTCAAGGAAGGTACAGACATAGGACCACATAGATTAGTATGAATAAGTTCAAGTATAGAATTTGATTTGTGTACACTTTTGGGAAAGGATTTTTTTTTCATTTTTACCTACGACACATCCTTTGAAAATGCCTAAATGATTAGGTTTGAGGCTAGGTAACCCTGTTACAATTTTTCCTATTGATGATAAAGCACAAAAATGAAGGTGACCTAGTCTTCTATGCCATATTTCATTTGTGTTTGATGTTTCATGATTTAGAGCTAAATTTTGTTGGTTAGAAAGTTTATATAAACTTCCATCTCTAAATCCAATGGATATAGCTTTCTTGATATTTGAATTCTTTGGCCAAGATAGAACATTATCTCCTTGGAAGGTGATTTGATACCCTTGATCAACAAGATCGAAGATAGAGACCAAATTTCTTTTTATACCAGGTACAAATAAAATATTCTTAAGTTGGAGAGTAATACTTGAAATTAGTTGAATTGAACATGATCCAATACCTCTAACCAAGTGTGTAGAGTTATCTCCAATGGTTACTGTTATCAGTATTTTACTCATCTTTGGAGGCCTAGTTACTAAGTGAGACTAATGCACCCTAGTTTGAACTATTAGTGGTCTTTCTTAATATTTGTGTTCATTTCAAGGTACATGAAAGAGAAAAAGAAATGAACTACATCTAAAAATTACATGAGCATGTATCAATGTTAAGTATGTTGTACAAAAAGAAAAGAAACTGAGTAGAACATTTATCCAAGCTCACACAGGCCGTGAGCATAGTCGTTGCCAGAATTGAATGAATAAGTGTAGATATCAATGAAGTAATGAACATGAAGTACAAGGGTACCATACATTGCTTGGTAATAGTGTCTGGATCTAGTCCTGTCCAGAGATCTCCTATGGTCCAGAACCTGCAAGAAGAGAGGAGGAGATATGGGTTAGATCCAATGGATCTAAACAATGCATGGTACCACAATATTCACAAGATGCATATATAAACTCAATCATACACCTTTGGGAGGGGCTTTGCTCAAGGCATGTGCATAAAAAGGCTCCAAAAATAAAAGAAACACCATGTTTTTCACTAACGTATTTGTTCCATGTGCAGATATAGGAGAAGATAATTCAACAACAATCCAAGGGTGCTGAGATCCAGATGAATGACTTTGACCTGTGATACAGTCGATGCCAAGAAAACCTCAAATTTCCTTGGCAGTGGCTACATCACAGGCCAAGAACACCCATGATCAACCAAGCATTCAATAAATGATGTAGTATCAATGGGACACTCAAGAATCACAATGGCAAATCAGATGGAGTAGGGTCAAAGGGCACTGGTAGACCAAGGAGGCATACATCATCAACATGTCAAAAGCAAGTAAATGATGCATATTTATGGAACATGATTAGTATCATCAAAACATAGAACAAGGTACATAATCTATGTACTGGGGAAGATACACTACAACATAATATGCTTCAAAAGTTGCATTTAATACATTAGTGCTATGGCATGAACATGTTAAAACCTGCATGATGAACCAAATAGTAAAAGGATACAGTTGGTAAATCAATGACACAAACATCATAAGATATCATATCATCAGGTGGGATAATAAATAGATAGTGCATGTGTTAAGAAAATGAACACCAAACAATACATCATCAAATGGGTCTCAAACACATGATGCAGTGAAGGTCATAGTGAATACTATACAGTTAGCTAATGGGCTTGAAAATGATGACACCATAAGATTCATGTACAAGAAATAAACATGCATAGGTAGAGCTCAACATGGCATGGTGTCTCAAATAATAAACACTTGATGCTTGATCAGGCTAAGATCAACAATATACAAAGTGAGGAATGTGCCATTGAATGTTCAAAAGACCAAATAAGCATGTGCTCTCAATGAATCCAATCGGTGATCAAATTAGATCGAGCATGCATGTGACTCTAATATGCAATGGACACCATATTTTAAGGAATGTACAAGCTAAGAGCAACAGTCAGTCAATACCATGGAATTAACAGCGAGCATCATTGCCAGGTTGCTCATGGGTCACCAAGCTTTTATACGAAGATTTCAACATAGTCCCAATGGAAAATCAATACAAATGCTAAGGTTCAAGTAAGGGGTTATGCGAGAGATAGCTAACATGAAAAAATGCATTATCAAGCTCATGGCCTTGTATAACAGTGAACATGTCATTAAGTAAATGAAGTTTGCTAGCATCAACAAATAATAAAGTATGATGCCCTGTCCCAAAGTTCACAAGCAAAAGACTGAGACACAAACACCATGAACATGGTGCCATGAGCTCACAGGTCATGTATGAGGGAGGGCACAGTCATAATAAACAACAAGGATACAGTACAACACTATAGGCTCATTCAAGAATATCGAGCTTGGCCCAGTGAAGAAAGACACAGTGATTCATCACAATAATGTCAGAGCAAACATGAACCTCCACAGGCAATGCTTGGGTCGAGGATGTAATGCCACAACTATGATGATAAATAAATAGCTGACACTTAACACTCTAAATCTAAAGTAATGGGTCAATACAATAATAGGATGTCAAGCATGCAGCAAACCTATCATCCCATGGTGTCAACTCACAACCCCATGACAATAACAGGATGCCATGAGTAATCAAAACACAAAGGGTGCCCTGTTCTAGTTTTTTTTCACCATGAATTAAAATAGTGACCATCGTAACATAGAGTCATGGTCATGAGTCATACAGAAGCAAATGAACAATGAAGTGAAATACATATGGATGAGCTAAATGGATCATGACTATTGGATAGGCTACCAAGTCATTGATGCCCTAGCTCGAACATAAACAACACGGTGCTATATGCAGGGTTAAAGTGGATGTCGTGCCTCATCAACAAGTATTTACCAAGCATTAACATCAAGAAATGTGCATGCCCTAGCTTTCAGGTCACCAAGAGATTGGGGCATGATGTTACTAGTATGACCCATGACAATGTAGAAAAAACCAGTGAGCATGTCACGATGGCAAAAGAGATGTAGCATGGGGGCTTGCAGGCCATGAACAAGACAATAATACATAGGGACCAAGCTTGTAAGTAGGGTACATGAGTATCTAATATAGAAAACATCATATAGTGGAGAAAGAAGGCTAAGAGATTCAAAACAGAGATGAAATCTACAACAAGACAACAAGTCAATAATGCCTTTTTTTTCAATCTATGCCATCATTGATAGTGAAGAATAGCCATGAAGATTCAATGTCTTCAAAATGTAGAGGAAAATAATTAAACCCATAGACATAGTGCCCTTGAAATATTAAAACCAGATACAAGGTAAAATGCCAGTGTTCTGAGATTATACAGAGAATTCACAATAAACGTGCCAATCAAAAGATATGATATGAATGCCAAATCAAACCTACCTTGATCAATGCATTGCAGGATAGATGTTTCTAAAATCAAATGTAGGAGTGCCAATGAAGGTAGTATCTTGCCAAATTCTGAATGGAGAAGTCCAAGTGCCAATTGATTCTTCATCCTCGCAGGGGATTTGTTTCTAAATGATTAATCAATTGTTTCTCCCCTTTTTTAGGGTTGAGGTTTTTATCAATTTTTTTTTTTTTGGTGCCTTGTGATTTTAGCATGGGTTTATTTGGTAATTATTAAATATGTTCTCTCACTTATGTGATTGAAAGCTATTTATTAATTCAATGGTAAATATTTAGAGTCATAGGGGTAAATATTTTAAATGTAAAGTCATTGCAAGCCTTTTTATTGTAATTTCTGACAATGGTGTTTTATAAACCATTGTCAGAATCCTATTTTTGGTGCATGACTTAGAGTGGGAAGGGTTATTCCTTTGACCATCTTTTTTAGGCATCCCACTTTTTCTGCTACCCCTAAAAACTCAGGAATTTGGCATCTGAGTTTATGAGGCATCTTCATGGGCCTATTTGGATAGTTTTCCATTTTTAGGTGGTGGAGAGTTTCATGTAGATTCCTAGGTTTTCTTTTTATACCTCTCACTTGTGTGATTGAGGGGAGTTCTTCTTTCTCTCTTTCTTGGAGGTGAATGCTTGTAGCTCTGGAGAAGTAGATCGATGCACTTGGCTCCTTTCACTAAGAATAAAGTAGCATTCCTTCTCATCTCTATTATTTCTTGAGTTTTTCTATTTGGAATTCATGTCAAATCTATTGTGATTATGTTATCCTTTACTTTGCACACTTGCCGAGTTGAATGTTCAGGAAAGTGTTATGCTATTGTCGTTATAATTTGTGTATGTATGGATTTAAAGTTGTGGAAGTTTTCCCTTCTCTAAATTCAAGTACCTCTTTATTCTGAGATATCAAGATGATAGAGTCAAGTTGTGAGTTACCAGGTTATTTTAAGTGTCATTGTGAGTTTTGATTCAATCTACGGATCTATCAATGTTCGGTGAATCGCCTAGTTTTAGTTTCAATTTCATGCACTCTCTCTCCCTTTTCCTTCAAAGTTCAGTTAAGTTTTAGGTGATTCAAGGGGAAGCCGGCCCCTAATCTAAAGGTCTACTCTTGGATAGGTTACCCACAGCCTGAGAGTAGTCTCATGTTTCAGAGGATTGCTAGGTCCTACACTTAGCCATACTCAGGTGCAATCCCTAGTGACAATAGTTTTTGGCACACTCGGTGGGACAACTTTGTTTCCCATCATTCACTGAGATCTTGGTGTGATCCTCAGTGTAATCAGCCTTTAAGAGGGAGTTTGTTTCAAACACCATGGCGACTCTGAGATAAATCTACTAGTTTAAGCAATCCAAGTGTTGATAAGTTTTAGAAAATATCTTTTTACCAGCTTATTTGATGAGTAAGCATGTCAATTCCTTATGCATTTTCTCCCTATCACCACCCAATCATGAGAAAGCTACCATGTGCCTTCATTTATACCATATCAAGTTGGCCAAGCAGTAGCATATAGCAAAAATGGCACACCAACAACAAATTTCCAGCATGCACTACCATACCCCCCCACCCAACATCAAGCATCCTGGCATCATTCCTATCAACCGCCCTATGAGGGACACCATTATAATGATGAACTACAACTGATTGAGAACCTAATTGATGAATCTATGATTAAAGTTCACCGAGTTGATTAGATATGTAAGATGATTAAATCAATATTATGTTGTCATTGATGTCAACTAGTTTGACAACACTTATCTTGTAAGTTACTATATCGAAACATCTAGAGAAAGGAGTGAAAGAGATGAAGAACATAAAATATCTACATAAGGAAGATGGATATGACAGATGAGGATAAGGAATACATTGAGTAACTTGTTGATGAGTCTATGACCTTATGATATTGACTTGATTATGTTGCATTCATCTATGATGAGGAAAGGAGCCTAAAGACATAAAGCAGTGTTGTCAGTTAATGAAGCATTTCAGTATACACCGATGGAGTGTAGTGTATACCGATCATAGTGTAAACCAAGCTTGTGTTCACTGACACATTTCTTTGTTAACCGAGCAAAATAGAAAGAATTAAATGATTAGTTTAGCCAATAGGATTGATGAGCTGGAAAGTGTACGATTTCAAGGTAATAGATAATGTTTGTTATGATGATCAATGACTAACAAAATTCAAGGAAGATCTAATGGAGTAGATTGAAACATGTTATTGACACATCAGTCGAAGAAGGTTAAAGTGGCAAAATCAGTGGATGAGATTAAGCGGCAAAATTTGATGGATAAGAAGAAAATAATTTACATGTCTACATAAGAGACTGATGATTTCATGACGAATGATCGCCAGGAGGAAAAGGAAATTGCAAAATTATCGCGTGAACAAGTTTTCATGCATTCTGATCATACTGGTTAAGGAGAACCCTAATGCAGAGCATTACCAAGCAACATAAAGCAATTATCGATGGATAGTAAGTTGATATATTGTTGAAACAAAAGTGTTACATTGATCAGAAAGATTTGTATGAGCTGAATATTGATCTGTATATCTGCAATAGAAGTTTTAATAGATCAGATCACATACTATTACATATTTAACCATTGTACACAGTCAAATCTCTTAACCGAATGGACTAAGAAAGTCTTATTATGTATCATTCATAGAATGAACATTGTTATCCTGTCAACCCCATAGTGAATGTTGGCTGGACGATAATGGTTGGTCTAGAATCCTCAAACAAGGTCACACCTAACAGTGTATTTGTAAACCTTTAATAGGGTTGGGTCTTCACCAACCTCACTTTAGAAGAGTGAATATTTTTGGGTTGTCAGTCCCAGGTGGTTTTTCCCTTCACAGGGTTTCCATTTTAAATCTCTTGTGTTATGTGTTGATTGTGATATATGTTTGTTATCATACTTTGCATATTACATGTTAGATTTGATCGGTAACTACTATATGTTTTAGACTGATAATCGGTAAAAGCATAGATAGTGAAAGTATTTATGTTTACCGAATAGCAGAAGTTGAAGCATTTGTTTTGGATTATACATTTTGATGCAGGACAGTGATTAACTGATTCACCCCCCCTCTCAGTTATTCTAACAATTGGTATCAGAGCTTTGGTTGCTTAGAACAGATTTTTAAAGACTTCAACACAAAGGTCTCAAGATGTATAAGAGGGAAGTGCCAAGACTGAACAAAGAGAACTTCGCAGTATGGCAAAGCTGAATGAAGTTGCACATATCTAGAATTGAGAATTCTGCACTAAATTTGATGGAGAATGGCTATATACAACCGACCACTGGTCCCTTGATCCTTGATCAACTAAGAGACAGGCATGAACACAATATTACTATGATGGAACTTGCTGCTGCTTGTACCGATGTTGAATTTGAAGATATTAAGGGATGCACTACTACCAAAGCCATGTGGGATAAACTAACTCTAATATATAGTGGTGATTTGAATGTTAAAAGAGCCTAAGCTGAAAGCCTAAGAGGCATATTCGATGATATGAAGATGAAGGAAGGTGAGAACATTGTGTAGTACTCAAATAGACTAAAAGAGGTAGTACATGCTATTAGAGCATCAGATGGATTTATTGATGATGAAACAGTGATAAACAAGATTCTCAAAACTTTACTACTAGTTTATGCAATCAGGATCTTTGCAATTCATGAAACAAGGGCTGCATCCAACCTTACTCTTGACACTCTGATTGGTAAGCTTACAACCTTTGAATTAAAAAACTTTGATAATAGTGTTGTATCGACTGTTGAGTCTACTTTCATGTCTTCTTTGAAGATTGGTAAGTCTAGTAGCAAGAATAATAAGAATGATGATAGTGATAGAAATACTGATGATGATCTTGATGAACTTGAAGCTCTTATGGCCAGAAGGTTACCTAAAGGAAAAGGAAGATATAGAGGTAAGTTACCTTTAGCATGCTTTAATTATAAAGAGGTTGGCCACATTGCTGCTAGATGTCCACATAAGAAAGATGATGATAGATCCAAAGACCGATCTGAAGGAAGCTATGGTAGGAGAGTCAACAGGAGTTACCGGTACAACAATAGAGACAACTAAGACAATAATGACAAAAGGAAAAATGTATGTTACATAGCTGAGGATAATGAATTTGAATTTGATTATGATGATGATGTAGAAGTTGTATTTGTTGCTATGAAAGATGACTCTGAGGAAGAAGAAAAACATTTTGAAATAGCACTGATCTCTAAAGTTAACAAAAACAATACATGGATCATAGACAGTGGCTGTACACATCACATGAAAGGTGATGAAGAGAAATTTGATCAACTTGAAGAATACAATGGAGGATCAGTCAAGATGGGTAATGACACACCCTATATGGTAAGAGGTAAAGGATCCTTGATGATAAATGATAGGATAAAATGTGATAATGCTTATTGGGTAGATGGACTAAACTATAACTTGTTAAGTGTGGCACAACTGAACAATTATGGTCACCGAGTTGCTTTTGAGAACAAGAAAGTGAAAATCTTTGATGATGGAGGAAGACTAGTTGGAACTGGTGCACAATCAAGAGGTAATCTATTTTATCTTGATACTGATGAGTCTTCTTGCCTGATGATGAAAAATGAAGATGCTTGGTTGTGGCATAAAAGGTTATGCCATGTGAATTTTGATAACATGATTAAGATCAACAAAAAGAGAAGAGTTATAGGTTTGCCTAACTTGTCAAAACCTGATCATGTTATGTTCCATGAATGTCAGAAAGGGAAAATGACTAAATCTAGTTTCAAAAGAAAGGACTATTCAACAAAGAAGATACTTGAGTTGGTTCATACTGACCTATGTGGTCCTATGAGAACTCAAAGTTATTATGTGATAGATACTTTATTATTTTTGTTGACGACTATACTAGATTGATGACTGTTATGTTTCTAAAAGAAAAATTTGAAACATTCAAGATGTTCAAGTGGTATAAGGAAAAAGTAGAAAAAGAGACTGGTAAGGAATTAAAATGCTTAAGATCTGATAGAGGAGGTGAATTTATCTCTGATGAATTTACTAATTTATGTAATGAGCATGGTATCAAAAGACAAGTCTCTACACCGAGGACACCCTAGCAAAATGACATTACTAAAAGAAGGAACAGGTCAATAGTTGACTGTGTTAGGACATTGATGTTGCAAAAGAATGTTTCCCAGACATATTGGAGAGAAGTTGTCAGCACTGCAGTCTATGTTCTTAACCGAGTACAACTGAAGAAGGACACCAACTGAACACCCTATGAATTGTGGTTTGGACACAAACCTACTGTAAGTTATTTCAGGATCTTTGGAAGTAAATGCTTTATTTTGAAAGATGAGAGAAATGGTAAATTTGATTCAAAAGGAGATGAAGGGATATTTCTGGGATATTCCACTAAAAGTAAAGCATATAAATATTTGAATAAGGTTACAAATAAAATGATTGAAAGTACTAATGTCTGTGTTGATGAGTTTGATGACAAGAACATAGAGGATAGTAGAAAGGAACTAAAAGACTATGGTAGATTAACTTACATTGAACAACTAGAGTATCTACCAAAGTCACAACCTGTGATAACCGATCAATAGGAAAACAATGTTGAACAATAGGAAAGAGATACCGACGAATAGGATGGAGCTACCGAGCAAGCAAATGAACCTGAATAGGATGAACAAGAAAGAAGAGATCAAGTTATGGCAAGATTTTTCAAGAGACATCATCCTGAGACACAAATTATTAGAGACAGACAAGCTGGCATGTAGACAAGGAGCAAAGCAAGAAAAGGTACATGTCTAGTTTGTGAATTTGAACTGAAGAATGTAAAAGTTGCATTGGAGGATGATGAATGGATTAATGCAATGAAAGAGGAAATAGATAAAATAGAAAAGAAAAAAACTTGGAGTTTAGTACCCTGACCTAAGGACAAGAATGTTATCGGTACTAAATGGATTTTCAGGAACAAGCTGAATGAAAATGGTGAGGTTACAAGAAATAAAGCTAGATTGGTATGCAAGGGATATGCACAGGAGGAAGGCATTGACTATGGTGAAACATTTTCACCTATTGCTAGATTAGAAGGTGTTAGAATGCTACTTGCATATGCCGCACACAAGAAATTCAAAGTTTATCAAATGGATGTGAAGTCAACATTTCTGAATGGTATACTTGAAGAAGAGGTCTACATAGAACAACCTGAAGGGTTCGTTGATCCAGACAACAAAGACAAGGTATGTAGACTACGTAAAGCTTTCTATGGTTTGAAGCAAGCATTGAGAGCTTGGTATGAAAGGTTGCATACTTACTTGCTAAGTATTGGATTTGTTAGAACTAGTGAGATCAACAATTTGTATATGAAAGGAGACACTGATGACACTATTCTTATTGCTGAGATATTTGTGGGTGATATTATTTTTGGAGGACAAGATCACATATGTAAAGCCTTTTCTGATGAGATGAGACAAGAATTTGAAATGTCTATGTTTGGAGAGATTAAATTCTTTCTAGGACTACAAGTGATTCAACAGAGTGATGGGATATTCATCACACAATCTAAATACATAAAGGAAGTACTAAAGACATTTGGCATGGAAGATGCTAAACTTGTGGGAACACCGAGGGCTACTGGATGTAAATTGACAAAGGAAGATGAAACTACAGAGGTAAATTAGACACTTTACCGATCCATGATTGGTAAGTTAATGTATGTAGTTCACAGTAGACCAGATATAGCACATGTTGTGGGAATTGTTGCTAGATTTTCTGCTAACCCTAGAGAATCACACATGATTGCTACTAAAAGAATCTTAAGATACCTGAAGAAGACAGAGGATTATGGATTATGGTATCCTAAGGAAGGCAAGTTTGAGCTGAGGGTATACACCAATGTTGATTGGGCTAGAAATGTGGATGACAGAAAAAGCACCACCGGAGGAGAATTTTTCTTTGGTGAAAGACTTGTAACTTGGACAAGTAAAAAGTAGGCTTGTATTTCTTGGTCTACAGTTGAAGCAAAGTATGTTGTTGCTGCTACTAATTGCTCAAACATTGCATAGATTAAGCAAGTGTTGGAAGGAATGAATGAGATAATCACTGACCCAGTAACTATATACTATGACAACACTAGTGGCATTAACATTTCAAAGAATCCAGTGATGCACTCTAAGACAAAGCATATATCTATTAAGTATCACTACTTAAGAGAACAAGTACAGGAGAAGCAAGTGAAGTTAAAATTTGTTACATCTAAAGAACAAATTGTAGACATATTTACAAAGCCTCTACCGAAGGATACATTTGAATACTTGAGGACTAGACTTGGGGTCCGTCCCCTATCTACTGGTCACTAAGGTGATCTGGATATTGCATCAACCTAATCTTATCAGAAGATCACACATGTTGATGCAGCATAGTTCACACTTTGGATCATGTCTAAAGCTGTGAAAAGTATTGGAACAGATTGGTATATCAATATACAAAAATACAGAGAATGCAATGGACAACAGAGAGTTACTTGGCTACCGACATAGCTATTTGTTTATTTGTTTCTTTGGCATTGTTGTCAAAGGGAGAGATAAACAATACGAAACAATATGCACCAATGAGAACTATTTGAGGGAGAGATAATCTGAAAGAAAGGGAGAGCATTGAAGATCGGTTACTGAGAACAGGAACAAGAGAGCTGAGAAGATCACATCTATAGAATTGAATCTGCACTTGCAAATGCTTTTTGTAATGTAGTGATTAAACATATTAAGTCTATCCAGCTTACTACATTTGTTTATAGAGTTGTAGAATACATGTTTGGTATGTGTATGGTATATTTCATATTACTTGAGTTGTCATCAATGCCAAAGGGAGAGATTGATGAACTACAACTGATTGAGAACCTAATTGATGAATCTATGATTAAAGTTCACCGAGTTGATTAGATATGTAAGATGATTAAATTAGTATTATGTTGTCATTGATGTCAACTAGTTTGACATCACTTATCTTGTAAGTTACTATACCGAAACATCTGGAGAAAGGAGTGAAAGAGATGAAGAATAGAAAATATCTACATAAGGAAGATCAATATGACAGATGAGGATAAGGAATACATTGAGTAACTTATTGATGAGTTTATGACCTTATGATATTGACTTGATTATGTTGCATTCATCTATGATGAGGAAAAGAGCCTAAAGACACAAAGCAATGTTGTCGGTTAATGAAGCATTTTAGTATACATTGACGGAGTGTAGTGTATACTGATCACAGTGTAAACTGAGCTTGTGTTCACTGATGCATTTCTTTGTTTACCGAGCAAAATAGAAAGAATTAAATGATCAGTTTAGCTGATAGGATTGATGAGCTAGAAAGTGTATGATTTCAAGGTAACAGATAATGTTTGTTATGATGATCAATGGCTAACAAAATTCAAGGAAGATCTAATGGAGCATATTGAAACATGTTATTGACACATCAACTGAAGAAGGTTAAAGCGGCAAAATTAGTGGATGAGATTAAGCAGCAAAATCTGATGGACAAGAAGAAAATGATTTACATGTCTATATAAGAGACTGATGATTTCATGATGAATGATTGCCGGGAGGAAAAGGAAACTGCAAAATTATCACGTGAACAAGTTTTCATGCATTCTGATCATACTGGTTAAGGAGAACCCTACTACAGAGCATTATCGAGCAACAAAAAGAAATTACCGAGGATAGTAAGTTGATATATTGTTGAAATAGAAGTATTACATTGATCAAAAAGATTTGTATGAGCTGAATATTTATCTATATATCTGCAATAGAAGTTGTAATAGATCATATCACATACTGTTACATATTTAACCACTGTACACAATCAAATCTCTTAACCAAGTGGACTAAGAAAGTCTTATTATGTATCATTCATAGAATGAACATTGTTATCCTATCAACCCCATAGTGAATGCTAGTTGGACAACAACGGTTGGTCTAAAATCCTCCAGCAAGGTCACACCTAACAGTGTGTTTGTAAACCTTTAACAGGGTTGGGTCTTCACTGACCTCACTTCAGAAGAGTGAATATTTTTGGGTTGCCGGTACCAGATGGTTTTTCCCTTCACAAGGTTTCCACGTTAAATCTCTTGTGTTATGTGTTGATTGTGATATATGTTTGTTATCATACTTTGCATATTACATGTTAGATTTGATCGATAACTACTATATGTTTTAGATTGATAATCGGCAAAAGCATAGACATTGAAAGTATTTATGTTTACCGAATAGCAGAAGTTGAAGTATTTGTTTTGGATTATACATTTTGATGTGGGACAGTGATTAATTGATTCACCCCCCCTCTTAGTTATTCTAACATATAATCCTCAAAATCAGCCCTACCCCACTTCAGATACAAACTCCAATGACTGGTTGGCAGATTTTCAAGAAGAAATGAGCTCTGTCAGGAGAGACTATGCAGAGATGAGGTCTCAGAAAGAGGAGCTCTCAAGGCAATAAATGGAGGTGGTGACCTTCTCAAGGTAGCTTGAGAGCCAGATAGCAGGTGCTGAGTAGACCCTTGAAGAGAAGAACCATCTGATCTTGACACAAGAGAAGATCCATGAAGAAAATATTGAAGAGCATCAAGAATTAATAAGGGCCATCTATCTTATAGCTACAAAAACTGAGAAAGATCTTTGAAAGGAGTTAGAAGAAAAGGATCAGTTGGTTAAGAATCTATTAACACAAGCACCAAGGCAAGGAGATCATGAGGTCATTTCTACCCCAATGCAAGAAAGCTCACCATATCCACTAGAGGGCAATGGAAACTTAACGTAATCTTGGAGACCGTCATAGACCATGTTTTTGGGTTACGTGATGCCAACACTTCTTAAGGGGGAGATCTCAGAGGAGATGCCTCATGCTATTGAAGAAGAACTAGAGGCCTTGTAGACTAGATAGGAGACTCGCAAGGTTAAAATCTTAAGTTTCTTGCCTGGTAAGTCCACTACCACATCTATTGAAATTCCAAGCTTTAGGATTTCTCCTTCAGTTTGAAATCCTAGTCAACAGGGGCCTAACCTCCATGATTTTTTAGAGCCTATTCATGACCCTATCTCAGATTTCCATCCACTCCATTCTATTCTTATAGAAGAGATGCCTAAGAGGTTTGACTTCCTAAGTGACAGTGAGCCTGTCCAGCAGCAGATTAAGCCCTATGAGTCAATTCCTAAAGAGACCCCTACACCTCATAGCATTTTAGGCCACCAAAAAGAAGATGAATTTTGTCTCTTAGGTGTACTTTTTCATGGTGATCATGAGGAACAACTAGACTTGTTACATGTTGATGAATTAGAGCAGCCAGATAAGGATAAGAAAGCAAGTGAAGAAGGTGAGAGCCTAGCTGGTCTATTTGAGGAGATGCCTTCTTATATTGAGCAAGATGAGGTGGTACAAGATCTACTAGTTGAGCTCTCTGATTATGATAAGAAAGACACAGTTGCTGCTAACTTAGAACAACATGATGATTTTGATTTGATAATTGATGTCTTCTACTCTACTCTTGTTGATGTTCCTCATCTTCCTGAAAAGGATAATAGATTGCATGTTCTTGAGGAAGAGTTTATTTTTCAAGAAGTTAATGTTATTCCAGTTGTAGAATCAATGATAGTACCTATTTACAATAAAGTGGTGGATGAATCTCAAGAATCTTGTTTCCCGGACCATGAGGAGGGGCCAGTGATTATTGAGGACATGAGACAGTTTGATAGCTTTGATGAGCTATTGGATGTTCCAACTAATGAAGAGGATGGTTCTCTAACTGCAGAAGAAGAACTGGTATGACAGACTATCATGGAGGGGCAGAATTTTGATCAGCATGTTGAAGACATTTGTAAGGTGCACACAGAGAAAGAGAGGTATGGTTTCATACTCTCAAGGGGGTGTCCTATTAGATATCTAGCTCAAGTGGGATCAAACAAGATATCCATTTTCAAAGATTCAATGGAGGGTGATGTCAGAGGTCCACTCATTGATGACCATGAGCTTATTTGGTCTCATCAACCTCCCTGGGAGGATAGAACCTATGGACTGATCAAGTTTAGTAGTCTGGTCTAGCAAATTCAAAAGTTGATATGCCAGGCAGTTCAGTATATTTTTGTATTCCATATTCTCTTTGTTGGCATCAAATATGCAAAGTGTAATACCCTAAGGAGAATGGGAAGTTATTTCAACAATCTAGTTAATGGATTTGTTTAACTAGTTTGCTGATACTAGTTAGAGTAGGGTAGGGTAGAAGTTTCAATTTTCTGTGTTTCCTAAGTGCCTTGGCACAGGTTGGCTTCCAGTTTTTTTTTTAGTTTGCTTTCAACTTTTAGTTTTCAGTTTGTTTTGGGTTAGCAATATGCCAGAGCAATCTACCTCTGATAGTTAGTGTTTTTGTTAGCAAGAAGTAGTTTTTTAAATCAAGGCCAAGTTCAGTTTTGAGGCTTATAAGACTCTATACGCAATGGATTACAAGGCAACTGGTCAGGATGCTTACCAGGCAAGCACTCAAAAGAGGTCGCCAGAATGTTATCAGTATTTTACTCATCTTTGGAGGCCTGGTTACTAAGTGAGACTAATGCACCCTAGTTTGGAATATTAGTTGTCTTTCTTAATATTTGTGTTCATTTCAAGGTACATCTAAGAATTACATGAGCATGTATCAATGTTAAGTATGCTCTACAAAAGGAAAATAAACTGAGCAGAACATTTATCCAAGCTCACACATGCCGTGAGCATAGTTGTTGCTAGAATTGAATGAATAAGTGTAGATATACATGAAGTACTAGGGTAATGGTGTTTAGATCCAGTCCCATCTAGAGAGCTCCTATGGTCCAGAACCTACAAGATGCGAGGAGGAGATATGAGTTAGATCCAATGGATCTAAATAATGCATGGTACCATAGTATTCACAAGATACATATATACACTCAGACATACACCTCTGGGAGGGACTGTGCTCAGGGCATGTGCATAAAAAGGCTCCAGAAATAAATGAAACACCATGTTTTTCACTAACGTGTTTGTTCCATGTGTAGATACATGAGAAGCTAATTCAACAACAATCCAAGGGTGTTGAGATCCAGATGAATGACTTTGACCTGTGATGCAGTCGATGCCAAGAAAACCTCAAATTTCCTTGGCAGTGGCTGCATCACAAGCCAAGAACACCCATGATTAACCAAGCATTTAGTAAATGATGTAGTATCAGTGGGACACTCAACAATCACAAAGGCAAATCAAATGGAGCAGGGTCAAAGGGCACTGGAAGAACCAAGGAGGCATACATCATCAACATGTCAAAAGTAAGTAAATGATGCATATTTATGGAACATGACAAATATCATCAAAATAGAGAATAAGGTACACAAATCCATGTATTAGGGAAGATACACTACAACATAATATGCTTCAAAAGATGCATTTAATACATTAGTGCTATGGCATGAACATGTTAAAACCTACATGATGAACCAAATAGTAAAGGGCTATAGTTGGTAAATCAGTGACACAAACATCATAAGATATCATATCATTATGTGTGATAATAAATAGATAGTTCATGTGTTAAGAAAATGAACACCAAACAATACATCATCAAATGGGTCTCGAACACATGATTTAGTGAAGGTCACAATGAATACTATACAGTCAGCTAATGGGTTTGAAAATGAGAACACCATAAGATTCATGTACAAGAAATAAACATGCATAGGTAGAGCTCAACATGGCATGGTGTCTCAAACAATAAATACTTGATGCATGATCAGGCTGAGATCAACAATATACAAAGTGAGGAATGTGCCATTGAATGTTCAAAAGACCAAATAAGCATGTGCTCTTAGTGAATCCAATCGGTGATCAAATTAGATCGAGCATGCATGTGACTCTAATATGCAATGGACACCATATTTTAAGGAATGTACAAGCTAAGAGAAACAATCATTCAATACCATGGAATTAACAATGAGCATCATTGCCAGGTTTCTCACAGGTCATCGAGCTTTTCTGTGAAGATTTCAATATAGTCCCAATGGAAAATCAATACAAATGATAAGGTTCAAGTAAGGGGTTATGCATGAGATAGTTAACATGACAAAATGCATTATCGAGCTCACAACCTTGTATAACAATGAACATGCCATTAAGTAAATGAAGTTCACTAGCATCAACAAATAATAAAGTATGATGCCCTGTCCCAAAGTTCACAAGCAAAAGACTGAGACATAAACACCATGAAAATGGCACCATGAGCTCACAGGCCGTGTATGAGGGAGGGAGCAGTCATAATAAACAACAAGGCCTAGAACAATGTGGTCTCTGACTCCATCAATGATTATCTTCATGGCTTTGTCGTTTCCTTCATTCCAAGTTGTTATGTCAGGTTCTGCCTCTGGTTTTAATTTGTCTACTTTAACAAAGGATTCAACTTTATTTTCTTTTAATAACATTATGATTCTAAACTTCCATGATTGAAAGTTGTCAGCATCCTCAAGTCTGTCCTCGAATCTGAAAATGTTTTGCATTGGAATGTAATGTAATTAGTCTAAAATTTAATTTCTTTGAGTTTATTAGCCACTTGGATCCTTCAAAACTAGTGCTCTAATACCATGTAAAAGTATAATGAACTTCTTGAAATTAGAAGTGAATCTCTGATATTATTTTATTGAGATTCATAGACACTTCATATTTATCAAATTATCTATATTCGGTGTCTAATCACAAACAACACTTTGTAACTATATACAATTGCGTACAGTCCTAATTTGATGAGGCATGACTCATGAATGAGTCACGACTCATCAAACTACAACTGTTCATAGTTTTACTACTAAGACTATTGATTAGTTAACTACATTGTGCATAATGCGCTGCATGTATATTAAGGATGTAATATTAAGAATACCGATAGTTATCAGTTAGTCATACGAAGGTATTAGACCTGATAACTATCGGGCATCTCTAGTCATAAATAATCCGATCACTATTTAATTATATCGATTAATATTTTAATATTTCAAAAAATTAATTTGTTAATATATATATTAATATATATATAGTTACAATTATATATATATATATTAATATATATGTAATTATAATTATAATTATATATATATTAATATATATGTAATTATAATTATAATTATATATATATATATATATATATATATATATATATATATATATATATATATATATATATATATATATATATGAAATATATATTGATAGACTTAATTCAAGAATATATATGTGTATATTAATATGTATGTGATTTTCCCAATATATATATTAATATATACAAATATATTTATATGTGAATTATCTGAACAATGCTATCAATTTCAACAAGGAGGATTCTATAGAAACACCTAAAAATGAAAAATTGATTTACAGTCCCCCACATGGATTCCCAACCCATCTAAATCTCTTGAATCCAGAGGCCAATCCCTCACAATATCTATATGTCTTAATCTTCCGTAAAATCCACTTCACCTTCCAAAGCGAAACCCTAAGTTTCTGATCACAAGTCTTCTTGATTGTAAACTGAAAACTCCTCACAAAAAATTGCCTTCTCTTGGAATAATCACCATATCTATACAACTTGTGCTTTTCATTTTTAGGGCTATAAGTTTTATCCAATGGTGAATATGGAATTTTAACAGAATCTTCCCTCAATAAGTTGTTGAAGCTCCGTCAATAATTTCTGCTATATGATGAACTTCTGCCACAAGATCATCGGGAAGGGCCAATTTCACAACATCTACACCTCCCTTGATGAGAGAGTATCCCTCTTCTGATATTTTGTCATCTTTGAGGATTCTCCAGTCAATTTCTCAAAAATATCATTCATGAAAGAGTTCGTGATGGACATGGCCTTGCTGGAGATGTCAATTTTAGGGCGCACTTGCTTCAGCACGTTAAATTTGTAGATCTTAGAGCTTTCCACGCTCCTCTTCTTTTTATCCCCAACTCCCTTGGTAATCTTATTACTATCCTTGGGAGGGGCCTTCTCCTTGGGCTTCTCTCTACAACAACAGTGGGAGTCTTTTCCCCCACTATTCTCCTCTCCCATGTCTTCTTCTCAGTGGGCTTCTTCTTTGCCTTGGGCGCCATTGCTTTCAAGATAAACTTCAAAACAAAAACACAAACAAATATGATAGTCAAATCAAATGATGCAACACAGACAAGTGATGATCACGGTAGATTCTCAAATCTATACGCCCACAAGATGTGTTGTGTGCTAAAACCAAGTTTCCACTTGCAGCTCAAAACTGGAAAAATGGAAATTGTGGTTTTGACTATGAGATGGGTTTTGTGGCATTTGTACATGAGCAACCTCGCAGGTAAAGCCTATCGACTAATAAGTTCACACAATTATTCCAATTAAATACTCAAATTTTAATATCATGTGTACAAATGGGGTACATGTGGAACATTTTGGGTGGTTTAAACTATAGTGTATTGATTAATGCTAAGGATAGTAATTTGAGCGTTAGGTGGGCAAGAACATAACAATCATTAATACATTGGTGACTACTAAGTTCTTTATAGTTACTTTCTATAAAATGTCAAACATTACTTATCTTTGTCTTGTATCTATTTAGGTTGTGAATTATAAGTGTACAAATCATATTATCCCCTAAATCATATTGGGTTATCTTATTAATAAATGTGTCAAATTTATGTGATAGAATGTTAATTATATTAATGATGTAAGTCTTGTTGAAATGATAATGATTTTGAAATATTTTATACATGTATATGTATATGAAAATATAGGCAGTATTTTCTTTGGAAATTTTTGTGAAGAAAATGAAGCAAAGGCAATTAAATTAACATTTGTTGTTGAAATATAATTATTTTCATCCCTCCTATTTTTTTTTAAAAATGGCTTGCCCTTCTTATTTTTGTTTTCCTTATGTGATTGTTGGCGATGAGGGTTTTTTCACTAAGGATGGTGTTTTTGTGGGGAAAAAACTCCTTTGGCATGATTATTGCAGTCACAAACTTTGCTCTTGGTTCTAAGGAGATTTTTCAGAAAAGCTTCACAACTACTCTAAGCAATAATATTAACAAACCTCCTTCGTACTTCTTGGAGCTTATAATTTTTTTCCCTAGCTAGGGTTGTATAGCATCTGTGGTTATATTCGTGCATGTAATTCGGTGATGAATGGTACTTCATTTTAACCACCAAATTTTGGATATTCAAACCCTAATATTATTCTGACATACAAGAATCCTAAAGTCATGTTATTAGGTCCTCATAAACTAAAACATATATCTTACCAAGGGGGACACTTAGTTTTTTTTTTCAACTTTTTCCAAACTTCCCTTAAATTTTTTACATTTTAGTTTATGATTTATCCAATACCCTCGCCCATAGGCAGGGAATGTATTCTTAATACATATACTTCTAGTAAGTGTTTTAAATTTTTAAAAAATCACTACAATGGAATTGTAAAGAGCCAATAGACTCTTGTGAAGAGCATAAAGAAAACTATTCATAACATAATTTACATGAAGGAAGGTAGTGATTCCTAATAAGTGTTTTCCTCAATAGCTATGCACAAACATCCAATGATATGTACTATGATTATCAATAAGGTCGCACAATTCTTCCAATTAAATACTCAAATTTTAATATTAGGTGTACAAATGGGGTACATGTGGAACATTTTAAGTGGTTTAAACTATAGTGTATTGATTAATGCTAAGGATAGTAATTTGAGCATTAGGTGGGCAAGAACATAACAATCATTAATACATTGGTGACTACTAAGTTTTTTATAGTTACTTTCTATAAGATGTCAAACATTAATTATCTTTGTCTTTCATCTATTTAGGTTCTAAATTATAAGTTTACAAATCATATTATCGCCCAAATCGTATTGGGTTATCTTGTTAATAAATGTGTCAAATTTATGTGATAGAATGTTAATTATATTAATGATGTAAGTCTTGTTTTTTATTATGGAAAACATGTTTTAATGGGGCCCTGAAACCCTTACAGCACATAGAAGTTTAACATAGAATAAGTGTTTAAAGTAGCAACAACAAAATAGCCACAGGCGAAAAAATAGCCCCCCAACAGAAAGCAAGATAAAAACCAGTAAAAGAAAATAGGGAAGCAGAACAAAAAACCAGGAAAATCCAAAAGCCAGGAGACCAGCTCAAGCAATTTCTCTGAGAATCTCTACCACATGAATCTCAAGCTTAGACACCCTTTCAGCCACCTCCTTAAGGTCAGAAAGATCTTTATCAGGTTCTTGGGTGTCCTTTTTCATTGTGCTAGATCTGGTCCTCTTCCTCGACCCTTCCTTAGGAGCCTTATCTTTGCCACTGTCTGGAGACTGGTCTTCCTCTTTACTACCCCTATGTTCCTCAATTTTGTTAATCAACACCTTAATGTTGTCATTAGAAGCTTTAAGAATATTATAGCTTTGCTTAGCAATTTTCTGCAAGGTGCCCTCCATGCTCTAAACTCTCCTCTTCACTTCCTCCACTTTGTTTTCCATATCATTCTCCTCCTCAGTATTCCTCTTCTTATTGCTACAATTATCCCTCTCCAATCCACCCACCATGTATTTTAGCTCCTGGATTTCATGATAAGTCCATTTGGTAGTTCTATAGCTATCAATAACACTATTCTTAGCATTGTTAAGCACATCCATCTAAGGGTTCTCCTTAGTGATGTCACTCAAAATGACCAAAGCAGGATCAATAAGCTCCTCCATTTGTATTTTTCCCTCCTTATTCTCCTTAACCAATGTTTTCATTATGTCCCTATTGTGGCCCATTCTAACAAAGACATTGTCAAAATTCCTGCAAACCACATTCTTGTCTTTGCCCAAAATTTTGCAGGTGTACTTGCCAGACCCATAATCTTCAAAACCATGCTCGTTCTCATCCCCTCTCCCCTAATTCTCCTCTTCCTCATTGCTATCCTTCCCCTCCTCTTGCCTTTCCTCCTTAGAATCTTCTTCCATATGCTTCCTTTTTTTCAACCTCCTATAAGGTTTGTCATTAGGAATCTCCTCTCTATCAGCATGCATCTTAGTAGTGATGGTTCTCTTTCCACCCTTCTCCTCCTTATTTTCCTCTTCTTCGCAGAAGGTATCTTCCTCCTTGTCAACACTATCACCCTCTGTATCTGTACCCTATGCCTTCTCATTGTAATCTCTATCAGATGAGATCTCAATGCTCTGTTTAGGGTCAGGAATCTCTTTTTTCTTCATTTTCTCTATTTTAATTTTCCTTTTCCCCTTTTTGGTCTATAGGGTAGCCTCATTATCCATGTCTGAATGCATCTCTTGGCTTTCCTCAGTATCAGACAGGATATACTCTTCCTCTCTTGGATCCACCTCCTCATATTTTCCCTCCTTAACCATCTTCCTATGCTTTATTTCTTTCCCTATAGTCCTAGCCTTAAAAAATCCATAAATTAATAGCAAAATCCCCTCATGGAAAGCAGGGTTACCAATAGGCTTCTCCCTATAGTCATTGATATTCTCATTGATAGATGAATAGAGATAGAAAGGGATAGAAATATTTTCCCCAGACCTGAAGTGGTTGAGCAGCACGAAGTGGTAAGAGTAGATGTGGTCGAATCTCATGTCCAGGGAAATGTACTTGATAATTTCCCTTAGCACAAACCTCCATAGTGGCTTGATGGACTTCGACAGGTAGTAGGTTCTTTTCTTCACTAAAGCCTTCTTTTCCTCCACCCCTTTGGAAAATTCCATCACCGCTTGTCCTGAAATATGCCTATCTCTATAGAATTTCTTCCCAATAATGGGTATGCCCGTCACCGCAGAAATAACCTCCTCCGTGACCATGAATTCCACCGTATCAATTATGACACTCCCCTCATTCCAATTCTTAACCATGGTTCAAGTAACAGAGGGTTTCCACCCATGAAGCTGGTCAATGAAAGTAGTAACTTCACCTTTATTCAAAATGCTCCACACCTTAGAACGTCGATGCCACTTATCCACTTCATCCTCTGGTTCTCTCCTGTGTCTTTCCCCCACCATTTTTTTATTCTCTCTGCAATATTTTCTCCTGGTAGCAATATCTTTTGAAGCCTGATTCCAAATGGTATGAATGGTATTCTCGATCCTTCTTTTAACCTCATAATAATTATACCCAAAAATGGGCCTCAAAGTGCAATGATGGTTATCACTAAGGTGTTTTGTACTTTGGCTATCGTACTTACACATCATATCGCAACACATTTCCCATAGAACATAAACTTTCATTATTAACATTTAATATTTCCCAATATGCTCGGGATCCTCTCCCTTTGAATTAAATCAAAAATTTCAAGCAGAATATTATGTTCATCCATCGATCTTTTCAACTCATCATTCCTGACTACCCAGTTGGCCAGCCTGTCAACCACTTGATTTGCTTCCCTATACTCATGGGCCACGTAGATAATATTTTGAGATATTATCTATACTTGATTTTCTTCCCTATACTCATGGTCCATGCTTCCCTATACTCATGTAAGTCTTGTTGAAATGATAATGATTTTGAAATATTTTATACATATATATGTATATGTATATGAAAATATAGAAATTATTTTCTTTGGAAAGTTTTGTGAAGAAATTGAAGCAAAGGCAATTAAATTAACATTTGTTGTTGAAATATAATTATTTTCATCCCTCCTAATTTTTTTTTAAAAATGGCTTGCCCTTTGCATTTTTGCTTTCCTTTTGTGATTGTTGGTGATGGGTGTTTTGCACTAAGGATGGTATTTTTGTGGGGCAAAAACTCCTCTCGCATGGTTTTTGCAGTTGCAAACTCTACTCTTAGTTCTAGGGAGATTTTTGGGAAAAGCTTCACAACTTCTCTAAGCAATAATATTAACAAACCTCCTTCATGGCCTATTTCATTTATTACCCCTTGACATCCTTGCTACAACTCTTTATATGACTCTGCCTTGTGAGAGTTAAGCATCTCCCCTCTCCTTCACCCATCAAGCCTATGCATAGAGATACATAGATCCACAAAGACCGTGATTCTTTTTTTGCTCGACATGAGCATTATAGGGTTTTGGTGGCTATATTATTAGGAAACTCTAGAAGCTACTTAGAGATAGTTACTACTGCAATAGGAGGCAATAAAGAAAATTCTTTGATTTATTTATAAAAAATTAAATACATTCTAGAGATCATGATTTATGGGTTGGTCTGTGATCAAGAGGACTTTCTACAAGATCATGCTCTTATTTTATAGATTTGTCAAAATTTGGCTAAAGTTATGTGAGTTTCATGATTGGATCTCTTCTATCTAGAAATATATATTGGAGGATGAGATCAATATCCTTCCATGCACTGGGTTTTTTCTATTCTAGAGTTAGAATCCTAAGCGAATAAGGAGTGAATTCTTAAGAATAAACCATGGGTGTTTTAGGGAATTTGATTGTGCATAAAGGCCCCCTCCTTCAACTCCCATATAGAGATCTTCACATCTACCCTTCTTTGGGTTTGATTGTCATACCTCCCTATTATTGGCTAGCATATTGGCCTTTCTAAAAACTTTAATGAAATGGAACTTGTAATCACCTAAAATTTGTCCAATAGAACCTAAGCCCCTAATTTCAATCAAATTTATCTCAAACAAAATTCTAAATCTCAAAAGCATAACTTACTAGATATAATTATGTAAGTAACTTGCATAATCCCCCTTGCATAATTAAATCAAATCATCTCTAATATTAAAACTTGAAAAATCATTTAATTGTCAAAACTTCCTTTTTAATGTAAAGTCCTAGAACTTTTATTAAAAAGATCACTTTGTGCATACATAATCTTGTTTAAATGGAAATTAAAAGGGATTTTCTATTTTGTCTTATTCTTCAATCAAGCTTGGCCAAGAAAATTTCTTGAATCCTTTCACATGGATTGATCTTTCTCACCACTCATCTCTACCTAACTGTTAGGATTAGGTAATACTGAGAGTGGGGGTGAATCAGTATTACAGAACTTTGATTTCAACTTTAAACAATCCAAAGTAATGCATAAATGAAAAGAACATATAAGCATAACACATTACTCTTGATACCATGATTTGTTCTTGAGGAAACCCTTGCCAAAGGGAAAACCCCGGTGGGGATGGTACCCACAAATATGCACTAAAATATTATGTCCCTGTTAGGAGATCTAGCCCTGTTAGGATTTGATTGTTACATAGTACATTTCCTTGTTAGAGGATTACAAAAACCCTGTTAGGGGTATACAAAACACCTAGTTAAAGGTGGTGACCACACTGCTCTTACAATCGATATTGTCCCAAAAATAGTTCTCAAAAGGGGAACAATACAAGCACTTATCTTTCTTAGATAGTTCCAATTGTAGCTTGGCCTCTTACTGATCTCACATCTGATCTCTACTCTTATATTTGAAAACTTACTCCATCATCATAACATCATCCATTCTTCTCTTTCACAAAACCAATCTATACTTATATAGAATTAGCCTTCCAGTCAGCCTCACAATTGTCATACAAAACATAATGGAAACTTATGCAAATGATATACATGGAGTCAGTGCTCTTATATTACCAAAGAGTAAGAAATATACTTTATTTATTTGTCTTAGCACGTTACCATATCCATTATGCTTTCCTTAATCATCACAACCATTCATGTACCCTAATATACTATTTTACTGTCTTCGCATACCTTCCGAACATTATATCTCACATATCAGGTATCAAAAACTCATGCGATCTTAACTAAAGCATGTGCATATCCCAAAATACCTCCAGTTAACTTTGCAAGCTATAATACCTTGTATATCTTTATCACTATCCAAAAATGTGGCAATGTACCATGTTATCTCCACAACATGCGATCACTCCATCATAAGTGTTGCCATGAATGACAACCCTTAAGTGATTCCTAGTACTCCAAAACATTACATGTCAATAATCTCTCCCTTTGGAATTGATGGAAACACTTAGAAAAATGACTAAGTGTTACAGTACAACCTTCATTTCCTTTTCCTCTTTTTTATATAATTTTTTTTTTCCACATCTCCTTTTTTCTATATATATAACTCTCTTCCTCATTTTCCCTTTTTCTTCCTCTCCCTTTGATATCAATGGAAAATGTATACACAAAATTGTAGGACTTAAGCACAAATGGTTTAGTGCTTACTCACCAGATTTAAGACATCTTGGAAGGATATTTCCAAGGTCTTAACTTCCTCAATCCATGAACTTATCAGTAGTTCACTGACATGGATTAATCCATTCAGTGCATATGACATTGTCTCTGCTACCTTAAGCTCAGTGAGAGTTGGTAGTGACATTGAGCTTTCAACCTTTATCATCTCAGAGAGATGAGTCTCCAATATTGAGAGCTTGGAAGTCAATAGGCTTCTTAATGAACCGAATCTGTCTGTAACTCTCCCTTTCTCCATTTTTAGTACTCCTATTTTCTCTAGTAGCCTGGATGTCTCCTTATCTATCTCTCCCATAGTTTGTGAAGATAATTCACAACTACCCATTATGTTGTCAAGACTAGCCCTGTCTTTGGCTATGGCCTCCTCAACATTCTTCAAATGTTTGCAGGGATTTATGCAATAGCTATATAGTTTCCTGCCTTGTGCTACACAACTCTTGGATTTAAGAGTGGTAGCCTTTAGAATGCCTAATTCCCATGAAATGGACTTATGAACTTCGATCAACTTCTTCTCCAAGAAGTTCTTTTCAGCCTTCTCCTCTATATTTTTTTAGCAATGAGTCAAAGTGACTATCAAAGCTATCCAATACTATTCGAGATTCTCAACTTCATCCTTGTCTTTTAGGATAACTGGTGAGCTTGTTCACTATCTCTATAGCCCTAACCATTATCTTAGCTCTTTTATCTCCTTTCTGGACTGATCTCTCCTTAGCTTTAGCAAAGGCCATGAATGAGAGTCTCATTAGTTCATCTTCATCCATGCTATCCACATCAGAACTGACTATTTGGCCACACTTGATGATAATAGAGATGAATCCAATTTGACTTCAGTAACCTCCTCTATTTTAGGTTGTCTTTCTTGCTTTTCTTCTTGCTGTAATTCCTTCTCCTATACTTTTTCTTCTAGTTTCTCTTCTTCTTTACTTTCTTTTATCTATTCTTGATCTTCAACTTCCATCGCACTGTCTATCTTGTCCATAAATGGATCATTTATATCTTGCGAAGTGTCAAGGCTAACAGGCACACCAGTGACAAAGAAGTCTAGTTGCAAGTTAACTTGAACACTCTCATCAATTGCCTGTGATCTCTCTCCTAAATCCAAGGATATAGGTTTATCAGTCTTAGGAGGTGACACCTTTTTAGGCATGTCATGCATTAGAACTTGGTCTAATGCCTTTTGGGTATCTTCAATGACCTCATCATATCTTCTAGCCTTTATCTTGACTAGTTTGGTCTTTGTTCTTATAAGAGGTTTCAGTGCCTTTATGATTCTTTCTCTTTCCTAAATAGACACAACCGACAACATATCATCAATTGTCTTGTTTCTTATGTTCTCATCCTCTGAATGTGCTAACTATTTTGTGATTTCTATCTTGCTGTATAGATCTTTGGGGACACTGGCTTCAACTTCCAACAAATTCTTTTTCAAAACTAACAAATGCTCAATGATAGTGTCCTCAATGATTGCTTGATCCTTAGGCTTATATATCTCTCATAGTATCTATTTATAGATATCAGATTTCCATCCTTGATAACCCTTTTTTGTAGTGCTTTCATGTCTGGTTTCCACAAGGATTGTGGACTCTTTTGAACTGTTTTCTCTTCCTTTTTCTCCATGACCTTTTCTTCCTTTTTCTTCCTCTTTACCTCTATCACTTTTTCTTTTGGACTGACCTGCTTGACTATCCTAGATGATCTTCTAAGAATCGCTATAGTCTCAACTTCATGTGTTTCTTCCTCTTGAGGGACTGATAAATCAATGATGTTATTAGTAGTAGTTGTCTTCTCTACTTCCAATGGAGTGGGTGAATCAATGGAAATACTAGAAGATGCCTCCATCTTATTTTTGATGTCTATCAATTGTGATTTTGTAATACCCACCATTGCAGTGATATCTTCTACTATCTTGTTGAATTTCCTCTTTCTTGTTACTTTCTCTTGTTCTTCTCTGAATTTTTCATATTTTTCTCTGTATGTACCCCATCTTTCTTGAGTAGGGTCCTTTTATGCTGCCAATACATGCTCTACTTACATAGTTAGTACTTCAACACTTACTTCATATCCCATAGGATAACACCATTTGGTTCTAGGCTCAACCGTCTCAAAGCAAAAACAATCAGTTTCAACCATGAAACAGATGGTGTCCTCATACTTTTCTACTAAGATTTTTGGAATTCTATATCTTTCTTTCATTTGTCTCTACAAGATCTTAATTATGCCAAACAATTCTCCATCAACCCAATCCCTTTTCTACCTTCTATAATATTCTGAGATTTGTAGACCAGTAGAATCATTGTCTTTCCATGCTCTAGGATGCATACCAGGAAAGTTGTGAATGACATGAATGTACATGTGAACTAGTAATTACCCAAACTTGAATACCTTAGATTTGTCCCTTTTTGTAACTTTTATATTTTCAATGAATTGTTGAGCTAGTATTTCACACAGGTTGTATCTCTTGTTTTCTTTGACCCATTCTGTATGCCATCATTATTACTCTAGCTAATACAAAATTAAGTTTGGAAATGTAAAAAAACTTGTAGCCAATTAGCATTGCTACCAATCTAACATCTTGTAGATATATATCATTTACAGTCATTGCTCTCTTGTCCCATTTAGAGTGTGTAAGGTTTTCAACTTCTTTTCTTATATTTTTCTCACTAACAGGTAGGGCTCCTTCATTGTTAAGCCCTGTGATATCATGGATTAACTGAGCACATATCTTAATTGGTTGATCACCTATCCACAAGAACTGATCATGAACTCTACTCAAAATGATCTTGAACCATTTGACTTCCGTGAATTCAATGAGTCGGGTTAACTTGAGTATTGATAGGTCTTTTAAATGTTTGATTTCTTCTGTCAAGGACCAATTTACATCTATCATACTGTTCAACTCATAGAAGATGTTGACCTCCCCAATAATCTCATACTTGCAGTGTATGTATGCCTTAATATCCTCTACATGCAACACACCTACGAGGGTTTGAGAAAATGCCCCTTCCGAATCATCCTCACAGGATTTGTATGGAAGCCTTTTGAACTTATACCTAGGTTGGTCTACCACATCAAAATTACTGGTGCATCCATGAATTTCCAAAGAGATTAGGTCTAAATACCCTAAACGCACACAAATCTGATGCTTGGCTTCATGTGAGCACAAAATAGTTCTACTAGATTACTACTCTGCCTTCACATTTCTGCTCTCCTTAGTCGCTGATCAACAAATGGTGGAGAAATTATATCTTTCAAGTCCTTTATTCATCACAAGTTGAGTGTGTGTATTAAATACAGGTAGCTCAACTTTGCATGTTGTCTAGTCAATGCAAAACTCGTGAACACAGAAGATGAATCTCCAAGTGTTGTGAACTTATCCACAGTTTTAAAAACATCTATACATATCATACCTAAGCTCGCATGAGCTTACTCCACTTATGTAGGGGCTGGATAATTTCTACTATCTGTATCGAATGCTCCCCATGAGGCCATGAGGCCTTCTAGGCTGATGCCTCAAAGAATTCATCATGCGAAGACACAACATCATAAGTTGTCTCTCCTTGAACAACTACCTTATTTAGAACTTTTACTTGTCATATCTTCTCATCCTCTGATTTCTTACTTTCATTTATGTAATCATTTAGGCTTTTACCAATATCACTGATATTTTCCCTTATAACTATAGGTGGTGGTCTTTCTGGTTCATTTGATCTCCTTGGTCCTCTTTTGTTGTCATCTCCATTGTATCTACAACACTTCATAATGTGACCTAGATTTTTACATTTGTAGCAAATAGGTGGTCTTCCTCTTTCTTGATTAGTTTGTAGCTTATAGTACCTTGATGTCTGCCCAAAGTTATTACATTTTTTACATGTAATCTTGGCTGCAGTTTCTTCTCTGATATAGTCTTGCTTATACCTGGATTGATCAGGTTTTCTACATCTTCTTCTTGTGTCCATACTCATAGCAATTAAAATAATAGCTGGTAAAGGGTTTAGAGTTACCTTTACTTCTACAATCTCTTTTCATGTGTCCAACCTTTGTTGCATCTGAAACATCTACCTCTGAAGGTTTGAATTGTTCTCTAGGATCTTCATTTGTAGGTCTTTCATTTGGAATATGTCTTTCCTCATTCTTGGATTCTTTTGGTTCTTCTTGAGTTTTTGAACTTCAGCTTCATTTGGTCCACTCATGTCTCCTTTAGATTTTTGTTATGTTCTTTATTCATCATTCTTGTCATTGCTCATGTGTAACTCCTCAATGTGTAGTTTGGCTTGAGTGATTTCACCTTTGATGATCTTATTGGAATTATCCAATTCCTAATATTTATCCTTGTAATGGTCAAGTTCAGTTTTCATATTTCCTATCTGCAGGTTAGCTTCTTTTAGTGACTTTTCAACTTTGTTTCTTTCATCCTTTTCATGCTGAATCTCCTTGATCATCAAGAGATTGATTTATTTTTTTTCTTGCTCCAGCTTCTTTACTTTGTCTAATATATCATTGTTTGAACCTTCTTTGATTTTCTTCATAAGGTCTTGTCTCTGATTTTTTACAATCTCAATCTATTCTTTAAGTTTCCTCATGAAACCTTCTGCTCTTCTTAATTTGAATTTTAGTTCGCCATTTTCAACTTTCATCTTATCTAGATCTTCAAGTGTAGCTTGAAAGTTCACTTGTAAATCTTCTGAATCCATTCTTATCTCCCTTAAGTTGTTAAGCTTTCTCTCAAAGGGCCAGAAGCTCTAATACCAATTGTTAGGATTAGGTAATACTGAGAGGGGGGGGGGGAGGTGAATTAGTACTACAAAACTTTGATTTCAACTTTAAACAATTATAAATAATCCAAAGTAATGTAGAAATGAAAAGAACATATAAGCATAACACATTACTCATGGCACCATGATTTGTTCTTGAGGAAACCCTAGCCAAAGGGAAAACCCCGGTGGGGATGGTACCCACAAATATGCACTAAAATATTATGTCCTTGTTAGGAGATCTAGCCCTATTAGGATCTAATTGTTACATAGTACATTTCCTTGTTAGAGGATTACAAAAACCCTGTTAGGGGTATACAAAACATCTGGTTAAAGGTGGTGAGCACACTGCTCTTACAATCAATATTGTCCCAAAAATAATTCTCAAAAGGGGAACAATACAAGAACTTATCTTTCTTAGATAGTTCCAATTGTAGCTCGACCTCTTACTTATCTTGCATCTGATCTCTGCTCTTATATTTGCAAACTTACTCCATCATCATAACATAATCCATTCTTCACTTTCACAAAACCAATCTATACTTATACAGAATTAGCCTTCCATTTGGCCTCATAATTATCATACAAAACATAATGGAAACTTATGAAAATGATATACATGGAGTCGACACTCTTATATTACCAAAGAGTTGGCAATATACTTTATTTTTACTTGTCTTAGCACATTACCATATCCATTATGCTTTCCTTAATCATCACAACTGTTCATGTACTCTAATATACTATTTTACTGTCTTCGCATACCTTCTGAACTATATCTCACACATCGGGTATCCAAAACTCATGCAATCTTACTGAAGCATGTGCATATTCCAAAATACCTCCAATTAACTTCGCAATCTATAATAACCTTGTATATCTTTATCGCTATCCAAAACTGTGCACTGTACCCTGTTATCCTAATTCTAGACTTAGTCATTTTTATGATTGTAACTCCAATGGAAATCTCCACAACATGTGATCACTCCATCATAAGTGTTTCCATGAATGACAACCCTTAAAGTGATTCCCAATACTCCAATATATCACATGCCAACACTAACATCTTTTGCCTCTTAATCTCCACCCTTCATTTCTTGCGACACTTTAATTTAAAAGGAAAGCTCTTCCTTGGCTTAAGGGTTCCACCTTGATCATTTGTGAGATCCATCTATTGACACTTTGTCCTTTTTTGTGCATTCTAAAGTTACTATGCTATTTTGAGTTCTTAGTTCTTAGTTGCTTTCATCATATTCTCGTAGCTTTCTTGTATTCTTATCTTATCTCATCTCCTAGAGTAGCTTTCATCATCAGAGTACTTGCATTCTAATTTACTTTGATAGTAGCGCTGTTAATCTGCACCTATTTTCATCATAGCTTTGCATTTGCATTTAGATCCACCTTTGAGTGTGTGAATGCAAGTCTTGCATCTCCTCCACATTTGAAATCTTCTATTTTGGAGTAGTCAAGTCACTAATCCTTCATGCCAATCTGATGAGCATTCTCAAAAGATTAAAATCACTTCAACTAGGAAGTGTATGCACCCTAAAATGGTCGCCTAAACTTTGGGCCCCATTTCTGCTATTTGTCAAATCCCTAAATCAATATTTTCAAATATCAACAATATCAATTATATCAATTTCCTTGATCAAATCATAATCAATTCAATATTTCCTAAGGTTTGAGCCTTATTTAATTTAAAAGAAATAAAAATAAAAATCTTATTTAATTAAGAGAATATGCTCCCTTTTAATTAATTAAAAATTTCTTTTAATTAAATAATAAAATCACTTTATCCTAAGCCTTTATTTAATTAAAAAGAATTTCTTCCCCTTTTATTTAATAAGAAATCCCCACTTTTCTTCTTATCCTATGTTGCACAAATAAAAGCATTATTCTTATTTTTATAAAAAGGAAAAAAAAAAATTTTGTCTTATGTGGGACACAAAAGTCAACTCCTATTTTTTTATTGGAGGATATTTGTGCACAAGGATCAAGCTTCTTTTTTTCTCCACCGTTGATTAAGTCTTTTGCCTCTTAATCTCGATCATCCATTGATTCTCATTCTCTATAAAAGAAGAGTTCTCTTCCTCATTTTCATATCTTAGATTTTTATGCTAATGTTATGCTGTAGGATTTCTAGGTCATTTGGAGCTTCTTTGAAGACATTCTTGCATTCAAGCTTTGGAGACCATTGTTGCATCACATTTACATGCTTGCATAGTTCATTTCTTGCATTTTCATAGCATTCATAGTTTCATTCTTAGTGTAGATTTCCTTTTATGCAATAGATAACCTCACATAGCCTAATTAGAAGGTTGTAATCCTTTGTTATTTCCTTTCAATAGCTTAATTTGTACTTTCATTTTGATAGATTAATCTTGCATATTCATATTAGTTTGCATTGGCATTGTATATCTTGATTCCATTGGGGATATTGGCATTGTTGCCCTTGTCTTTGATTTGGAATCTCTCATTGTGTGGTTGACTAGCAAGGTCATGAGTTTTATAGCTCTAGCTGAGAGCAATTTTACAAATCTTGCAACTCCATGCATAGAGAGCTATGGATCGATTTGTGAGGGCTCATTGTTGAGTTTTCTTGCATGTAAAGATTCATAGAAAGTGTGGTCACTTTTTCACCATACAGGAAGCAATAAGCCACTTTTGAGGGTTTAGTTTGTTCATTTGATGTGAACTCTTGTTGCTAAATTATTGATCTAATGGTTTATTGAGTGTGAATTGCATTTCAAAGCCTTGGTCATGTTGCTCACTCTACGGATGTTGATACCCCTACCTATTATCTATTTTCATCATCCAAATCTATTCTTGGTCCTTATATCCCAAAGTTGACACCTTCATATCTTCCATCCATATCAGGACCTGATATCCCCACATCCACTATACCCCTCACTCCTAACTTGTCATCCACTTCCTCATCATACCTCAAGATCAATAAAGACATGCATCCATGAGAAATTTACATCCATCTATCTAAACCTATCATATTAGCCGCATTCATCCATAATTCCCAAGTCTTTTGGAAGTAATTTGGATGTACAACATAAAAATAAAAAATACAAGAATCACTAACCTATGAAGATCACCATGTCCTGTCTAATTGACATGTGGATTGTAATGCCCCTCCCATACTCTGATTTTCTATATGTTATGGTTATTTTAGGATAATAGATTATATGTTAGGATATCATTGATGCTTATGATTTTTAGTGACCCCATACTTGCATGCGTATGGTTGATGTGTTTGTTTTTATATTTTTGTTTGATGTGCTTGATGTGGCTGAGGGACGGAGTCGTAGTTTACTTGCTTGTGAGATCCACACGATTAGCCGATCCTTGCCATTGCCTATTTATATTTATAAATGTATGTACATGCTTTTCTTTTATGCAGGTTTGCAGGTATTGGGCATCAACTTTCCTGAATTATCAGGATGAGTGTGCTCTATCGCAAAATCTCAATGGTAAGAGAGGGGAGATAACATACAAATCCAAATCCTAACCATAGCCATTGATTGTCCTAAATATTGGACAACT
>BSBK01006748.1:207500-307500 GCA_027943335.1 Chamaecyparis obtusa | reverse complement strand
TAGGGTCTTTTTTTTAATTAAAGAAAATATTTTAATAATTAAATAAAATTTATTTTATTTAATCAATTTTTTTTGGATTATAATATATGATATTTAATTTAATGTTTATTTCAAAATAGTTTATTTTTTATGTTAGTAGTTTAATTTTTAGTTTAATTTAATTCTAAATAGATTATTCAAATGTTTAATTTAGTTTAATTTCTAAATTAGTTTATTTAAATGGATTTTACTATTATTTTGTACATTTGATTGAGATTAAAAGACTTGTTGTGGTTTTTTAATTTATTGTGATGTTGTTCATAGAGTTATTTTTTTATTTTTTATTTTTTTTTTATGAAAAGTAATTTTATGGGGAGTATTGTATACTAGAGGTTATGGGGTGTATTTTGTGTTGCATGAGTTGCATGAATTTGATCATTAGTTTTGATCTTGTTCTGGGAATTAATCTTTTGTGTGTTATGTGGTGTCCTTTGTGATTCCTTTATGTTATCATGTGGTATGAAGGTCGTCTGGTATAGTTGGGTTTTGTTGCATAATTCACATGGGGAAATATGGTCTTGATCTTTTATATCCAACCTTTTTCTACTGAAGCTTATGATTGTGAGAACACTTTGAGAGTGTGTTCTGATATTATGGTTGTGAAAACCAATGTGATCCTATTACACTAAGGAATTGATTTGAGGATATTTTTATCATTTGATGTTATTTGAATTATGAGCCTAGGGGAGGTTAAATAGGTGCAACTTAGGGGAGTGGCTTACAATAGGGGTCTAGGACCCAAAGTGGTCAGTACCAGGGTAACCTATGATAAGTTTGTTAACAAGTGATAACATAGTAATTAAAATTAATAGATCATTAAAAAGATAATTTAGAGATTATGCCTCACCCATGCCTTAAGCGCTTGTTTAGGCTAAGGATGGGAATAGGATGATACCTAGAGAGTAGGTATGATTAGAATTCCTCATCTTCATGAGAGGGTATTATGGTTCTGCATGGGTCATGTTGAGGGTTTGGGGTCTAGAGTGGCCAATCGAGGGTAACTCAACCTGATAAACACTTGAGGGTCTAGGGTCTAGAGAGACCAGTCCAGGGTAACTCAAGCAGTTGTCCACGTGATGACACTCCCATAGTATGTAGCCTAAGTCTCCTCCATAGTTTATGCATTTTCCTCTGGTGGTGTGTCCTTGTTGTCTCATTGTTACTTGGTGAGTTATTTTGTATTATTTGGCGTTTTGGTTCATGTTGGCAATTTGATGTTTATTGGTCTTTAGTTGGTGGTACCTTGAGTTAGTAAGCCTTTAGGATATTTTCTTAGATGTTTTTATTGAGTTTGTTATCCGAGTGGGGTTTGTTGTTATCTCCTTAGCATGGTGGGAGTGGAACTTTGGTTCCATGAGGTGGGGTGGTAGTTTTATCTTTTACCATTTGAGATTTCAACATTTCTGTAGTGGTGCTAGAGGATGCTTGTTCCTGTTACCTTCTTCTTATTCTTCATTGGAGACTTGTTAATTCCTATCTTTGATGTTCATGATTGCATCTTGTATCAGTGCTTCAGAGTTGCAGATATTGTATTCAATTATTGTGACATACCCTATGACTTGTGTAGAGGATGTCGTATCATTGTATATACCTGATGGTATTGGATGTACTTATTATTCCTATGTGTTAATTGTAATTATTCTTAATCTAAATATTTATTTTGTTTACATAATTCTACGTCATGGGACCCTTGAGGATTGTTAACTGTAATTGAGTTATGCTTATGTGCATGTTTGTATCTCATGGTTGTATTGCTTTCACATTGTTATCATCATTATTTGTAAACACTTAAGAAAAAAATTATTCTATAAACATAGTGATGTGTTAGGTTAAATTCTCTTGGGTTCCTTGGCGAGGCATTACATGGATACAAAGAAAAAAGAAATATTCAAGAGACCACAAGGTTCCTCAAAGAAAATAAGAAAATAAAATAAAATATGGGTTCCTACATCCATCATGGAAGAATTGCGATCAAAAGCACCGGAAAGTATTTTTAAAAAAAAAAACTATGTGGATTTCCAAGTCTCTCTTAAAGGACTTGAATATAAAATAAAAATCAAATTTGGCATTCAAGCTTCCAAAGACTTCCACTCTGTATCCTTCCAAATGTCTTACATCTACTCCTTCATCCATTTTGGGTCCTATGTATGCTTCTTATCCTCCCTTTCACTATCATGCCATCCCTTTCATCCAATCCATCGCATAAATTCATAGTCATTAATAATCCTTACCCTCTGTATCATTTCCATTCTATCACCATATTAACATCCTTAACCATACCTTTATGTGGCCTTGGCCCATCAAAATGCATCTTTCCAAAGGAGCCTTATCCAAAGAGCATCGGGCTTTAGTTCCTCCAAAAATTACAAAAAATAATAATCTAAAAATGTTCCTTGGTGATAACCTGGTAAATAGGCACCTTGGTAGCAAAAGTAAAGAGAAATAAATTCATCTTATGGTGAAAACCACTACTTGTGGCACCTTGGACAAGTACCATGATGAAAACCTAACAAGTAGGCGTCATGTGTAGCTCCTCCCTCTTGCACTCTACACATGAGGCAAGATTCATCCACACTATCTATTTCATGTGCATCCATACTTCCTCTTTTACCTTTGATCTTGACATGGCTAAACTATCTACGAGCATCATATATCCTACCATATGCTATCCTTTCCATTAGCTTACTCTCTTTCTTTCATCCATGCTACCCTTTCATGATCTTGCTTATCCAGAATTGGCCATCACTATTCTTAAGAATCTTTGGCATTATCTCAAACCATTCATGCATAGCCTCCATCACCCTTTATCTTGATCATGATATCCTATTACTATCATATTCAATTGACCCATTGGTCTTGATCAAAATGAAGAATTAAAAAAATGCAAAATTTGTAAACAGGAGTCGCTTGACTTGTCTACTCTTTGGGACCACATTCTTTCATGAAACCAGTTTATTATCCTATATGCTATCCAACGTCGCTTTATGAGCCTACATTACTATACTTTTTCTTTCCCTAACTTGGGTAATCTTGAGGAGAGTGTCCCTAAGGGTTGCATTCACTCACTTCATCCCTCATTATCTTCCACTACATCCATCATTAGCTTTCTAATATATTCGTCATGTCCTATACATTGGTAGACATTGGGGGCAAACCAATGTAGTTTTGCTTGAGAACAAGTAATCTCTAAAAGTTTGAAAAGTAAAAAATGTTGCTAAAAAAATTCCAAAAATAACAAAAAGAAGAAAAAATCTTAAAAATCATATATAGTCCTGAAAAAATGATCATCCTAGTGAAAATATGGAAACAGGCGCCTTGATGTATCCAAAAAAAAACTTTAAAAAACTTAAAAATATAAAATAAAAGTACCAAAAAAAAAGAGAAAAAAGTGCCTTGGTGAAAATCTGGAAACAAATGCCTTGGTAGAAAAAATAGAATAATCCCAAGTGGTGAAAACCTAGGAAACATGCGTCACTTGTAACCAACGCTCTATTTATCAACCCATGGTTGAACTCTCATGCTTTCGACAACCTAATCTGGCTTCATCTTCTGCCTCTGTAATGTTCCCTTCTCTGAGATGAAATTTAATGATAATAATTTTAATATTAAAGAAATAAATAAATAAAATCATAACTATATATATAATTATGATTATGTTGATAGAATTAAATTTGTAAGAATTTGCAAATAGCAAATATTGAACCAAGGATCTAGAGGTTGAAGAAAAGCACAAGAGAGAAAATATGAATGCAAGGATGGATTGAATAGATCCAATGAATTGCTCAATGCTCAATGAGTGTGAGTTAAAATGATTACATAATAGGCCTCCTTATATAGGAAAGGCGATATGATAAGGAGCTGATAAGCTATCACCTATGCTAGGTGTAATCACATGTCCACCAAATGTGGATCATCCTCCAATATGCAATAAAGTATGTGCATTGGATTAGGATGATAATGTGATAAGAGCATGAAAGGTGGATCTCACACACAACGAGGTATGTGATGACAACTATCACACCTAAAGTGGAATTTCTCCTACACCATGTGCTTAATAGATGTGCACACTCCTAGGTGTCTCAATCACTAACTACTATGCAATGCATTAACCTAAGTAAGATTAAGTAAAGTGTAATTAGGAATAATTAATTACACCAACAAAATTAATGGTTAATATATATATATATATATATATATATATATATATATATATATATATATATATATATATATATATATATATATATATATATATAATTTAATAAATAATAATATTTAATAGTATTATTATTCAACAATAATATTATAATAATAAAGTAAATAATAAATATAACATTAAATTAAATAACAAATGATAATATTAAAATAATAATAATTTAAATATATGAATCTATTATTAATAATATATATAATCATAATATAATAAATATAATAATATAAGATAATATTTACAATAATATAATATATAATTAAATAACATCAAATATAATATATATATTATAAAGACCATATTACACTATATACTAATGTATTAATTCTCATCAAACAAAATCTAAATATAATCAACAAAGTCAAATGACTGGGATATCACGTAGCAAGCACTGGTGATAATAAGGTGGAGTTACGAGACTTTTCCAATGGATTACAATACCAAAACCAATGAGATCAAATGGCCAGAATTGACGGTGACTATTGTGATATGGTCAAACACAATATATCGAACTCTTCATGGAGTGCGATATGGATTCTTGGCCAACTGTTATAATATAAATAATACGATGGTAACTAGACCATGATATCATTAGCAGTTTCAAATCCTTTAGTTCGGTGGCTAAACAAGTTAATAGTAATAATCATTTCCCAAAAAGAATTAGGACAGATGTTAATATTAAGAATCTGTTGTTCTCCAAGGGGTGCGATTAGTAAGAGGATGAGAGTCATGGCTTTGCAATGTGGCTTGTCATTGCCACTACAAATAAATATATAGACATTAATAATCAATAGGGGGGAGGAGAAAAGGAGAACAGAGATAGACAGTAGGGAAAAATAAAAATAAAAAGAAGACAGTGGTATATAGCAACACTTGATAGGCGTTTATGTACAGTAGTGAAATATTGAAGAAACCAAGGGATTGATTGAAATATAATCTTTATTGCCATGATAGGGATAAACATATAAGAATAGGGATAAGAATAGAGAAACTTTGTAATAATCAACTATTAAATTATCTAAAGACTGGAATCAAGCTATTAATAATATAACTCATATTCAACACTCTCATGTGTGTCAGAATAAAAGAATTGTGAACAAGTTCTAAATAGAAAATAGTCTCTTAAAGTCAAAATTATAAGAATTCAACCAAAATATTAAAACATTGTATTAAGAGACATTGCAGTCATCTAAGACAACGATTAGACTTTTGCTTGTCAAAAAATTGAGAAAGACTTATCATTTCACTAGAAGGGACTTATAGTATTATTTAACGATATAAGGAACAACATAACAGTTCGATTCATCACTTTCCATTAAAGAGGATTTATATATTAGAGGAGTAATTGAATAATAGGGGATTATTTTCATAGAGGGTTTGGAATCACATGGAAGGGTGAAGGAGTACAATTGAAGAACAGATCGAAACTAAATACAAGGAAGAACATTATAAGTGATATCAAATATATCATCCTTGCAAATTAGGCAACATCATTGCCATCCTCCTAAGTATTATTAGAGTATTCAAGAGAAAGATATCTCTCGCAATGGAAGTTATCATAGAATAGTCACAAATTCTTAAATGTCCTAACAGGGGACATTACACTGGTATCAGAGCATGATCTTGCCATCCTACGGGGTAAAGGAGGGTTTATGAAAAATAATCACGTGAGAGAAGAACATGGAATTCCAAATGGAGCTTCAAAATGGTTCAATCAGAGCAATGACAATAATCTAATAATTTGGTAATGTATACAAGGTAAATAATATATTTATGTAATCTATAATTTTTGTTGATTATTAATAAAATATTTTTAAATAAGGGGAAAGAGTGGCTATCAAGGGAGAATCATGAAGGGCACCCTATTATCATGGCAGTAAGGAAGAACCATATAAGGACATTCTACTACACTAAAATTCAAGGAGAACTGCTAAGGGCACCCTATTATTAGCACCTTCCCAAGGCTGTAAGTAAGGGAGAATCGCTAGGGCACCCTATTGCAGTAGCATGTAAGGGAGAACTGCTACAAGGGCGCCCTACTGCTCTATAATTAAGGGAGAACCACTAGGGCACCCTATTGTAGAAGAGACCAAGGTTGCAATCAAGGGAGAATCACTAGGGCACCCTATTGCAGTAGCATGTTAAGGGAGAACTGCTACAAAGGTACCCTACTACTCTGTGATTATTGGAGAACCACTAGGGCACCCTATTGCAAAAGAGACCAAGGCTATAATTAAGGGAGAATTGTGAAGGGCACCCCATTGCAGTGATAGTTAAGGGAGAACTGCTACAAGGGCACCCTACTACGTTGTGATTGAGGGAGAACTGCTAAGGGCACCCTATTGTAGAAGTAGTTGAGGGAGAACCGTCGAGGGCACCCTATTGCAAATGTAGTTAAGGGAGAACTGCTAGTAGGGAACCCTACTACACTGTGATTATGGGAGAACTGCTAGGGTACCCCACTACAAGAAGAGATTATATCTTTGAAGGCCTAGGAGAGATAGATCTATCTTCTAGGAAGAATGGATATGCCAAAATTATGGATATCCATAAGGCCTTAGGAGGAGATAGTCGTAATGAGATAGTGAAATAGTTTGAGGACCGTTCTAGAATTGTCACATGAAAACTAGAGCCTCAAGAGGTCCTCCCTTGAGAGCTTGGAACCTGATTACGAACTCTCCTTAAGGATTAGGATCATTCATCAGAGCTCAACACAAAACAAGGCAATACTTCACAAGAGGAGAAGAGAAATACGACAGTACATCAAGATAAGTTTTATCTTTTTGAATTGTTCTTAGGATTTCAAATTGAACATTATGACAAAATATCTTCAAATTTGATAAAATTATATTTATAAAGGTATTGCAGTTCTAACCTCAAGATGAAATTCTTGTTCCAGGATTGTCCGATTGGATGTCAAAGTTACATGTCAAGACACCATTTATATTGAAGGTTCACATTGCTTGAGGACAAGCAATTTTGGGAAGGGCGGACTGTAATGTTCCCTTCTCTGAGATGAAATTTAATGATAATAATTTTAATATTAAAGAAATAAATAAATATAATCATAACTATATATATAATTATGATTATGTTGATAGAATTAAATTAATGGTTGATATATATATATATATATATATATAAAATTTAATAAATAATAATATTTAATAGTATTATTATTCAACAATAATATTATAATAAAGCAAATAATAAATATAATATTAAATTAAATAACAAATGACAATATTAAAATAATAATAATTTAAATATATGAATCTATTATTAATAATATATATAATCATAATATAATAAATATAATAATATAAGATAATATTTACAATAATATAATATATAATTAAATAGCATCAAATATAATTTATAATATAATATATATTATAAAGACCATATTACACTATATACTAATGTATTAATTCTCATTGAACAAAATCTAAATATAATCAACAAAGTCGAATGACTGGAATATCACGCAGCAAGCACTGGCGATAATAAAGTGGAGTTACGAGACTTTTCCAATGGATTACAATACCAAAACCAATGAGATCAAATGGCCAGAATTGATGGTGACTATTGTGGTATGGTCAAACACAATATATCAAACTCTTCATGGAGTGCGATATGGATTCTTGGCCAACTGTTATAATATAAATAATACGATGGTAACTAGACCATGATATCATTAGCGATTTCAGATCCTTTAGTTCGGTGGCTAAACAAGTTAATAATAATAATCATTTCCCAAAAAGAATTAGGACAGATGTTAATATTAAGAATCTATTGTTCTCCAAGGGGTGTGATTAGTAAGAGGACAAGAGTCATGGCTTTGCAACGTGGCTTGTCATTGCCACTACAAATAAATATATAGACATTAATAATCAATAGGGGGGAGGAGAAAAGGAGAACAGAGATAGATGGTAGGGAAAAATAAAAATAAAAAGAAGACAGTGGTATATAGCAGCGCTTGATAGGCGTATATGTACAGTAGTGAAATATTGAAGAAACCAAGGGATTGATTGAAATATAATCTTTATTGCCATGATAGGGATAAACATATAAGCATAGGGATAAGAATAGAGAAACTTTGTAATAATCAATTGTTAAATTATCTAAAGATTGGAATCAAGATATTAATAATATAACTCATATTCAACACTCTCATGTGTGTCAGAATAAAAGAATTGTGAACAAGTTCTAAATAGAAAATAGTCTCTTAAAGTCAAAATTATAAGAATTCAACCAAAATATTAAAACATTGTATTAAGGGACATTGCAGTCATCTAAGACAGCGATCAGACTTTTGCTTGTCAGAAAATCGAGAAAGACTTATCATTTCACTAGAAGGGACTTATAGTATTATTTAACGATATAAGGAGCAACATAATAGTTCAATTCATCACTTTCCATTAAAGAGGATTTATATATTAGAGGAGTAATTGAATAATAGGGGATTATATTCATAGAGGGTTTGGAATCACACGGAAGGGTGAATGAGTACAATTGAAGAACAGATCAAAAGTAAATATAAGGAAGAACATTATAAGTGATATCAAATATATCATCCTTGCAAATTAGGCAACATCATTGCCATCCTCCTAAGTACTATTAGAGTATTCGAGAGAAAGATATCTCTTGCAACGGAAGTTATCAAAGAATAGTCACAAATTTTGAAATGTCCTAACAAGGGACATTACAGCCTCCCATCTCCTCTAAGTTGTAATGGGTTGGAACCAGTCTTAGTTTTTCCTTGGTTCTTATTTACCACTTGGCGGTAATCATATGCTATCTATCTAAGTTGTTAGTACTTCACCATTTGATCGACCTTTTGAGCTTAATCCTAGTCAGTGTATCAATCCTTCCCAATGGACCATTTGCTACAAGCACTACTTGGTATTTCTCAACATCCCTCCTACAATATTTCTTAACACTACCAATATGGACATCATTGTGTTTCTTAACACATATCAGATCTTGCACTTTCTCCTACACACATGCACTTTAATACAAGCACACGTGTTCCTTTAACACCTCGCACAAACATACAACTTAGAAAAATGAAACAACTAAGATATGTTGAACTATTTTCTTGTGTGTTGTCTTTTATCACTGATTTTCACTTGTTCTGTCTTCTAAGGTTGCTCGATGATGTCTACCTAATTAGAGACTCGCGACTAGGGGCATAACATGTTTTCTTTGACTTTTTCTTGTGGTGTGGTTTCAATGATCCTAAGTTATCTAATGAACTAGGTGTCTGTGGTAAGAGCCGCCATCATGATTGAAATGCTACACATACCTCAAGCCTCTTTATCTAGATTCTTAGGTGAGGTTGTAACTCTCTCCTTGTTTGTTGCTTGTGTGTGCTATATAAGATGCCCATCATGGTTATCTTGGCAGCCTATGCCTTGGTACGAATGGAATCTTACAATATCAAATTGGAAACCATGTCCAGGTCATCTTGGCTCTTATGCCTCGATGCTTACATTTGTTTCCTACATCTCTCTTATAGGGTTATATTCATATCTTCATGGCCGCTCTCACACCAGTGATTGTTGTATCAACCCCGATGTCCCTAAATGCTCAAATGATAATAAATGAATGGCTATAGGACTAGTGACTTGACTCATGTCTTAGGCTTCATTTCATTCTAGGGTTGTATGTAGTTTCGCATTTAGTCTCCTTTGATCCACTCTTCTTATAATTTCATTAAGGCAGTCAACTGCAACTATCTTTCATTGACTTAATCTAGTACTTGTAGGTCAAGGTCAATAACATCTATCAATTTCAAAGCACTCAAAAAGCCATGAAAATTTCACCCCTAACTAATTTCAACGTCATGAATCTATTTTCAAGATTAAAATCAAAATCTGAGTTTGTTTACCTAGTCAAAATGCAAAGTCAACCTTTCTTGGTCAAACATAGTTGACCATTGATGTTATTGCTTCCCACTCACTTATGTCTTCATTTCTTAAACCTATGAGGTCAATCTCATGCAAATTTATCAAATCTAAGTGATATCAATCTGGTCAACTATGGTCAAACTTGTTCAAACTTTAGTCCAATTTGGTCAACACTACCTCAAAACAACTTAGAATAAGCCCTAATTTATTCAAAATTTTATGATGATCTAATCTTATCCATTCGGCATCGACTCTAGTTGTAATCAATGAACTTCATCAATCAAATATTTCTTTAACCCCTCTACCTCATTTTAATTTCGATCTCGAGGGGGCATGACAATATGGCAAATCTTCTACTATAATCAATCCTAACCAGTAAACCAATTCAAGCTTCAAGGCTTGGGGAATCTCATCTTCATTAGGAATCATATCAAATTGAGATTCTCGACATCTCTCTAAAAGAGTGATCTCATCGCTTCATATCAGGTCACTCAAACAGGCATCTATTTGATCTTTAGGGGTATGTCAGGTTCATCAAGACCCATATCAATCTGACATCGTTCCTAGGGCATATCAGGTTTATTAAGACTCATTTTAATATGGTATTATCTCTCAATCAAGTGGTTAGATTCCTCAAAATCCTTGTCGAGGTAGTTATCTCAATCTCTTTCACAAATATCTAGTCTCATCACTTCATATCAGGACCAGATACTCTGGTCTTGCTCATCAGTCTTCGTTCAATCAAGTCCAAAGTTGATATCATTGATCTTCAATCGATCTTCGTTTGTTCAAGTTCGGAGTTGATTCTCCTTATTAGAAATAGTCTCATTGCTTCATATCAAGTTTTTCTCTGATTTAGCTACTATATATTATTTGAATCAATGTGTTGCTCGCAAATTGATTCAAAGATGGGAAAATGTAATCACCTAAAATTTGTCTAGTAGAACCCAAGCCCCTAATTTTGATCAAATTTTCTTCAAACAAAATTCTAAATCTCAAAGGCATAATTTACTAGAAATAATTATGTAAGCAACCTAAATACTCCCCCTTACATAATTAAATCAAATCATCTCTAATATTAAAACTTGAAAAATCATTTAATTGTCAAAACTTCCTTTTTAATGTAAAGTCTATCACTTTTATTAAAAAGAGCACTTTGTGCAAACTTAATCTTGATTAAATGACAATTAAATATGATTTTTTATTTTGTCCTATTCTCCAATCAAGCTCGGCCAATCAAAATTCTTGAATCCTTTCACATGGATTGATCTTTCTCACCGCTCATCTCTACCTAACATCTTTTGCCTCTTAATCTCCACCCTTCATTCTTGAGGCACTTTCTTTAAAAGGAAACCTCTTTCTTGGCTCAAAGATTTCACCTTGATCATTTGTGAGATCCATCTATTAACACTTGATCTATTTTGTGCATTCTAGAGTCACTATGCTATTTTGAGTTCTTAGTTTGTATTTTCTTTCATCATATTCTCATAGCTTTTTTGCATTCTTATCTTAGCTCATCTCCTAGAGTAACTTTCATCATTAGAATAATTGCATTCTAATTTACTTTGATAGTGGCATTGTTAATCTTTCATTCTAGTTTCACCATAGCTTTGCATTTACATTTGTATCTATCTTGGAGTGGTGAATGAAAGTTTTGCATCTCCTCCACATTTGAAATCTTTCATTTGTAATCCTTATTATTTGTATGCATTAAAGCCATCTAAGAATTAGAATTATTTCTTACCTGTTAAGTAATCTAATACTTGGTCTATGAAAAGGAGTGGGAAATGATCCTTTTTAGTTGCAATATTAAGTTCTTTGTAATTCACACACTCTCTCCAATTTTCCCCCTTCTTAGGAACTATAACAAGAGGAGATATCCATTTACTATAAAAAATTGGATAAATGAATCTTGCATCTAATAATTTCTACAATTCTCCTTTTACTATCTCTCTTAATGCAGGATTAATCCTTCTTTGTGTCTGCCTTAAAGGTATGCAATCTTCTCTGATGTAGATTCGATGGGTACACAACTAAGGATCTAGGCCCTTCATATCATGGTAATCCCATTCAAATGCTCATTGATGAGACTCAATAAAAATTTTCAAAGATATATGCCACTTCTCATTGAGTTTTTTGTTTATTTTCGAACACTTTCCTAGTGAAACCTCCGCTTGCATCTTAGTCAGTTCAACCATTGATGCTTCATTGATGCATGGAATTTTCACTTCATGCGATAGAAAAAGTATGAAGAATGTCTTCGACTTAGAGAAAGTTGGGTGAGCATGAAGCGAGAAGAATGATTTGTAAAGGACACACAAGACATGATAGACTCAATGGTTTCTCTTTTACTCCATAGTGATTATGAATGATATTGGAGAGTATTTCATCCTCTTCTTGGATCTATAGGAAAGGGTCCATATTTATCACCATAAGTTGTGCAAATGAATTGGCCTTGTATGTTTCTTCCCCTATATCTGGGTACATTGGTTGTCCCAAAATAGGTTTAGGCTATGCTAGGGGATAAAGAGAAAGCTTTTTAGTAGTCAGGCCATAAAAAATGGTCATGTCTCCTGACCTGCAACCTATAAAGGCATCTATTATAGCAATATGAGGTCTAGCCAAAATGATAGGATAACCTCCCAGAGTTGCTTAAGGATAAAGAATCATAAAGTCAACTTGATATTCCCAAGAATCCAAAGTTACTACAAGGTCCTCTACCATGCCACCAAGTTTAACAGCAGAGTTATCTAGTAGTTTCAAGATAGTAGGTGTAGGTCTTAAATGAGTGATATTAAGGTGTTACATGATATATTTTGTCATCACATTGATAGAAACATGTTAACTTACTAATACATTTTGGACTTGGATTTCATTGATAATAACCCCAACTACAAGGCTACTAGGGTCATAATACTTAGAGACAATTACCTTTCCAACCATTATATCTGCTAATTGACCAACTACATGTAGTATTTCACGGTTCTTCTTCTTTCTTCTAGGTTTCTTTAAAGATGCTTCTTTGATGTCTTTGTTTTAAATTGGAGTATCCTCGATGGCTTAGAACAAAGGTATCTTAACACATATATGCTTCAACTACTCTATTAAATCAAAGGTTGACTCTTCTTTTTCCTTGGTCACTTCTACATGTAACCTTTGAGGGAATGGAGGTACTATATCAGATTTTTGGGGCAATTCTCACTCTTTTATTTGATCTTATTGAACAAGTGGACTAGGAACACTATCTTGCCTCTTCTAAAAATAATTCATTTATGATAGGGGAAGAAGGTGTTGGTAAAGTTTTTCTTGATTGAGATATATGTCACTAATACCAAGTGCATATGGAGGGTACTGCTTTGGATTAATAGAATAAATAAGATGTTGTTGTGGCTTTTTATTCGGATTAGGAATGGGTTTTGTTAGCAATTGGGTAGGTCTAGGTGAGATAGAATTTTGAGTTGGAGGCATTAGTTCTTTCTACTAAGGCTATGAAGGTGGTTTCAAGTAACCAATGGGTTGGTTTGGCTATTTTTGTCCTCCTTTCCATTAGGATATTTGCTGCCAATTCCCTTGATGTGGTTGTCAACCTCCTTGTGGTTGCTACCAATTTCCCTTGGGTTATTTCCATTGAAATGGAGAATTTTGGTAGTTGGTCCATGCTTTTTGAGGATTATTCAGGATTGAAGTGGATAGCCTCCAAAATTTGGAGGATATTGAGGTTTCAATTGATTATTAGGAGCATATGCATTTGAATTAGGACCATTAAAAGATAATGGGTCTGATGGCATACCTTGTCTTGGAGCCCATGGACTTCTTTGAGAAATGAAGAAATTTTGGTCATCATCTCCTTTAATTGGCTTGAGATCTGGTGGAATTTAATTTCTCTCAATGTTGGCCACCATTTTGCATATTTAGTCCTTCTTCTTCTATTTACAATGAGGATAATATTCTGCTAATATTACCTTACCTCCTCACGCTTCTCCTTGGCTTGCAGTGTATCTAGATCTCTATCCATATTGTTGATGATTTCTTGCTTGAATTTAGATAGTAAATGTGCGATTTCCATCATTGAGACTCCATTGGTGGTGGATTTACCCATACTAGATTAGTAATCCCTTCCCTTCTTGATAGTATCTAGGATAGTTCTGACACGTCTTCTTAATTTCATCCCAAGAAGCTTGGGTGATATCTCCTCCTCACATCAAATCTATTTCTTTTATACAACTTTCATTAATACCTCTAAGGAAGATAAACTTTTGAGACTCTTCACTAAGTTGATGATGTGGGAACTTCTGCAAACTAAACAAGAACCTTGAGATGTAGTCCTCCAAACTCTCATCTTCTTTTTTTTGCATTCTAAAGATATCATCTCCCCTTAACCCATGAACCATCTCAATGTTGACTCCTTAAAAGTAGTAGGAAACAACTTAATCCTATGAGAAAATGTGGTGCAGTCGTAGCTCCTACAAAGAATGTCAAATTCAAATAGGAAAGTATCTAGGTCCTCTATTACTGGACCATAAAATTTAGGGAGGAATGAAGAAGTAATGTTCTTGAGGTTATTGATATCATTTGAGTAAGTGAGAGAATTCAAAGGTTGGATGGTTAGGCCTTGGTGCAGACATCCTTTCTTGATAGGGTATCAAATCAAGTGGATTGTCAAAAGGATCTTGGTCAATTGGTTCTTATAAGGAAGAGGAATATGGAGTGGCTAAATTTGCAAATATGTAAGCATATGGTTTATCTCTCTTTCCTCCTCCTCCTCTTCTTCCAGTTGAATGAAGATCTCACCTAGATGGTTACTAGGATAAGAATCATTAGGAAGAAATCTTCCTAGAGCATCTCTTCTTCTTTCTCTATACATGTGGGGTTAAATCAATAACAACAATAGGTCATTAATTAAGCAAAATTAAGGTTGTACTTGAAACAAACTTTTGAACTACTAAAAATAAACAAATGATATAATGATTGCAAAAAACTCCCTAGTTTAACACCATCCCCAACAATGATGCAAAAAATGTTGGTTTCCTTCACTAGTAGAATTTGGCAAATAAATGACTACGTGACAAAAGAAAATTAGTCATGTGACTAAAAATGATCAAATTCTACTAATTTTTTATAATTCACAAGTATAAATGACTAATTTGGTCATCAAGTAAATCACAACTAAATAATTAGTCAAACAAATAAAAAATGACTATTACTCCTCTATTCTTTTTTCTTTCGAAATTGATCATAATCCATAGAACTTAAGCCCCCTACATGGCACCCCTACCTAAGTGGTGGATTTGGCTGCCTCAGTGGCTTGGTTCACCAAAATACCTATTGTGTTGAAGGTATTGTCTCTCAATTCAGCCTTAAGACCTTCACATATTTTATTAACATTTACATTCTTTAACTTCTATTACTCATTATGTTAATGAATTATTAATATTTTTAACTATGATTTGAAGTCACTTTGATTTCCATGTTGTGTTATCATGTCAAATGTATCTCTAATACCCCTTCCTTGTTCAATTCCATGTGAGTATTAATGTCCTAATGTTTGTTTATTGTTTAAGAAATTATATAGAAGATTGATTATTAAAGTTAATATAAGGCATTATGGAATGTATTTATTATTAATGTCAATATTATATAATTTAATTACATTTTGTATATGTTATTAAATAAAATCTAATGTAGTAAGATGATTGATCACCTATTATGATTTAAATATATTTTATAAAATATTAAATATAAATCTATGGTGGTTATGTTAATGCCATGTGATATAATTAATTTGATCATGGTGCCAATATGATATAATGATTACTCTATGTTTTTGCAAGATTCGTTAGCAAATGATAGGTTGTAGTTATCCCACTTATAATAATGTATATGTGAATAGAATTTAATGCTTAATATTGAAATAGTAATACATTTATTATTTTATGATGGTTATCAATGCATATCTTGGCATGTCTTATGTTTATTTCTAAAGGGTTTAAGGAATCTCTTATGTCATTCTCAATCTAGGTTTAGCTATTTGTTTTGGGTTTTGATATGGAGGGAGAAGCCATTTTTTCTAGAGGGTGATTTCCACTTCTAGTTTGGGAAAGATTGAAGGATACAATTATTTTAGTATGCAGTCAAAGGAAAAGGAAAAGAAAAAATAGGATGGGTTTTAGTCGAAGAGAGAGGGGAACAATTATCGAGATTTGGCTGTGAAAATTACCCTTTGGACTTCGACCATCATTTTGGAGGTAGGGCTCTCTAATTTTATTCGAAAATTTTAGATTTTAATTTGGAAAATAATATGGATAGGTATACTTGTTGGTTTATGAGTTGCAATAGTGTGGTTGGTGGTAAATTATTTGATTAGATTGTAGGGTTCAATATTTTTCCTTGGTATCATTTAGTTTCCTAGAAATAAATTGGATATCATTTATAGATTATTGAATGTGTTACATTATGTTGTGTGTATCACTTGTGACAAATTTTTGGCTCCTCCATCTCAATAGATGGTATTACATTGTATACTTTATTTTTCTATGACAATAACTCCACCAAATCTACATAATAACATTTTATATGCAAGCATGGTCAACATTTTGATTCATGGAATTGCCTTGTAAAACTTTGGGTGATAGCTCTAGAATCAAAGCCATTCCATCTATGCATGTGGTTTTCCTATCACAAGCTCCATATCACAATTATATTCCCTGTGATGTTGCATAATCTCCTATCCTAAAACATTTCCTTTCTATCTTATTTTTTAAATCTGTGGGAGTTGTTTCAAGTGATCTAATCATTATTATTTTTTCCATTTGACATTACCTTTGACAAGTACCATGTGAAACTTGAATGAACCCTCCTTTTTCTCCCTTATGTTTAGTTTTCTATTTGTGATGATAAGAATATTACCTTGCCCGTCTGGTATGATTTTCCATTAGGAAACATTGAATGGGGATTATGTCTTTTTATGTGGTTTGCATCAATATCTCTCTACCTAGCATTGTCGTTTAAACTCCTACACATGTGTATTAGGCCTATCATGATTATTTTTCTTATAGAAGATTTAAAACCATGGCTTATATCCTTATTGTAGACTTGTGTATATCATAGTGATGTGTTAGTTGAGCCTGCAAAATGGTTCAACACTGGTAGTCATTCCAATGCATCCTCATCAAGATCAAAACATTTGTTTTTTTTGTATCATTTGATTGTGTTTTCCTATGAGTAAACTACTAGGGGTTTTATGTATAAACATAATTTTTACTTATCCATGTTTATCTCCCTATGTGGATGTGATACTCCTATTATTTCTACATTTTAATGCTCCATTTAGTAGCTATGTATCCTTCAGACATTGAAATCATCTTTATTATCCTTGATAGACATATATCTATAAGTGTTTGGAATTATGATATGAAATGTGTGTTTGATCATATGTGAAGAAGTTTTAAAATTATTAGTTATGCTCATTGTTTCATGTATATTCATCTTTGTTCTTTTCACTATTTTGGTCAATAAAACCATTAATTCACATGGTCAACATTTCTATCAAGAAATAGTAATTTTTAATTGGATTTTTTTGTGTCAACAACTTGGTCATATGCTCTTACCTTTCCCACATCAGGACTTGGGTAATAAAAAAGCCTCATCAACATTATTGACTCTATAACATAATTTTTGTAGATATCTTGGCATAAGTTGAGTGCCATGGTCTTTGGTTTATAAAATTTGTGCACCTTTTTTAGATATATTATCATGCATATAAATTCAATGGATTGGGCTCATCGACCAACTTCCTCATTCTATTAATTGCTTTAATGCCAACTATTTGTAGATGTATGTTTTAAAATTGAGAAACATTAAAATAATCTCAAAATTCTTAGTAACTTTGTCAATGAACTTTCCCTTTGGTAAGTTCACTTAGTTTCAAGATCATTCCTTTCACATCAAGATTTTTAGTATTCCAATGTTGTTTTCAAGACATGATAGTTTTAGAATTGGGGTTGCAGGTCCATAAGAGTTTAGATTGTTAGATTGGAAAAATTATTATAACATTATCATTGGGATTGTTTGTGGGCTTCTCTATCTTCATGAGAATTCTCCGGTGAAAATTAATCATAGAGATATTGAACCAAACAATATTTTTCTTGACAACACACTCAATCCAAAGATAGACTCTTTCCTAAGCATGATACACACAGCTAAACATTAGTTGTAGGCACATGGTAAGCATCACAAGATGTTTGTTGTATATTTTAATTATTTAGCATATGATGTATAAATTTTTAGATACACATGAGTGAATGCTAATGTGGTGCACAATGCATGGGTTTCATGGCTCTAGATTATGTAATCAAATATCCCATTCACATAGTCAACATTAAGACAGTGTAGCATTGTCATATGGCTTTTTACCATTGCTTACTCATTTTTTAATTATCTTTATGGCTTGCTCATAAATTAGTTATAGTTATTTTGTGGTTTTGGGAGAAAGTAATTACCGAAAACTCTTTCCTTATAAAGAAACTTTTTGAATAACTTGTTGTGGAAGTCATCTCTTTCTTTATTTTTTTTTTCCTGCAAAATACACGAAAGGCCTTTTATTTACCACGTACTCATCAAAAGATAATCATCATGAAATAGGACAATCTCAACCAAAAAAAAATTGTACATGAGAAGGTTAAGAAATCACAACCAACCATCATTTATGGCATTGTTATCAACTATTTATTTTTCAACCTTAAATCAAAGTTAATTGAAATGTGACTAAAGTTTGAAATCACAATACCTATTTTTGGATTAGACTAACTCATCTCTTTTGTAACATTTCTGGGGTCTTATTGAATGGAGTAATAATTTTCTTTTCATTATAAAAATAAATGTCCACACTAATAAAGATTGCAAAGAAGAATATGAAAGGTTAGAAAAACCTTCAAATTATAACTACATCTGTTGTTATAAGATCTTTCAATATTTAAGCTTTCTTTAAAAAGCTCTATAGTTTCTCTCTTAGTTGCTTCCTAATTCAATATTGCCTTCTTATTGGATAGTCTATGTTCATTGCTCTTTCTTTTATTCTTTCCAACCCATTCACATAGTCAAAGTTAAATCACCATAGCTCTTTTATTCTTTGAAGGTTATTTATATGAAATAGAACAAGGGTTGAAGATCTGTCTGAAGGAACAAACCAAAACAACTAGAACTTTGTTGGTTTCCTTTATGATGCAGTTGGAAAAGGTACAATTTACAATTTAGATTGCCTTGCTAAGAATTAAGTGTATTCTAATTGGTTGAAGTATAAGAAAATATTCTAAGTAGCAGCATGTTTTTGACATGAGGTTTTGTAACTTTTTGGGAAGCCTTCAATTTCAACCAAATGATATTGAAATCTCAATAGAAAAATGATACAAGTGGTGTATGAGTGTTGGGTGAGGATAATGGTGCATTTTTACTCCCTTTGTAGCCTCAGTATTTTTGTAGAAATAGATTATACAACACAAATATAGGATTAGTTTAGTGGATAGAAGGTTGGTGAACTTGGGAAGACTGATTGAATATGCATAGAGAGTGTGGGTTCCATGTGGGTGATTTCCATTGGTAGCTACAATATTATCCTCATAGGTGTACTATAAATTCAATTTTGTATGCATGGAAGGAAAGTTTGAGAATCAAAGTAAAAGTGAGTATGCTTTGCATATGATCATTTGAGGCTCAAAGAAAAAGTACAAGAGAATTTTAGTAAGTAATATCGATATTCTTTGTATTTAAAATTTGTTGTTGTATGATAAACCATTATTTACTTTAACCTTCTTTTTAATGCATAAGTGCAATATAAATAAGGTGTGTTTTCTAGCTTTTTTTTGTATAAATGAATTTGATTTTAGAATAAACAAGGTGTTGGGATTATGGAAAGATATATATTGAGAGGGGAGGAGTGAATCAGTATCTTTTAAACTTTTCAAGACTAAAACTTTCTAAGCATAGATATCATTAACCAAATGAATCCATTGCATGTAACATACATTCAAATATAACTGAAAATTTTAATGCATGCAACCTAATCAATAAACCATTCATGAAAATTCATACACATAACTCAAGTATTTTGGTATCGCAGAAACCCTTGTTAGAAGGTAAAAAGTGTGGTGGGGATGACACCCACAAAGCTTCACTACTACAATAACAAAGTTTTTCGATTAAGGCTACAAAGATTGTGATCACTTCTGGTGATCTTACCCTATTAGGAGTAACAATAAGATCAACTAGATCTACCTGGTTAGAGGATTTTAGCAACACAATCAAGTGTGCACTCAGTTAAGATATTTACCAAAGAACTGTTAAGTTCACTCTGTTAAGAGATTTAGAAATTTTCTATAGTGGTTAAAAAGTAACAATAGTATATCTATAAATAACAACTCAACTTGCCTGATTTAGATCTATAAAGTACTATAAAGATATCACCTTATTATGATGTATATGTCCTTCTATTTTGCTCGGTAGCCTTATGTCTGTTCTGATAAACTGAATACTTCTGTCAAAATCCTTATGTCAAAACCATATCTGATCTTCTGATGTCTTGAGTATGGCTACTTCTTGATGATACAAGTATCAAATGGCATCCTTACAAATTTATATCAAACTAGCCTTGACCTAATTAGGGTTTTACAATATCTTATAAAACCTAAGATCAACGGTGGAAAGAAATAACCCAGATCAATAATACATAGGAATCATCAATAATTTAATGATTACATCCATATTAAATTATGTCTCGTTCTTGGTAAATCATTTTTTGATCGGTGTAAACCATTTGCCTTGATGTTTGTGCCTTTCCAAACTACTATGTCATTTTCCTTTTTCACTCAGTGTACACTACATTCATCGCTCAGTAATTAACTGATGCTCAGTTCATATGAATTCTCAGTGACTATTGTTCTCAGTACTCGGTGATCATCTGGCTCAGTAAGAGTGCTCGTTCAAAGTTATGATATGATTGGTGTAAGGGCTTTGTGTACTGACTGACTATCCTATCTTGTCTCCTTTACCGAATTTATGACTGAATGATACTAATGACAACCATTAATGCTCAATAGGAGTAAATTTCTCCCCCTTTGGCATTAGTATCAAAAACTTTATGTATATGTACCGACTTCAAAAAAAAAGTTGTAGTTAGAAAAAATAATACGAATCATATGTAAATTGATGTGAACTCCCCCTTTGTACATGCTCTTGGTGTGAAGTACATACAAGCATATATATATATATATATATATATACATATACATATAATTTCCCCCTTTTTTGAACTTAATGCCAAAAAATAATGTACTCACATCTTGTCAAAAATGTTTTGATGGGTTTTCTTTAGTGAATCCAAGAGGTTTTCCCATTCCTCCTTAAGGTTCTCAAGAGAAATGTAAAACTGATATCTTTGGGGTGGAAACTAAGTCCTTTTCCTTATTCACATGTCTCTACATTATCTTGAGATGGGGAAGCAATTCAACCCAAAGCTTGGTTATTTGCTCTTTGATTATATCTTCTTGCTTTCTCAAGTCAATTCTTAACTGCTGGAGTTCTTGAACTTTTTTGTAATGCTTACCTTGCATTGTTCATGACAGCAATCATTCTAATGATTTGTGTCTCTTGACCGATCTGCAAAGCTTTTACCTATTCAGTGAGATTTTGATTCATTTCTGATAGATCTAATGTGGTTCCTTCAGATGCATCAAATATGCTACCAGATCCAGATCCAGATCCAGATCCTTCAAATGGATCATCTATCTTTTCTTCATGATAATCAGTCTCATTAAGCTGAAGTGCCATATCCTTCCTCTTTATCAACAACCTTTTTAGTTCTTCTTTGGCTTTTTTGAATTGTTGAGTGTAGATCTGCATTTGTATTCTTAGATTCTCAATAGTCTTATCAAGCTTATACTTTTCCATCCTTAAGATATTTTCTCTTCAGTGATTAAACTTTCCAAAACAAGAGAACTAGCTCTAATACCAATTGTTGGGATTATGAAAAGATATATACTGAGAGGGGAGGGGTGAGTCAGTATCTTTAAAACTTTTCAAGACTGAAACTTTGTAAGCATAGATATCATTAACCGATTGAATCCATTGCATGGAACATACATTCAAATATAGCTAAAAATTTTAATGCATGTAACCTAATTAATAAGCCATTCATGAAACTTCATCCACATAACTCAAGTATTTTGGTATCACAAAAACCTTTGTTAGAAGGTAAAAAAATATGGTGGGGATGACACCCACAAAGTTTCACTACTACAGTAATAAAGTTTTCCAATTAAGGCTATAAAGATTGTGATCACTTATGGTGATCTTACCCTGTTAGGAGTAACAATAAGATCAACTAAATCTACCTAGTTAGAGGATTTTAGCAACACAATCAAGTGTGCACTCGGTTAAGAGAATTATAAAAGAACTGTTAAGTTTACTTTGTTAAGAGATTTATAAATCTTCTATAGTGGTTAAAGAGTAACAATAGTATATCTATAAATAGCAACTCAAACTTGCCTAATTCAGATCTGTAAAGTACTATAAAGATATCACCTTATAGTGATGTATATGTCCTTTTATTATGCTCGGTAGCCTTATGTTTGTTCTGATAAACCAAATACTTCTATCAAAATCCTTATGTTAAAACCCTGTTTGATGTTCTGATGTCCTGAGTGCGGCTACTTCTTGATGATACAAGTATTAAATGACATCCTTAAAAATTTATATCAAACTGACCTTGACCTAATTAGGGTTTTACAATATCTTATAAAACCTAAGATCAATGATGGAAATAAATAACCTAGATCAATAATACATAGGAATCATCAATAATTTAATGATTACATCCATATTAAATTTTGTCTCATTCTTGGTAAACCATTTTCTGATCGGTGTAAACCATTTTCCTTGATGTTTGTGTCATTCCAAATTGCTATGTCATTTTCCTATTTCAGTCAGTGTACACTGCATTCATCGCTCAGTAATTAACTGATGCTCGGTTGATATGAATGCTCGGTGACTATTGTGCTCGGTACTCGGCGATCATCTAGATTGGTAAGAGTGCTTGGTCAAAGTTATGATCTACTTAATGTAAGGGCTCAGTGTACTGACCGATTGCCATATCTTATCTCCTTTACTGATTTTATGATTGAATGATACTAATGACAACCATTAATGCTCAATAGGAGTAACACAAGGAAGGATCATGATCAAGTCAAATAAATAGAAAGGAGTAACTCAAACACCATAGACTGGAAACATAATTATAGGGAGAGGAAGCTAAGTAATTTTAGTTTATATGCTCTGAATTGGACTAGCTTGTGAACCCAAAACATAACGAGCACCGATTATGTAAAAAAGTGATGACCGAAGATGAGAAAGGAGTAATTGAGAGACTCATAATTTTTTCAACATTTGGAGACAATGTTGGCTTATTATTTTCCTTAGCTCCATGAAGAGGATTCCCATGCTGGATTTTACTTCACTTTACATCTTGTAACTACATAGTTATGTGATGCTATTACTATATTTTGCACATCTCAATGGGTTCCATGTATTATTGAGTTTTCAAAAATGCATGCCTTGTATAGCTCCATTTAATAATTTTTTCAAATTTTCATAGTAGAGTTGTGGATTTTAAAGTGCAAGTTCTCTCATTTTGTATTTGGGTTATGTGATCCTTCCTTTAAAATACATATATTCATGAATGTTATTATTGTAGAATCTATAACAACAACCCTTATATCAACAATTATCATTTAACAATGTCCAAAAAATATACACACAAATCAAAATTTAAGAAATATGAAATATGCTATGTTTCTATAACATCAAAGAAAATGAATAATGTCAAAACACAAAAGAAACATAGAAAATACTCTGTTTTAATGAATCACAGATATAATTTTTGTGTTGCATTATTAATAATAAAACAAATAACTTTTTTTAAATAAATATAGTTTGCAACCAATCTAAACAAATCACTCCATCTATCTTAACATAATGATGACAAAGACTTAATTCTAGTTTATGCATACATGAAATAATCACATCTTTTCAAAAATCTAATTTGAATGCTATAATAGAGGATAATTCTCTAGTTTGCCTCTCTAAAGACAAAGATAATCATATTGCATAATTTTTTTGTTTTATTAGATGCATTGAAACTAATAGATTAAAAAGCTAAACTAAAACTACATAAGATTTAAACTAATGGAAACTATAACTACCCTATCGACGATAACGAATAGCTACATGAGATTTGCATGTGATGAAACATACACTTAGCATTGACTGCCTACATATTCTAGTTGTAAGCTTTACTCCCCTCTACTTCAATGAAGACAATTCTATAAATATTATCACTAGAATAAAAGGGTTTTATTTTCTGCCTAAATTTCCCCCTTTCCTTAGGTATCTTTTGTACTGGAAACTATTATATTCTTTTTTCCCATAAATTTTGCATAACATTCTCTACTTCTTGAATGGAAAATAAAACTATTGTATCAAATTTTGCATAACATTTTCTCTCATAATCTAATCTTTTTAAAAGCATTTTACCAAATAATAATTCTAATAGAGAGTAGACAATTAATTGAAGCAATTAAAACTTTCTTAAGTTAAAGTAAGTGGTATGATTTAGCTAGTTTGAATTATTAGAAAAGGCTTATCAATTCAATATGTTTGAATCTTATACATTTGAATCTTATACATGTAAGAAATGTTATTTTTTAGATTTTATGGTCGTGAACAACTTCACAATGTTCTTTGTAGTTAAAAGTCCAAATTATTATTTACTATGATTAGAAAAAAATTGAGTGAGATAAAATATCATGTGTAAGAACGTGAATCCAATTATCCTATTTCATATTCATATTTGTCTTGCAAAACTATTGGATACTTCACATTGATAATCTCACACATACTCCTAAGACTACTCCATGAGATCAACTTTTGTTTATACACTTTTAACCATTTGGGAAGTTTATCTATAATATGATATATCTACAATATGTCCTTATTAACATTATTTTGGAAATATAGTTGTAATTTCTATGTTTGTTTTATAAACTTATACAAATTTATTTTTAGAAAAATGACTTTTAATTTGGTTAATGCATTTTGGTGGCTCCAGCTGGGTGGAGAATTAGTCAGTCCTAGCAAAAGATGGAACCCTTGATTTTAATGAGACATTCAAAGGTTTAATTGCTTTGAAAGAGAATTCATCTATTAATAAGGTGAGTAGAATTATTTTATTGTCTCTTTTTTTAGTAATTTAGTCTATTTCTGTGATGATTATAGTTCACTAAATGATGGCATTATTTTTGTAAAATGATATACTTTGGGGAAATTTTTTGTAATACTTGTCTTCTGCATAGATGAATTCAAAATGGAAAAGAAAAGAAAATTCCATGGCTTGTTTGGAACCTATTTGTGCCTAATTCTTGTGGAAGACTATTAAGGTTGCATGTTGAATTGACAACCAAAAATCATACCTTTTTAAGTAGGAGACCAAGAGACTTTTAACAAAGAAACATTACTCTATTCATAATGTAATTTTTATTTATTGGTAAACCTGTACTTATTTGGAGTAGCTTCCAAGTTCGAAACTAAAAGCTAAAGCATAAACATTGAATCTATTGTTATATAATAATATAGTTTTCCATGGTATCAGTATATTTGATATGTGATCAAGATCTAAAAATATGGTAATGTTGATTGCATTCACTGTTAAATATGAAACCAAGTTCAAATACAATCTCTTTTATAGAAAGTACAATGTGAAATTGATATTGATATAGACTGGAAGAAGGAAGGTAGTTTAATCAGAATCTCCTAGCCATTAACAATGTATCATGTCTTTATTGTCTTTTAACTCACATACTTTTGCTTTTGAATGTTGTTATATAATAGCCAAGGATTACACAATTCGTGCTTGTTTAGATTTAGTATATTAACCTTATTCACGTATGATTGTCTTGTAGTTGAAATAGATTGGTCGTCTTTTGTTTAATTATTTCCCTGAAATTGTGATGATCATGTGTCAGTTTTACATTATAACCTTCCGTATTAAATAATAAGTTTTTAAGCTTTACCTAATATGGCATAATACAATGCTTTCATGCCAAGGATGAGGTCTCCCATTTTTGGCTTCACCGAGCTTGGGTCAAGTTAGAAAGTCCCCATGATACCAATCAAAATGAAATATTAAATGCACATATTAAATTGAATGATTGTGAAAATCAATTACAAATAATCAAAAAATCACATTTAGCCCTCAAGAATATGTTCTATTAGCTATCTGAAAATTGAGTTCGATCTAATATTTTTTGTTGATAACAATTATGGAAATAATAATTATGGATCTTACTAGTATGGTTGAGATGTTTTTTTATTGTATTTTAGGGTAGTATTTAGAGGGTTAGGGGTTTTTGTGCTTTTGGTTGTATTGAGGCTGGTTTTTATTTTTGGATTTAATTTTTGAACTAACTTTATGAAGGATCAGGACCCCTTCCCTTCTAATATAACAAAAAATAATTATGCTTACAATGTGTCAAAAAACTATGCCCATCTCAATAGATTCCAGTTAAAATAGTCCAAAATAAATTGTAATGCACAACTACAGATCAAATAAGATTAATTGCATAGAGTTTTACACAATACAAAACAACAATGTTACTAATTTTCAAGTCATGCACATGACACAAATGTATATGAAATTGTGGATTTAAACACAATAGAAAAGAAAAATTCTTTGTGTGAAGTATCAAGTCTATCATAGTCATGTGCATTGCTCACTACTAAAAGCTCCCCAAATCATTGCTTGAAAATTTATGGAATGAGAATCAAAGAAGAATTCATAATATTTTTTCTCTATCTTTTTGGTATAAGAGCTACTCCTACATATTTTAGCAAATTGGATGGATTCCTGCAGATCTCCAGATCTCCACATTGCTACTTTAGTTAGCTAATATTACTTGATTTGACTTTATGGAATTTTAATTATCAATGTTTTGGGTCAATTTCCATGGTTCATTTTCTCTTCTCTGGATTTAGATCACAGTGCTTGATTCAAAACATTGATGCTAAAAATTCTACAATCAAATCCTGAAATATTGACTAACAAGCATTATGAACCATGGAAGTTTGATGATTTTAATATTGCTACATTATCAAGCTATATAGAATTCAAAAAATGTACTGAAAAGTGGACAAGACATTGTTTAAATTTATGTAGATCTGAACATAACCAAAATTCATAAGATCAAACTATAATTGAATGCAACTACTTACATTTTTTTTAGATTAATAAGTTTCTCTCAATTAAATTAGGATTGTACCCTATCCCTTAGTTACAACATCTCTTATGTTCTTTACTTGCATCTTATTTGTGTCTCCATTGGAAGGTTGGAAGGATGACATAGGATACATGGTATGATTATTCTTTAAAGGGTACTAGCTCAATGGAAGAGCACCTGGTTTACAAGCAAGAGGATGGTGGTTTGATTCCATCGTGCCCTAATATGACTAAATTATTTACTAAATATATGACTATGTTAAGGATTAAATATATGACTAAATTAGTGACTAAATATATGACTAAAATAAGGATTAAATATTTTATTAAATTAATGACTAAATATATGACTAAATTAATGACTAAATAAATAACTAAATTAATGATTAAATGTATGACTAAATAAATCACTACTGTGACTAAAGTAGTTTAGCCATAAATTTGGCCACAAGATAAATGACCGACAATAAACTACTAATGATCATGTGATCAAAATTAGTCATTTATCTATAATTCTTTAGTAGTTTATTTTTCCATATATTGTTGTTTTTGTACTAGTTCTTTAATGGTTTCAACAACTAGGCCCTTAAAACCATAACTTAGAGATTGGATATTTGTGCTAAATGATTATATGATTATCAAGAAGGCTCATTCCATGTCGACCCGATGAGTATTCTTGAAATGGGTCAGCAAGGTATATGCACTAGGAAGTCAATTATAATCATTCTATCTATGAAATAATGTTGGAAAAAAGTGCATGGAAAGAAAATAACTTGAATGCTAACAATAAACTATAATCTAAACTAATCTCAAATGAATAACATAAATGAAATCCATGACAAACAAATAGGAAATACTCTATTCACTTTGGCTACAGGAACAAACACAAGAAGGGATTTCCAGTGACTACAGGAATAGACAATTGTTGGGACATCAACTAACTATTACATGAAAAACAACAACTACTAATCACTAAAAATTGAACACTCACTAGGTGGGCTCCCTTAGTGAGCCTTCTCAAAGTTCAACTATATTCTTGCAAACTACAATATCATTTTATTAATTCAAAATGGTGTTACATATTAATGGTTGAAATTGTTCTTCTATAAATAGAAAACTAGAAATTAAAATAATTGTAGTTCTAACCTCTTACAAAGGAGTATCTGAACCTTATTTATAGAAATTAAACTCCTAACTAATCATAACTAACAAGTCCACTCCCATGCTGATAGGAGGACGCTACTAATTACAATATGAAACAAGGAAAGGGAGTTATGCTTCAAATGGGAATAAGTCAAAACTATTTCTATCATAGAGAAATGTAGAATAACAAATATCCCTATATCCCTTCCACTTCAGGTATGATCATTAAAGTTTCATTACTATACTTTATGAGTTGTAGAAAAAAAGTTGTTGACTTCTTCAACATTCATCATGTGGACTTTGTCTTTAACCAGTTGATTGTTATAACCTCCTTGTTGCAAGGCTTTTGACCATTGTTATTATATTCTTGTATTATGACATTAGAGTGCACAAAACATAGGCATATATATTTTACTCCAAAATAAACATTTATCTATCCACATGAATAATTAACATTAATATTTCACATAGTAAAAGGTCATATACTAGCCTTCATCATTTATAAAAAGGAACCACAAGGATAAGTTCATAACCATCATAGAAGGTTTAGGAAGTTAATTAGAAAGATAGCATAAAACATCATAAAGAAGGTATTAAAGCCTTAATAGAATCTAGGAAACCTTTGACAAGACCTATGAAAACATGAAAGATATAGGATAAAATAAATCCTTTTATTAGGCTCATCAAGATCCACATACCACAAGGAGTATCTTGTGCTGGTAATATACCTTTAGCCACTGCAATGTTGAGCCCCATGCCAATGACCTCCTATAGTAACCTCATAGTTTCCTTATGTGTTACATATTCTATTATTGCAACTCTGATCTTAAATGACACAAGATTTATAGCTACTACTAATTCATCGTAAGAATTTCTCAAGTTATCCATGAATGGTAAGCCTCTAGTCTTTAGATCTTTAATCTACTCCCTATTAATCTTGGAAAATTAGTTCTTTGTTTTCATTATACTTTGGGTCAAGAATTTTTGCAAGGACACGTGAAACATGAGTTGACAAAGGATTTATCAAGGTCCTTAAGTATCTTGGTAAAATGTTTTATGATTCTATTGTAACCGTTTGCATAGATAAATGTACCAAAACTGATTACTATCTCATTTCTTGGATTGCTCGGTAAACACTATCAATATTGCTCGGTAAATACACTGGTGCTTAGTGTCTAGTCTGCTCAGTGTTTATTGATGCTCGGTATCAGTATACACTAATGCTTGGTAAAACTAATCTAGTGCTCGGTTAGAATTGTATGCTTATAGTTCTCGGTACTACCTTATGACTATTTGGTGTGAAGGCTTATGTAGTTAACCGACTAGCATATGTAGCTTGTAGTACTTCCTTTTACTGACTGAATAGCATAGGTAACCGACTGATCATATTTGATACTAATGACAATCCTTAATGCTCAAATAGAGATAATAAAAGTATTTTTCAAGCTTACTCTTTTCTACCCTCTTCATAACCCTAGTAGTTGAAACTTGCGAATTATGTAAATTTGCATCTATACCAAGAGGGCTCATGTCAATCTTAGTGATGTTGAAAAAAACAAAAGTAGCTTGAATAGGATCTTTCTACACATTTAGATGAGTGATCCTAAGAGCAATTGATCTAAGTCTTGACTCTTTACAAGATAGGAGGTAGTCTTAAGTTTCTTTCTCTTAAAAGGGGGTGGAGATTGTAAAACTTGAGCAATAGCATCCTTAGGTGGTTATATAAGGGATTCTCTTTGCCTCTTATTTGATATAGTATTTTTTAGCCATGAAGTAGATGACAACACTTGAGAGGAACTTTTTATTGCACCATGAGAAAGAAACAAAGATCTCTTAAATAGTAGAGTTTTGTCTATACTATGCACAGGAAAAGGAAATGGGGATTTAGGCTTACCACTATCTATGTCTTGTTGTTGTGTGTCATGAGCCACTCCCTTTCCTTTATCCTCATATTTTGTTTTTTGTGCCTCTTGGTCTCCATCTTGATCATCATCCTCCTACTCTTTATTTATTGTGTTCAACTCTAGTGTCTGGTAAGTAACTACCTCCAAACATGGGATTAATGTTTGAGTTCTTCTTGAGGGGTTTCACATCCCTACCTCTGGTTGGGTTGATTGAGGAAGATGAATGTGTAGTAGGGATAGTGGGAGACTAATCTAAAGGAGTTGAATTGCTTTATTTTTGGGGATTATTATCTCTTGTAGATGAAACTCTCTTGTTATTGTTAGAATAATTGAGAGGGGGGGTGAATTAGTTATCCATAGTCCTTAATAAAAAATGTATATCCAAAAGTAATTTAAACAAACTTCTATAGCTTGGAAACATAAAATAGTAAACTATCTGTGCTTTTACCGATTACCAATTAATAACTTATGGTGATTACTGACCAAATCAAAACAATCAAACAATAACCACAGTAAACACATAACACAAGAGATTTAATGCAGAAACCTTGTTAAGGGAAAAACCACCTGGGATCGGCAACCCAAAAATTGTTCACTCTTCTAAAGTGAGCTCTGTGAAGAGCCAACCCTATTAAAGGTTACAAAACACACTGTAAGGTGTGACCTTGTTAGAGGATTTAACACTAACCGTTATCATCCAACCAACATTCACTATGGGGTTTACAATAGTTAAAATGTAACAGTAGCTGATCTGATTACAATACAACTTCTATTGCAAATGTTAAAATCTATATTATGCTCATTCAAATCCTCTAATCAATATATCAATTCTGTTTCAACAATATTCAGTAACTTAATGTCTCTCGGTTATAGCTTTATGACGCTTGGTAATCTCTGCAGTTTGGTTCTCCTTAACCAGTCTGATCAGGCATGCATGAAGCTTTGTTCACACGATAGCTCTGCAGTATTCTTTCCTCTAGTATAATTTTCATAATGAAACCCTAGTCTCTTAAATAGATAAGTAAACTATTTTCTTCTCATCCATTAGATTTTTTCGCTTAATCTCCTTTGTTGATTTTGCCGCTTAAACCTTCCTCGACTGATGTGTCAATAACACATTTTGTTTCCATCCTTTAGATTTTCTTCAAATTTTGTTAGCCACAGATCCTATAACAAACTTTATCTTTCCACCTCGTGATCATACACTTTACAACTCATCAATTTTTGTCAGCTAAACTCATCATTTAGTTCTTTTGTTCATACTTGGTTAACAAAGAAATGTGTCGGTGAATACAAGCTCAGTTTACACTGTGCTTGGTATATACTACATTGCTCAATGTATACTAGAATGCTTCATTAACTGACCACACTACTTTGTAACAATTTACTTATGTCTCCATAGCAGATTAATGTAACATAATCAAGTCAACAATATGAAGTCATAGACTCATCAATAAGTTACCAAGAGTATTCCTTATCCTCATCTGTCATATCCATCTTCCTCAATGTAGATATCTTGGTTCTTCATCTTTCTCTTCTCTTCTACAGATGTGTTAGATATTTGCAACTACCATGATAAGTACTATGAAAACTAGTTGACATCAATGACAACATAAAACTGATTCAATTATCTTACATAACACTTGAGTGTTTGGTGATCTCTAATCACTTGTAGTTCTTCAATTATGTTCTCAATCAATTGTAATTCATCAGTTATCCCCTCTATTTTTAGCAACCCACATCTAGGTCCTTTTAATCACTGTATTAATGATTCTATCTATGTTATCTTCTTCATGAATACTCTAATCAATAGGATCGAAAGGTTGAGCTTGTATTTACACAATGTACAAGGGATCCACCACATTCATTTCATCATCTATAATTCTTTCAACATATAATGGGAGGTGATAGTCCTTTATCTACTTCAATGTTAGCCTTGACAAGCTCCTCTTTCTCATTTCAAATTCATCAAGAAATCTACCCATAAGTCCTCCAATTTTAGAATGTGGTGATATGAGGGCCTTAGGTCAAACAAAGTATTCCTAAAGAAATCCGTTGGATAAAACTAGCTTCTCAAAGTATCATATTGTATGGTTTCACAATAGATGAAGATAACCACACCATTGTCTCTCTTTCAAGGATAATATATCTATTCTAAGGATTACCTATTCCATCATGAAATACACTTGAATTGTCAACCCAGGGATGTAGGACTTGAAATGGGTCAGCACAATTTGTGCACTAAGTTCCTTTAGGAGTCATAACACCTATGCTGCAGGAAAGTAAAATGCGTTGGAAGAATCTATACTACTACTACAAAATTAAACACACCTTGGCTAACAAAAAATAATTGCAGGAAGCTTAAAAATGAACCTAAACTAATTAACAACTCAGAACATCCACTATGATCATTTTCAGCAAGTGTTGTAGGAACTTTCACAGTAATAATGTTGCAAGACTAATACAGTAAATCTATCTAAAAATAGAAAACTACAAGAAATGAATCTATTCTACCTAAATCTATTCCACCTCCCAAGTGGGCCCCCTTGGTTGGCTTCAATTAACCATGAACACAACAAGTACTTCAAAATCTTTCTTCCATTAAAATCCTTCTTTGATTACATAAAAACTGAATAATTCATGAAGAACAGAAAGAGTAACTTTTGAATCTACATCAGCATTATCTATTTTCTCATTAGATTACTAAGACAATCCAAATCCATTATATAGAGGATTGGATGCTTATTAAAAACATAACATAAAAAGTCTTGAACAAACATCACCAAAAAAGAAGGCGGAAGATCAACCATGATATAGTACATTTACTACCAAGCAACAGAATAACAACTTGCAAGAAATATAGCAAGTTGTATCCCCTATATTCTCTGGAACAACAACTCCTTTGCAGGCGTGGCTCATCCAACGAAACTGAACTGCACTTTCTTTGCCATGACTAGTCTCCATTATCTTCCTCCTTAAATGCAATAATCACCACTCTTTGCATCACTCCTCATTTTCCTAAAAAGTTAACAACATCTAGCACACATATGCAAGATAACATTCCTACTTTTACTCAGATATTAGAACATAGCTTAAAATAGTTATATGAAATACTGCATTCTATGTATAATATTAAGCAAAACATGTCATACACACTACCCATAGGTTTAGTAGGTTCTACTTGTCTCTGGCATAATTTCACAAGATATTTACTACAAGTGTTTAGAAATGTTTTGTCAAAGCACAAAGAGTGTTTCCAAACTATAAAAACTATATCAAAATTAAGACATTAATATGCCTCATCACATATGTGTCCATTTTATATATTTTTTATTACTCTTACAATGTTTAGAGCATTAGATGATATTTAACAACTATATAGCCCCAAACTAATAGGGAATAGGATGTCTTCTTTTTTCCTTTCACAAAAACTCTTATTCACCTCACATATTTGTCTACATAATTTAACCATAAAAAATTTGTCATTTGCATACCTAGGGAGTTTATAAGGGAAGTCATCAAAGGCACCAATCTTGATATAATTGAAAGTATGGAATTGCAATAAGTAGCTACCATAGGTTTGTATTAAAATTGTTGCTTCAAGGGAGATCCTATGTTTAGGGTGCCCTTGTAATTCGCTCACCAGTTTCATACTGAATACATCATAACTCTTCTAAAATCTAGATAATTATTATGTAATTGCAAACCAAGATAAAAAAACCATATATTTGAATATCATCCTCTAAATCCTCAACATTCTCCAATTCGGGCCAATGTTGAGTACATGCCAAGGTGTATTGTAAATATGACATACAAAAGAATTTATTCTTTAAAAACATAGTAATTTTTTGATCTAACCTATCACTAATTATCCAAACCCAATCCATGTAGCCCATCCCTGAGAAAATAACTTGGATGAAGAAAAGCATCCATTTGTCTAAATTAAGGGCATCCTCGTCATCATTGAGTCTATAATAAGACCACCATATATGCAATCTCCCTTTTAATTAAAGTATTATAAATTGTATTGGGTAACTTGGATTGTTCTTTCCTCAGGGGGAAAGAACCACCCTTTGGAAATTATGTTCATGTAAACTCCCTTTTTATGTTAAAAATCCCAATGAGCATACACAACTCTATTAGGCAAGAAGAAGAAATTTTGGAGTGTTTCCCTATTGAGAGACATCAAAATTCGATCATCACGTGTCTTGATTGTTCTAGTACTAGGATCATGTTGTAATGAAGGAAAATTGAGATTAATTGGATAACATTTGTAAAAGAGAATAGAGGATATAGCCACAAAAGATCCTACTCTATGCATAAATTCCTATCTCATTCAAGAAAGAAAGTGAACATAATACATGCATCTTAACATCATTTAAATAAAGCAATTCAAAGATATCACCAAAGTTCTTCCTCATCTCTCTCTTCTTCGTGGGCTATAAGGTTTGTTCCTTGATATGATAGCACAAAGATACGAGAATTATGGCTAGAAAACAATGAAGAATCACCTTCACTTTATAGATTTATGGATTTCAACAGATGGTTCAGATTAAGGGGTGTTGACTGATAATGAATGACCAAGATTGATTGTGACAAGACTGATTGGAGAGATTGTTGATTCTAATTGACAATTGACTCGTTGCATGACTAAAGATTGAATATGCAACTGATCACATGACTAAAGACTAGATAGATAAGTGATTTCTTAAATTTGCAGACTAACTTGATTGACAAGATGAACTATTAGTCAGTGGGAGTTAAAGAGGTGGAACAAAAAAATATAACTAGTATTTAATATTTATTTAATTGTGCATCAGAGGCAATAAATAAATAAAATAATTTATTTATTATTAACAGACTTAGTTAACATAGTGCAAATTGAATAATTAAATAAAATAATTATTTATTTAATTATAGAAGGAATCACTAGTAATTAAATAATTAATTAATTAATTAGAATCATTCAATTATAAGAATTTGGAGGGAAATGACATTTTGAATTTGAGTTAGAAGAATGTTGCTAATTAATTAAATAATTAATAACATTTAATTAATTAAGATGAAAACTAGTGTTAACATCACACACTGGTGATGGGATGATTTTAGGTGTCTACATTTTGCCCCTCTTTGGGACAATGTATTTTCAAGTGTTGTTTCAAAGAATAAATAGCTAAGATATTTCCTCGATATGCCCCAATAGGATTGTGATAGTGACTAAGTAATATGTTGCCCCCTCAAAAAATTGAGTGAAAAATATAAATATGACCTCAATTTGTTGACAAAATGGTGAGGAATCTAACAAAACAAATGGGTCAGAAAATGAATATGTCGGGCAAAATTTATAGGCTTCAAAAAGAAAATTTAAGTATAACCAATACAAAAGAGAAGGGTTGTACATCCATCAAGGAGGGGAAGAGGATATAAAAGGTCATTTTCAAAGTCATTTGTACACATTGAGCTTTTGGATTATGAAAGAGAAGAAGTGGTCTTCAAGTGTGTTTGAATAGCGATGACCAGCATTCAGAGTGAGGATCACTTGGGCAGTGAGTGTGGACATATTGTCAACTAGGGGGCGCATGACCGGTGGTAATTATTGGTCAATTCATGTATTTATTGTGCATGTTTTCAATTTTAGGTTTTTAAGATTGCGTAAGAAAATATCACATTTGTAGGTTGCATTCGCCGCAATCGTTGACAATGCAATCCAATCGACTGGCATGCAAAAAGTCTTGTTTTTATAGGTGATGCGTGATCATTTCATTTTTGTTACACAAATGTAGGGACAATATGAAGAAATTATAGACTTTAGAAACCATGCTTAGTGTTAAATTATTCAACACAATTGTAGAGATATAACAATGCAATTACTTGGTAGCCTTAGGATACATGATGTAAAATGTTTAAATGCAATTGCATAAATAATGAAATGCATTTTCATGTTAGGGATTGAATCCTTAATTAATTAATACATTTGGGAATGTGCTAAACAGGATTTGCATGAATGCATGTTTTTGATTAATTGCAAAAAGAGGTTTTGAAGGGACTCAAAACCCTTTACAACCATATTACATTAAGATGTTTAAAGAAACCCTCAAAACAAAATGTTTCCAGAAACCAACAAACACCTAGAACTAGACTAGCCTAAAAACCCAGCAAAACAAAACAACCAGCAGTAAGAACCAAAAGAAAGAGACACGGGAAACTTGAACTAGGACAAGTCCTTGAGGGTACCTGCCACCTCCACTCTAAGATTAGACATCTTCTGAACAAAAACCTTAGGATCCAAAATATCCTTTGGAATAGAAGGATATATTTTCTTCATGCTTTCCCTTGTTCTTTTTCCAGGACTAGAGATTTGATGAGCAATATTACAAGCATTCAAATCCACATTAATGATCATTTTCTTATGGAAGAAACCTTCCATTTTTCTACCAAAGTGTTAAGATTCTCAGCAGAAGCTTTGATACTCTCATGATTGTGTTGGAGGATCTTTTTCAACATATTCTCCATTTTTCCACTCTAGTACACATACCCTCCAATCTCTCCTCCAGTGCGCTTACATACTTATTCTTAGGCATAGAGTTACCACCTTGAAGACCAAGCTCAATGTTCTCAAATTTAGAAGAGAGGGCTCTATACTTCAAGTTAAGGCTCTTTATCTCATGGAAAGTCCATTTTTCCAACCAAATGGAGTACATGGACATAGCTTTGGCAGTTTGAAGAACCCCAAAAGTGGGTTCTCTCTTATCCTACAAATCATCTATAAGAAGTTGGACATTAGCTTCATTAGGGTCCCTATTCTCCATGGAAGTATGATCACTTTTGCGAGCCTTCACCAACACCACATACCCTTTAGGAGAAATCCACATATCATGATCAATAGAGCTCACATAATCAACTAGGATAGGGACCTTCTCCTCTAGCTTGCTCTTCATTTTATCTGTGTAGCTCGTAAACATAGGACTTTTTTTTTTCACCAAAACACCGAGCTCTTTAGAATTCTCATTAGCAAGCTCCTACAATGCAACAACATTCCTAGGGACATCTGGTTTTGACTCCCAGTTCTTAGGAGGCAGCATCTCACCCATCCCTGATGAGCTTCAACATTACCAAGAATACCCAAAACCAAATTCTCTTCCATCTGCTCTTCCCCCTCTTTCTCATCTTCATCCTCTTATGTGTCCATGTCCTCTTCCTCATCAACATTTTTATTGACAGGAGGGTCAATTGACTTCTCATTATCCTCATCATCATTTTTGGTATCCATTTCCTACTCATCATTAAAAAAATCATCGCAGGGCAACATTTAGGTTTTTTGAGAGAAGCGGGGAACAACACACTTTCCAACTCCTTAATTCTCCTTTTCCCTTTATATTTCATGGGTTCAATAAATTTTTGAACAATATCAGGAACATTATCATGATAATATTCATAAATCAAGTAAATGAGCCCTCCGTGGAGCACCATCTTGCTAGATTTCTTCTTATGATCCCTAATACTATGATTAAGGGAGCAAAGAAGACAATGAGGAAACACAATTGTAATGTCCCTTGTTGGTACCTTAATTGATTTATCCTAAATTTATCAATTAGGGTTTGGATTGTAATGCCCATGATAGGATTAGTCATTTATCTCGTTAGATTTAGTTATCTTTAACACTCATATCCAACCTTATTACTATTTTAACTCCATGAAGGGAAGAGTAGATGTTATCCAAGGTGCCTAGAGACCAACTACAGTGGGCTCCCTCAAATTTTATAGGTCCAAGCCCATATCCTACCTTGGGACTTGCCCTCAAGGCTTCTGGGATGCTGACCCCTACCCTATCTTGGGACAGATAGCCATTGCTTGAATTTAGACAAGCCCCTCCCTGGTAACATTACAGCCTTCTCTACTTAATATATTAAATATGTTAGAATATATAAAGATCTTTGGTCTTGATAGAATGTAAATATAATATTTTTTTATTATCATTGAGTCATAAATACTTTCCATAGTCACAATCTTATTCCATCTTCTCTTCCTTTTGAAGAATATCCATTATATTCCTTAATTAATTCTTCTATTTCCTTATTATTTTAATACTAATTAATTATAATTCAAAATAACTAAAGCTTTGACATATATTTAATTTAATATATAAATGAAATGGAACTAAATCCCATATATTTCATCTTACTAAGAGTATGCCTTTATTTTTTGTGTTGGTTTTCTATTCCCTAACACCTCCTTGTTCCTAGTAATGAATGAAATAAGCTCATTACTTTTGTTAATGTTGGTTTGATCTTGCAAGTAGTAGTTTATACTTGGTTTTTATATTTTTATAATGTCTTTGCTTACAATGTAGGAGACTTTAATATTAATTATTTATTTATTACGAAACTATATCAATAATTAATATAGGGAATCTAATCTTTTATTAATACACTTAATATTAATAGGAGACAATATAAGAGACACATTTAATTATTAATTTAATATTAAATAATTATCATTATTTTAATATATTTGATTTATTTAATTAATTAGTCTAATAATGCATTATATTGTTATTTCTAACAATTATATTAATTGTATATCAATTAATATTGATGGAATCTATTTAAGATGACATTTGCATCAATTATACATACACATTAGAAAATAACATATTGTACATACATTGATATATTAATTTATTGGTTTATTTTAATTTTATTATTATATTTTATCATTCAATTCTAATCTTGATATGGGACATCACATAGACATACATATTATGCCTAAAATGGTTTAACAAAAGAAAATGATAACTATGAGCCCTAGTAAAATGACCATCCACATTTATATACTCCATAAGGTCAATAAGAACCTTCCTCCATATTTGTTTAATATGATCCACATTAAAGAGCCCAAAAGTTTTAACAAGTTAATCCCGCTCAACATACTTTTTAGGTAAAATATTAATGGCTCTATCTGAAATCCTCCTATCCCTAAAGAAATTCATACCTATATGTTGCAAACCCATGATATCTGCAATGATATATTCATTTAGGGAAATTTTTTTACCACACAAAACAATAAAACCTTCCTTCCACATCCTTCCACAAACTACTTGGTAACATTGCTATCAAAGCCATGGAACCTTTCAAGATACAAAGTAATACCCCTTCTTCAATTTTTCCAAAACTTAGGTTCCCTTTTCCATTTCTCACAATTTGGGGGCCCATCACATTTTAACTCTCCTCCCATGATGGACTCAGAATGCAAAGAGAAAAGATTAACTTGAATGGAGAAACTCTGAAATGACTGAGCAATAACAAGAACCCACAAAACATGTCGCCACTTAATCACCTTAAAGGTATGACATCTTCCTGAATGATTATATAATCTTTCACTATACTCTAAAAGCTTATGTGTCATTGTAGTAGTTACTAAGAATCACTCCCTCTTTATTATTTTTCTTATCAAACCTTATAAGGGATAAAATATCCTCATTTATCTCCTTTTCCCCTTGCTAAGTAACAATTTCAGGTGATTTGACACCCAAGTTGGCAAAAGCATCCACCACCAAATTGGCCTCTTTATACACGTGAGATATGTAATAATTACAAAATGAGTTGATAATTGAAGTGGCTTCTGTGATAATATTATTTATCAACTTAGAAGCCTTAAATTCCCCTTTTAAACATTTGATAATGTTGTTTGAGTCACTTTCGATCCACACATTTTTGTACTGAAGATTTTACACCAACTTAAGAGATTGAAGGGCTCCCATGGCCTCAACAAAATGGTTGGTTTGGACACCCAAAGGAAAAGTGATTGCCCCTAGACAATTACCATACCTATCATGCACAACACCACCACATCTAGCTTAACCTAGGTTCTCGTTGGCCACACCGTCAAAGTTAACTTTGAACCAGTCTTAAAGAGGAGACAACCAGACCACCCCTTCTCTTTTGTTTTTTTGATATTTTTCTAGCCCTCAGACAACCAATCCTTTGAGATACTAAGATCAAAATCCGGAGAATTTAGAGACTTAGAATTCATGAAGCATAAATTTTTTTCTTTAAGACCTCTAAAAAAATTTCCAGACACCACAAAAGAGGAAGAGTAATTCTCCCTAAAGATTTTGTTATTTCTCTCTTTCCATATGTTCCAAATAACACAAGGATCCATAATCAACCAAACATATATCCACTAAGTAAAAAAATCTTGCAAAGATCTAGGAAAAATCCATCATAAATTCCACCTTTGAAGAAGCTTATTCCAGACCTCCCAATAATAAGAACAATGAATCATGAGATGATGCATCGATTATTCACCATCCTTGCACAAATAGCATCTATTAGGCATGATGAAACCTATCTTAAAAATATTATCAACTCTTAAAACTTTATTCTAAAGAAAAAACTAGTAGAAAATGTTAATTTTAGGAATCAAAGGCTTCACCCAAGACTGGGCCCAGAAAGGGGTTCTATCAAGAGCATGATTCAATAAAGCACATGCTAAGGAAACATAGCACTTTATTGTTAAAGTAGAAGCCCACATCAAGGAGTCATTAGAATCTAACCTAATTGACCAAGCCTAAAGAGATCTCATAATAGGAGTAAGAGAAGTGTCAATCTCATTTAAATTCACCCATGCTTGATTTTTCAAGTAGCCACTAACAAGAGGTTCATGGAAAAGTTTACTAACATCAACAAAGAAATTAAAGACAAGGATATTGCCCAAAGGTCTATCCATAATCCATATATCTTCCCAAAACTAAATGCTAGTACCATTTCCTAGAATCCACATGTTGCCTTTAACAACTAGATCTTTGGATTGCTGAATACAGTTCCAGACGAAAGAGCCTTTTATGAGAACATTTTTTTGGCTTGTGGTGACTGATTAGGGAAGTATTGTACACTTTTCAACATTTTTTTGGCTTGTGGTGACTAATTAGGGAAGTATTGTACACTTTTCATTCTTTGTGGGGTTCGGGGCATCAGCCCAAATTTTTTTGGGGGGTTAACTCGTCAATCATTTTTGAGTTGACACATCAAACATTTCCCTAGGTTGACTTGTCAAGTTTTTTCCTAGGTTGACTCGTCAAGTATTTTAGGGTTAACTTGTTAGCCGACATAAGTCTTGTTATAATGGATTAGGGTTAGGGATTTCAATATGATGCATGTTTTAGTAGCTTCTTGTGATGGTAATGAGCTGTAACGGATTGTAGATTGTAATCAGGTTGTAATCACTGGATAATAATAATATTGGACTCGTTATTGGTGGACATAGCCTAGGGATTGGGTGAGCTACATTAAATATTTGTGTCTTGTGTTCTCTTCTATGTGGTTTATTATTTTCTGATATTGGTTATACTTGCATGTAACTGTTATTTTTATCTTGTTAATCGTAACACATTCATCTCAAAAAACTTAGCAATAGAGTGACAATCATAAATATATTTAGATTTTCATATTTTATTCCATTCCTTTTCCTCTCCAAAGGTCCTCCACACTTGTTTAGCCATCAGAGCTTTATTCATAGACTTAATAGGCCTTATTCCAAGACCTTTAAGTCTCTTTGGCTTGCAAACATTCTCCCATGCAACCAAAGCCAATCTTTTATTTTCTTTAGCACCTATCCAAATAAAGCACTTCTGGATCCTTTCTATAATATTCGCATATTTAGAAGGAATGTTATAAAGAATCATAGTATAAATAGGTAAATTTTTAAGGGTAGATTTCAGAAGGGGTGAACCCACAATAGTGGCTTACACTTTTTTATCTGAACAGACACTGAACTCTACATTTTGAAAAAAAACTTTCAGATTTAGATGCATATTCTCGTTAAACCGTTTGGAATCAAAAGATGAAGTAAATCAGACTATTTTAGAATTTTCTATCTAGATTCTATATATATATATATATATATATATATATATATATATATATATATATATATATATATATATATATATATATATATATATATATATATATATATATCTATCTATCTATCTATCTATCTATCTATCTATCTATAGATATATATATATATATATATATATATATATATATATAATTTATTTTCTTGGTTTTTTCTTTCTCCCATGAAAACTGGTATGTTGTTGAAAACGTCATTTTCAAAGAGTAACATTGTTTTCATAGAGCATAACTATTTTTATAAAATAGATATCAATGTGCTTCTTTAAAATCTAGTTTTTTAACATCCAAATTGAGGGCATGAAATTGGTTTGATAAAATTATAATGATTATTTCATATTTTAGTAACATTTGAAGTTGACTAAACCTTAATGTTGACATACCTTGACTACATAGCTTATAACTTATTGTGTATTTGTCCAATTTCATTTTTTTAATTTTTTTATAAAAAGAGAACTTCAATACCTAGGGCATAGATTTTTTTAAGATTTTTTTTCTCTGATTTACTATTTTTCCATAAGCATCAAACATAGAGGTAGACATACAGTGAAATATTTGTGTTTAGCAAAACTAAAAATACAAAGTCATAATAAACTTAATATATATTAACATTATAATCATTGGAAATAGTTTTCTTAGTAGTACCTTACTACATAGATATGTTTTTCAAATGGTTTCATTTGATCTTCCAAAAGATAAAGTCGAAGTGATTTTTTGTCAGCATTTTAATAGGTGCAAAGGAGAGTCCATTGTAGGTATGATTCATGAGTATATATGTTATATCAATGTTTTTCTTATCTAAGAGGTTTTGAGCTAACCATTCATAATTAATTCCTTCAAATGGAACCTCTCAAGGCTTAAATCATCACATTTTATTAAAAATGTGTTATTTCAGCAAAAATCAGCATGTCTAAAAAGTGTAACCCACTATTGTGGGGTCACCCGAAGTTGAACCTTATACTCATCTGGGTAAGGAGCACACCTTTCCATCCAACAAGCTTTCTGTTAAATTTTTCAATGAGGGAAGAACAAAAGGAATCAGACAACTTCAATTTCAATGGGAGACCAAGATAAGAAGAAGGGAAATCTCCAATGGAACATACAATAATTATTGATATCTTTCTTTGCCTATCCTCAAGGATTTTGATGAAAAATAAAGAACTTTTATTCCAGTTGATCAACTACCCATTTTCCCTAGTATAAGTATTAAGAGCCTCCTTCATGTTCTTAGCTTCTTTTATAGAGGAAGATCCCATTAAGATAGTGCCATAAAAAAAATTTCATTAGAGAAAGTAATAGCAATAGAGGATGGTTTGAGACCTTGGATATTACCATTTAGAACCAGCTTTTGAAAAAAATTCCCAAAAATTTCATCATAATAGAAAATAGGATGGGAGAAATAGAATCTCCTTGCCTAAGACCCCTTGTTCACTTTAAAAAATGAGAAGTACCATTAAAAATCATAGCCATAGAGGAAGTAGTGATAAGTTGCAAGATAAGTTGGACAATTCTATCTCTAAAACCAAAAGATTTAAGAACCTTGCTCAGAAAATCCCAATCAACCCTTTCATAGCTTTAGCTAAATCCAACATAAGCAAAAAAACCTAGTTTTTAGAGTTTTCCAGAGAGTGGATGTTTTCATGAAATTTCATAATAGAATCCAAAATTTGTCTCCTTGGAACAAACCCATTATGTTGAGGTAAGATATTTAAAGGAAGAATAGACAAAAATCTTGAAGTTAGCACCTTCAAAAATATCTTATAGACTGAATTACATAGGCTAATAGGCCTAAAGAAATCTATAGTATCAGCTCCTGGTTTTTTAGGAATAAGAACCAGGAAGGTAGAATTTAATTCTTTCAAAAGAGATCTTGATCCAAAGAAATCCTTAACATGAGAAATATGTTTTTCAAAAATATGCTATAATTTTTAGAAGAAAAACATAGGGAATCCATCAGGTCCAGTACATTTTTCCCCTTTAAAAGAAAAAACAATAGCTTTTATTTCTTTAAGGGAGGGAATAGAAGACAAAAAAATATTTTGATCCTCCTTTAAAATTGAGGGAATAGAAGATAAAAGATTCCCCTATTCCTCCCTATTAAGATTCATGTTTGAAGAAAGGAGAGAAGCGAAGAAGCTAACCATCTCAGACATGATGTTCTTTTCATTGTCAATTCTCCCATTATCAGTTTGGATGTAAGATATTCTACTTGTTGCATGATGCTTAAAGGTAGTCATATGAAAAAATCTTGTATTTTTATATCCTTATTGAACCCATAGAGATCTAGACCTTTGCCTCCAAAAGATCTCTTCCTTGGATATAATGTCATGGTATTTAACCAAAATTGCAGTCTCCCTATCCATAAGATTTCTTCAGTAACCTTCCTATTGGATTATATCCTAGACTTGTTGTAAATCTATCTTAATGGAATTCTTATCTAAGAAAATATCTCAGAAAACTTTTTTATTCCAAATTTTGACCCTATCCTTAATGTTTCTTAACTTCTTAGCTACTCTAAACATAAAAATACCATCAACAACAATATTCCACCATTCCTTAACTCTTTCCTCTAGATTAGGATGAGATAACCACATATTTCAAAGTGAAAAAAAATGTGTATTTAAATAGTTATTTGACATTAAACCTCTATCAAGATGAACTTGAATCAACTCTTTATCCACCCTTCTATTTGACCAAGTATAGTTGATACCATGCAGATCCACATCCATAAGAGCTTGTTGGATAATAAAGTCCATCAGGTCCAATCTTCCATCAAGCTAGGATTGAGATCCCCTAGATTTCTCAATGTCCTTGAGAGGGGAGTTAAAGTTACCCATGATAATCCAAGCACAATCCAAAAACTTCTTCATGTAGTCAGCCAACTTATTCCAAAACTTAACTCTTCATGTTTTAGTGTTAGGTGCATAGATATTAGAAAGGACCTGGGAAAAACCATATCTAATATGATGGAACTTTAAATTCAATAGGTTAAAGTCAAAATATAAAATATCCCCTTGAATAATATAATATTCTAATTCTAGCAGACATCCATCCCTCCAGAAGCATCATCCGAACTACTTCCATTAACCACACCACAATTTTTGAAAAGCTTGATTTTCTCAACTTTTTCTTTCGCCATTTTGGATTATTGAATAATAATGATATCAATCTTGTGATCTCTTACCAAATTATAAGAAGATATTTCTTAGTGGTCACATTTAACCCCATAATATTCCAAGATATAATCTCCATGTTTTAGCATGGGTACAAATCTTTGGGATGGTAAGTTGTTTTCCATCCACAATTTTTTTAATCTTGCTCTCATTTTCTCCAATAAAATTTGTTAGAGTTTCTACCTTGTCCCTTCTTAGGATTTCCAACATCATCTTTCATGCTTCTTTTTGAGACCCCTTTTTTGGTTGTAGAAGAAATGATCATATTTTCATATTTCTTCTTCCTTCCCCTTTTACCAACTTGAGTCCAAGGATCTCCCTCTTCCTAATTTTTAGTTTGTTCTTCTAGTTCCTTATCATAGATCTTGTCCCCCTAGCTAGACACTGAGTGTAAAGTATCAAGGAAAGAGGAGATTTCATCTTCCTGTGAGTTTTCCTTTGAATAATTCAAGAGGGGTTGACCCTCAGGAATATTGCAATGCTACAAATCTTCAAAAGAAATCCCATTCTGGATATTTATCTCCTTGATTTTAGAGTCCTCAATCTGCAAGGGTAATGAAGGCTCAACCACATACTTTGGATATCCATGAACTAAACTCTCCTCCCCTTCCTTTAATGGTTCCAGACTTTCATCTATTTCCCCTTCTTCCAAAGACTTATTATGGTTTCCCTCCTTTTCAACATTATCCTTATTTTGCACTACTTCTTCTAATAGTTGGGAGGCTAACAAATAAATATTTTCATTTTGGTCTTTCATTTTTGGATTACTAGTCTCATTTCTAGAAAGTTGGGTGTTTCCATTTTCCTTTTATTTCTCCTTTCTCTCATTATTAGCCACAAACCCAACTTCTAAAGATTCCCCAACATTAATCTCTTTTTATTTCCATATCTTTTTAGGTTGGGTTTTATTGTCCTTATTCTTTCTCTGCACCTTAATAGGACATTGTTTGGCCAAATGTCCTATTTTTTTGCAAACAAAGCAGGCAAAAGGAAGAGATTCAAACTCAAGTGGTTGAGGCCACTTTCCCAACTTGGAAACCAATTCTATGGTATGAGGAAGATCAGAAAACATGTGGACATTGATACAAATCCTAGCATAGACTAATTCAGTTCTATCCATAGTTATAGTGTATATAGACAAAAGTTCTCCAAAGGTACTCACAAGCCCTTTAAACACATCCTAATTCCAATATTCCAAAGGAAGGTCTGGAAGCCTTACCCAAATAGGAGAAAAAGTAAAAAAAGTGTGATTAAGGTCAAGATTAGGGGACCATTTATAAATAACCAAAGAATATTTCCAAACATCTAGGGACCCTCACAAATAATGGATGCAAGGTTCTCTTCATTAGAGAACTCGAAGGAAAAGAAGCCTTTTGGCATTGTTGCAACCTCAACTTGGCCTTTTAGAGCCTACTTGTTCTTAATAAAATATGTCACCACATCAATATTTGGCCTCGGCCCCACAAATTTTCCAAAAAAGATGCAAGGCCATTGAAGAAATTGAGTGGTCTATTATAGGATCTGGGATGAAAATAGCATATGTACCCTTAGAAGGATCCAAGATAGTCTTCATCATTGGGAGCACCAATTTACCATTCAACTTAACTACAAACAAGGACGAAGGGAAAAATTTATGATGATCTTTCATGTTTGCATCCAAATCCCTAAGGCCATTCGATGGATGTGCTTTGAGAGTGCCCCCCACCTCCCAGGTAAATGATATGTTCTCCATCACATGGGACCCCTATGGAAGAATCCAATGCCTCCTTTGAATTGTATGAAGAAGAATTATCAACCTTGGCCCCCCACATAGAATCCGATGTACTACCAACATCGTAGGCAATAGAACCTCTAAAAGTGCCATTTCTAGCTTTCCCTTTCTCCAAACCCATTCAATTTTTTTTTTTTGCATGAATGCATGTTTGGATTTATACACATGTGCATTTGGTCTAATTTGAATTTTGCATTTACATGTTTATATTGTAGATTCAGTTTTGATCACTCAAGAGAAACATCCTGAGACACTTTCATATAGACATCAGCTAAGTTAGTTTGACTATGACCACCTAGATAGTGTGGGAATATTTCATGTGACCTTTATGCCCTAGATTAGGGTAAATAGGGGATTGATTATTGCCTTGTGTGAGAGACGACACTCAAAGACCTCCACTTTACATCTACCTACTAGAGAGTGCACCATGACTTTGGAGGACATATGGAGGATTCTTAGGTAGCCTATCATAGGGGTGAGGGTAATGTATGGGCCACAAATTTGAGTGGGAGCATCATGTGACCTTTTTGAGTGTACCAAGGCATATTTGGGGAAATGAGACTTAGTCTAAGTGTGTCAAACAACCTAATTTATGCTAGTGATTTATTTGTGCAATACAATAGTCAACGTATAGTTCTACTCCTGGACGTCAGATCTTGGAATTATTCTCTCCCAAAACTTAAGGAGAAGTGAAAAGAGATATTCCCTAAAAATACTAAGTTATTTTTTTCACTTTCTTTTGTATAGTTTTGTTGGTGATAGGGGGAGCTCTGTGAAGGCATATATTTTGATACCCTTTATCCTTGATGGAAAAGGGAGAGAGTAATTCTAGATAGGGGGAGAGTAGCTATAGTAAGGGGGAAGTAATATTGGAAGAATAAAAATCTTGGAGAGTATTTTTGGAAGAAGAAAAATATTAGGGAAGAATGGTTTTAGAAGTTTGTCTTGTAGAGAGTACCTTTTTGGCATGTTTCCATCGATGAAAAAATGGGGAGATTGTTGGAGTTTTGTCATTGATAAATTTTTTTATGATATATAGAAGAAAATGTTGTACATAGACCATAAAAGTTGTCATTGATGTCAATATATTATTGTTAACTTATGTTGTGTTTACTTTGGCAATTATGTGATTCTACACTTCATTTTTGGTCTTCATCTCACTGCCATAATAGCTATGGGTTCACAGTATGAGAATAATATTTATGGATATTAGATGTACCTATATTGAGGTTAGTATGTTGTATAAATATATAGAAAAAGAGATATATGGTTCAGATGTTTAGTCTAATAGTTTCTTTGTTTCCTTCAAAACATAATAATTTATCAAAATATCTCCAATTTATTAGGTGGTCATTTTTGGTCCTACAGTTTTGGGTAAGATTCAACATTACATGTAACATGTGATTTCTAGCTAGCACTAACTTTCATTATACTTTAGCTGACTTCTTTGGGTGATATGTATGAAGTATTTTTGAGTAAGTGTGTGAAGTAATTTAGGATACAAACTACCAGTTAAAGTGTGTATAGACAACTTCAAGTACAATTAGATTAGTATTTATATGATATATTATTTTTGGTAATGAAGTGTGATGGATTTACATAACATAACACTATGATATGTGATTAAAACTAAGGATTAGATGTGAGTTGCAAAAGAATTGATGAAGTGTACATAATATGTTTACTAAGCGTAGAAGGATTTAAATCCATGCATATGTGAGATGCAATTGTAACAATTCATTTTGTTTACTTACTTCATTTGGGTAGTGAACCTTATTGGGTAGTGAGCCTTGCAATGAGAAATTTTGTAATATATTATAAATAGTTATACTGTATTAAGAGTTAACCCTCTTCATGGTTTTTCCCTAAAAGGTTTCCATAATAAAAATCTCGCATCTTGATGTTTATATTGTTGTGGGTGATTTTTTCACTTGAATTTATTTATTGTATACTTCTTACCTTCTTATCCAAATAAGTAAAATTATTGTGGATGTGGAAAAGAATAAATTTATGATATTATTTTAGGGAATACTAGATCAGCCCCCCTCTTAGTATTATGATTGTTCGACACTACTTATGGATTATTGATCCTATTGAGGGGATCAAATTTTTTTTAAGAAATTGTATGGCATGGCTCCTATGGTTGAGAACATACCCCCTACTAGGGCACTCCTAATTTTGAAACAACCAAAACATATCAATGTGACAATCATTGAGTTTGGTACTAAGTCTATCCAAACTCCTCCTTAGGGCACACCACAATACTATTAGTTAGAAAAAGGGTAGAGGACTAAGTAGCATACCTCAGTTGATTTCTCTTTGTCTATAGGGGACGAGGATACAAAGGTGTTAAAATAATAAAAAGTTCTTGAAAAAAACATGAAGAAGTCAATCAACCAACTCCATATTTACCTAGAGAAAGAAAGGTAGCTAAGGTGCCTAATGGAAGAGTTGACATCCATAGGGTTTCTAGGATAGGTGATTTAGATGTTGTTATAGCCTTGGCATGTTCTTATTTATTGAAAATAACAAGTTCATCAAAAGTCCTAAATTCCTAGAACTATGGATCGTGATGAAAGGAAAATAATACTTTTAGAAGCTTGAGACAAATAAGATGGGATTTGACCCTAGAAAACATGATTAGATATTTTCCTCCATAATGAAGGTGGTCAATTTTGATGAGTTCATATTACTCATCAAGAGGGTAGGAGGATGGTGTGAGAAAGTGGCATTCTCCTCCTTCCATATTAGAACTTTACATATGTTAGAATAACTGAGAGGGGGGGTGAACCAGTTAGATCATTTATCATTACAGTCCCAAATACAAATATGTACCTTATAAAACAATTCCAATAAATTATGCAGCTTAGTAACATAAAATATCAATTTGTCTGTCTAGTTTACCAATTACTAGTAATTATCCAACTGTGATTACTGACTAAATCAACTATGTAGTGTGTAAAGTATGATAGAAAAATAATCATCACAAATAACACATAATACAATGATTTAATGTGGAAACCCTACTAAGGGAAAAACCACCTGGGATGGGTAACCCAAAATAATTCACTCTTTTGAAGTGAGCTCAGTGAAGAGCCAGCCCTGTTAAAGGTTACAATACACACTATTAGGTGTGACCTGGTTAGAGGATTTATCACTAATAGTTAACTTTTGGCCAAAATTCACTATGGGGTCAACAAGATAACACTTTACATTCAACAAATGTCATAGGGTAGAACATAAGACTGTTAAGTCCACTCGATTAAGAGATTTTCTGAATCAATGGTTAAACTGATACGATATTGATATGATTCAAATACAACTCAATTGAAAATATTTAGATCTATGCTAAGCCCATATGAATATCCTCTGATCATTAATCAATTCATTTCCTCAATATTTCTCAACTTACTTTCACTCGGTAAATGGTTCTCTGACTCTCGGTAATGTCTAGAGTCTCGATTCTTTCACTAACCAGTTTGATCAGGCATGCATGAATAAAGTCTTCACATGAAACCTCTATAATCTTCATCTTTCTGGCATGTTTCAATAATGAAACTCATATCTCTTATATAGACAAGTAAACCATTTTCATATCAGCCATTAGATTTTGCCGCTTAATATCCTTCGTCCATTTTGCCTCTTAAATCTTCCTCAGCAGATGTGTCATTAATATGTTTCAATCTCATTCTTTAGATCTTCTTAGAATTTTGTCAGTTGTGGATCTCATAACAAACTTTATCCTTAATCTCAAAATCATAACAATTTCCAGCTCATCAAATTTAGTCTGTTGTTCTTAGAATTTAATGTTTTCATCCATACTCAGTTAATATAGAAATGCATCGATGATAACTAGTTAAACTAGCTCAATTAATATTGTTAGTCAGTATACACTGCATTGGCTCAGTGTATATAGAAATCTTCAATTACCGACCACATTAACATGTTCAATTTCAAATCTCTTCTTCATAGTAGATTAATGTAACATGCTCAAGTCAACAATATAAATCCATAGACTCATCAATACGTTACCCAATATTTTCCTTATCCTTATCTGTCATATCCATCTTTTTCTCATGTAGATATCTTAGTTCTTCATCTTTTCTTCCTTCAACAGATGTTCAAATGTTTGTAACTAACATGATAAGTACGGTCAAAACTAGTTGACATCAATGACAACATATTGACTAATTTAATCATCTTACATATCATTTCAATGGCTCGGTGATCTCTAATCATTTTTCCTTCAGTTCATTCAGATATTCAATCAATTGTAGTTCATCAATCCCCCCCTTTGGCATTGATGGCAACACAAGCAATATGAAAATATTTCATACACATACCAAACATGTATTCTACAACTATGTAAGTAAATGTTGTAGCTCGATAAGCTCATATTTAATATGTTTAATCACTACAAAACATAAAAACATTACAAGTGCAGACCCTCCCTATGGATTTGATCTTTTTAGCTCTCAGATTCCCTTTGTTCTCAACAACAAATATGCAAGTCTCTCCCTTTCTGTGTGTTCTCACTAACTGATTTTTTTCATATTCATTCTCCCTAATTTTCTCTCCTAATTTTCTCTCCCTTTGACAACAATGCCAAATAAAATATACAAACAGCTCTGTAGCAGCCAAGTAATTCTTTGTTGTTTGGTTCATATCAAGTACCTTCATTGTATAGATAAATAAATTTTTGTGCCAACCTCTACAATCTTTCACAACCTTAGACAAAATTAAAAGTGTGAGCTATGTGTATCAACGTGAATGATTTTCTAATAAGTATAGGTTGATGCAACCTCTAGATCACCTCAATGATCAGTAGACAGGGGACAGACCCCAAGTCTAGTCCTCAAATATTTAAATGTGTCCTTTGGTAATGGTTTAGTAAAGATATCAGCAAGTTGTTCCTTAGATATTACAAATTCCAGTTTCACATGCTTCTCTTGAACTTGTTCCCTCAAGTAGTGATACTTAATGGATATATGCTTTTTCTTCAAATGCATCACAAGATTCTTAGAAATATTTATAGCACTAGTGTTGTCACAATATATAATCACTATGTCAGTGATTACCTCATTCATCCCTTCCAACACTTGTCAAATCCAAGCTATATTTGAACAATTTGTAGTAGTAGCAACATACTCTACTTTAGCAGTTGACTGAGAAATACATGCTTATTTCTTGCTAATCCAAGTCACAAGCCTTTCCCTGAAAAAGAATGCTCCACCGATTGTGCTCTTTCGGTCATCTATGTTTCCAGCCCAATATGCATCAGTGTAAACTCTTAGCTCAAATTTGCCTTCAAATGTATACCATAATCCATAGTCTTATGTTTTCTTCAAGTATCTCAAGATTCTTTTCACTGCAACCATATGTGAATCTTTAAGATTGGCAGAAAATCTAGCCACAATCCCCACTGCATGTGCAATATCAGGCCTACTATGTACAACATACATTAGTTTACCAATCATAGATCAGTACAGAGTCTGATTACTTCTCCAAATTTATCATCCTTTGTCAATTTACATCTAGTTACCATCAGTGTTCCCACTGGTTTAGCATCTTCCATGCCAAAAGTTTTCAATACTTCTTTAATGTATTTTGATTGTGTGATGAAAATCCCATCTTTCTGTTGTATAACCTATAAACCTAAAAAGAATTTAATCTCTCCAAACATAGACATCTCAAATTTCTTTTTTCATGTCATCAGAAAAATATTTGCAAATTAGGTCTTGTCCTCCAAAGATTATATCATCAACAAATATCTCAACAATCAAAATGTTATCATTAGATCCTCCTTTCATGTACAAATTATTGTTTGCACTAGTTCTTACAAAACCAATACTTATAAGATAAGCATGTAGTCTTTCATACCATGCCCTCGGTGCTTGCTTCAATCCATACAAAGCTTTGTGCAGTCTACATACTATGTCTTTCTAATTATGATCAACAAACCCTTCCGGTTATTCTATGTAGACCTCCTCTTCAAGAATTCCATTTAGAAAAGTTGATTTCATATCCATTTAATATACTTTAAATCCCTTATGTGCAACATAAGCAAGTAATATGGGAACTCCTTCTAGTCTAGCAATAGGTGCAAAGGTTTCACCATAATCAATACCTTCTTGTGCATATCCCTTGCAAACAAGTCTTGCCTTATTCCTAGTGACCTCTCCATTTTCATTCAACTTATTCCTGAAAATCCACTTAGTACCAATAACATTTTTATATGTCGGTCTAGGCACTAAATGTTAATATGATTTAGAACAACAAAGAGGGGGGGGGGGGGGGGGTGAATGAGTTATTCTCAGGTCCTGATGTATAAAATAACTTCAAATTTTTTTCCTTAAATCAGATCAAGCAACCAAAACAAACTCAGTCATCACTGATTCAATAATAGAAACATATAACACTGCAGTCCACTACCCAGTTGTAACTAACTTGTAAAACATAGAAATGTTCAAACCAAAACATTCACACAAGTATTGACACTAGGATTTATAGTGGAAACCCAATATGGGAAAAACCACTTTATAACATGCTACTATTATTTTCACTCTTCTGAAGTGAGCTCGGTTAAAAGCCAACCCTGTCAAAGGTTATAATACACACTGTTAGGTGTGACCCAGTTAAAGGATTTCAATCACCCTGTTAAAAGTGAGCCTTGTTACAGGACTTACATACACTCCATTAGAATGCAACCTTGTTCAAAGGATTTAACATATGACTGTTAGGTCAACCTATGTTAAAAGGATTTTGACTGTTACAATGGTTAGAAAGTAGCAGCAGTATTGATCTGAAAAACATACAACTCACTTTGCAAATATCAGATCCAATTCCATACACAAATGCTGGTTTACTGACTTTGAAACTTTTCCATCTCCATCTCTGATATGCTTGAAACTTTTCTTCAAGCAATCACCACACTTCTCCTTCAGCCTTTTCGCTTATACAGTCAATAAAACTTACTATTCTTCCAGCATCTACTTCACCCATGCATTCTCATACCTAATGTTTAGGTTCCCTTAATACTTTTCTCTGTTAGGTTAACTTATCGTTTGCCACTTAAAATCCTTCATAGATCTTAGGGTTAGGTCAGATTCATTGAATCTACCCACTTCATGTTCTTCATCACCTCTTCTGGAATCATCTCAAATCTCATAAAGATTTACAATAAAACATTTTACAAAGCATTAAATGCTTCCATACAATCAATAAATAAAGTCAACATGTTTTACATAACCCAAGAATTCAACAATGTCGGCTCCAAATCTGAATTCTCTTCAAATATAAAAATGTTGGTGCTTGGTCAATACTATGATCATTCACTCGGTCTTCATGTAAAACGCTCGGTCACTACTAAAACTATTTCCTCGGCATATACTGTCTTCCTCGGCAATTAACTGATACTCGATCGATACTAGATTTTTGCTCGGCATACACTAACTCGGTCGACACTAACATAACTTGGCTTAAACATTATTTCTTCATTTTTGCTCGATTAAGCCTACCAGTTTAGTCTTCAATCTTACGAAGATAAACAATACATTGTCCCATCATTGTACAACATAGTCAAGTACACTTTGCAGTATCAAGATAACTCAACCTTTCCCTAGGTGCTATTGTTACCATCATTTCTTTCCCTTCTCACAATAGATATAGTACTTTCCTAAGTAGCAACAGTCTTACCAGTTAAGGTTTGACATCAATGACAATACAACAATTGCTTCAATTGCAGTTTCCAACAATCTCCCTCTTTGGCATTAATGGCAACACCATATGATATCACCTAAATAACACATGGATTACCAACCAATCCAAAAACATTATCTTTCCATCAGAGAAAATTTATAATATCCTTAGCTTCATTCTAATTCAGAATCTGTAAATCTCACTTCTGTGACCATTAGAAATATTTGGATCTCCCTCTATCTTGATCTTTCATTTCTATTCATCATCCCTACTCTTCAGTTCATGTGTTATAGTATCATTTCAGTTCAATCTCCCTCTTTGACAAAAATGCCAAAGCAGCAACTAAAACTTACATCTAATAGATGTAGATATATCTGTGCAACTCAGTGTTTCTCCTTCTATCATCTCGCTTATGACTAATTTGTTGTCTTTGCTTCTTCTTCACAGCTCTAGGATAGTCATAAAGTGTGACAATCTTCTACATCAATTTGTCAATTATTCTATTGTAGCATATTTGATGCAGTGCTCCTAGCTTGACTAGGCAGCCTCAGTTAGGGGAAGGACCCCTAATTGACTTCTCAAATACTCATGAGCTTCTTTATGTAAAGCTTTAGTAAATATGTCTGCCAATTGTTCTTTTGTATTCACATATTCCATTCGGACTTCCTTGTCTTGTACCAATTCCCTCAAATAGTGATACTTGATTGCTATATGCTTGGTCTTAGTGTGCATCACTGGATTCTTAGAAATATTGATGGCACTTGTGTTGTCACAAAAAATAACATGTTCAGTGATTTCTTCTTTCATGCCTATCAACAACTATTTTATCCAGATCAAATTTGAACAGTTTACTGCAGCAGCAACATACTCGGCTTCAGCAGTCGATTGGGAAATGCAATTTTGTTTCTTGCTTGTCCAGGAGACTAATCTCTGTCTAAGAAAGAAAGCTCCACCACTAGTGCTCTTTCTGTCATCTGCATTTCCTACCCAATCAGCATTAGTGTATACTCTAAGTTCAAATTTGTCATTCTTCTTGTAGTATTACCCATAGTCAGTAGTTCCTTTCAAGTATCTCATGATTCTTTTCACCGCCATCATGTGTGTTTCCTTAGGATTGGCAGAGAATCTTGCAACAATCCCAACAGCTAGTGCAATATCTGGTCTACTATGTATAGCATACTGCAATTTTCCAATCATGGATCTGTACAAAGTCTGGTTAACTTCTACAGCATCATCATTCTTAGATAACTTTTGTCCAGTAACCTTAGGAGTTCCCACTGGTCTAGCATCTTCCATTCCAAAAGTTTTCACTATTTCATTAGCATACTTAGACTGTGTAATGAAAATTCCTTTCTTCATCTGATATACTTGTAAACCAACAAAGAATTTGATCTCACCAAACATACTCATTTCAAATTCAGTTTGCATTTCCTTTGAAAAACTATTACACAATGCATCTTGTCCACCAAAAATAATGTCATCAACAAAAATTTTGGCCAATATAATACCTTTGCCTTCTTCATCCTTCAAGTATAGATTGCTTGTGTCATTTGTTCTGGAAAATCCAATCTGCATCAGATAGTTATGCAACCTCTCATACCATGCTCTAGGAGCTTGTTTCAATCCATACAATGCTTTGTTCAGTTTTCATACCATGTGTCTTCTGTTTGGATCAATAAAACCTTCTGGTTGTTCTATGTAAACTTCTTCCAGTACACCATTTAAAAATGCAGACTTGACATCTATTTGATATACCTTGAAATCTTTATAAGCAACATATGCAATCGGAGTTCTTACTCCTTCCAGTCTAGCTATAGGTGCAAATGTCTCCCCATAATCTATTCCTTCTTCTTGTGCGTAGCCTTTGCATACTAGCCTAGCTTTGTTCCTAGTGATTTCACCTTTTTCATTCAACTTGTTTCGAAATACCCACTTTGTTCCTATAACATTCTTATTTGCAGGTCTCGGCACCAGAGGCCAGGTTTCATTCTTCTCAATCTAGTCAATCTCTTCATTCATTGCTTGTATCTAGTCTTCATTTTCTAATGCCTCTTTAGTTGTCTTAGGTTCAAACTCACATAGTAAGCATGTTGGATCCTTGGTCTTTCTTCTGGTTTGAATTCTAGTGCCTTTATCTCCAATTATCTATTCAGGCTTGTGATGTCCTCTTACATATTTTGCAAAAATAGGTTCAGCATTTTTCTCCATTATTTCATCAGGTTCCCCAACAAGATTGTTAGATTCAGCTTCTGAATGCTCGGCAACCTCTTCCTGATACTCGGTAGCATTATCTTGTAGCACAACATGTTCTTGTTCTCTCTCAGCACTATTTTCCTAACACTCAGCAATTGTTTCCTGTCGCTCGACATTACTTGCCTGAGACTCGGCATCAGGTGCAAGTCTATTGCATGCCTCTTATATTTCCTCAATGTACACAAAAGATCTGTAATCCTCTGGTTCTCTTTTGTCGTCGGCTTCATTTCTTTCTGCATACTCATCAATTTTTACATTCATACTTTCCACAATTTTGTTAGTGTTAGAGTTCAAACACTTATAAGCTTTACTTTTTGTGGAGTAGCCTAGGAATATGCCTTCATCACTTTTGGCATCAAACTTTCCATTCCTATTGTCTTTCAATATGTAACACTTGCTTCCAAAGATTCTAAAGTATTTAACACTTGGTGCATGCCCATACCATAATTCATAGGGTGTCAGATTTGTACCTTTCTTGATTTGTACCCAGTTAAGAGTGTAAACAGCTGTACTTATAACTTCTTTCTAATATTTCTGTGCCACATTCTTTTCAATCAATAATGTCCTTGCACAGTCCAAAATAGATCTATTCCTTCTTTCTGCTATACCATTCTATGGAGGTGTCCTAGGTGCAGACATCTATCTTTTGATTCCTCTATCATTGCAAAATAGATTGAATTCATTTGATGTAAATTATCCACCTTGGTCAGATCTAAGACATTTCAAGTTCCTACCTGTCTCCTTCTCAACCTTAGCCAAATACCACTTGAAAATTTGAAAAGCATCAGATTTTTCTTTTAGAAACATTACATGCATCATCCTGGTATGATCATCAACAAACAAGATAAAATATCTAGCACCACAGTAACTTTGTATACCTATAGGTCCACAAAGGTCAGTATGAACCAAATCTAAAATGTGTTCAGAAGTAAAGGTTTTGCTCTTGAAACTTGACTTAGTCATTTTTCCTAATTGACATTCTTTGCACATCACATTCTCAGGTTTCTTCAATCTAGGTAGTCCTCTTACTTTCTTCTTCTTACTTATCTCTACAGATTGTCAAAGTTAACATGACATAGCCTCTTATGCCATAACCAAATGTCATCAAGTTGTGAAATCATACATATTTCTTCAGATAGGTCAAGATAGAACAAATTACCTCTAGTCTGCTCACCACTTCCAATCAGTTCACCAGTAGCATCAAATATCTTAGCTTTCTTGTGATGAAATTCCACTCGGTAACCAGTTCTGTTGAGTTGAGCAACACTTAGCAAATTATAATTCAATCCTTCAACCCAATAAGCATTTTTACAAGAGATTTTATTAATCAGTTTAATCAATCCTTTTCCTCTAACAGGACATGATGCATCATTACCAAATGTTACACTTTTACCTTTATAATGATGTAAGGTCTCAAACTTACTTTTGTCACTAGTCATGTGATGTGAACAACCACTGTCTATAATCCATTTGTCATTCTTATTCACATAGGAAATCAATGTAGTTTTCTCATCCTCATCAGATTCATCTTTCATTGCAACATAGACTACCTCAATTTCAAAATCATCACTATCAAAGTCAGTCTCTTCTTCAGCAATGTAACAAGATTTCTTACCTTTTCCTTTGTAGTCTTTGTACCTTCGATAACCTTTGTCATCTCTTCTATCTTTGTGTCTGATGTTTCTTTCTTCATCTTTATCCTTCCTATCAGGACATCTAGCAGCTATATGACCAACTTTATTACATGCAAAACATATAATAGGGAGTTTACCTTTATATTTTCCTTTTCCTCTTCTCAGTCTTCTAGCCATAAGAGCTTCTAGATCTTCAAGATCTTCATCAGAAGTGTCACTATCACTTTCACTTTCACTTTCACTTTCACTGGTGCATCTTTCTTTTTCTTTCTTAGGCTTGTTCAGAACTAACTGTGACTTAAAAGTAGATTCAACATTTCCAATACTACCAATAGTGAAATTATCATAATTAGACAGTTCAAAAGCAGTTAGTTTGCCAATCAAACCTTCCAAGGTAAGCACATTTCCAGAGTTACATCTACATTCTTGAATAGCTGAGATCTTAATAGCATATCTAAGACGCAAAGTTCTTAGCACTTTTCCAATTATGGTCTCATCATCAATAGTTCCATTTGCTCCTCTAATAGCATTCACAACTTCTTTTATTCTACCACAATATTGTGTAATATTTTCATCTTCATTCATTCTCATTTCATCAAACTTACCTCTGAGACTCTCAACTTTGGCTTTCAACACATATAGAACACCACCATAGATCTTTGCAAGAGTGTCCCACATATCTTTAGCAGTTGTGCAGTCCTTAATATCCTCAAATTCTAGATAGCTTAGGGCAGATGCAATTTCCAACATTACTTGATTATGTTCTTGCTTAGCCCTCATTTCCTCAGCAGTCAAAGGTGCAACAGGTGTGACATAGTCATGCTTAATGCAGTACTTTACAGAATCACCAATACCGGCTAGATACAACTTCATCAAGCTTTGCCATGCAGGGAAGTTTTCCTTGTTCAGCTTTGGTACCTCCTTCTGATACATCTTGATCATTTGCTTCAAGTCCTTTCAAACTTATTTTCTGTAGACACCAATAAGCAACACAACTCTGATACCAATTGTTAATATGATTTAGAACAACAGAGAGGGGGGGGGGTGAATCAGTTGTTCTCAGGTACTGATGTATAAAATAACTTCAAAAACTTTTCCTTAAATCAGATCAAGCAACCAAAACAAACTCAGTCATCACTGATTCAATAATAGAAACATATAACACTGCAGTCCACTACCCAGTTGTAACTAACTTGTAAAACATAGAAATGTTCAAACCAAAACATTCACACAAGTATTGACACTAGGATTTATAGTGGAAACCCAATATGGGAAAAACCACTTTGTAACATGCTACTATTATTTTCACTCTTCTGAAGTGAGCTTGGTTAAAAGCCAACCCTGTCAAAGGTTATAATACACACTGTCAGGTGTGACCCGGTTAAAGGATTTCAATCACCCTGTTAAAAGTGAGCCTTGTTACAGGACTTACATACACTCCATTAGAATGCAACCTTGTTCAAAGGATTTAACATATGACTATTAGGTCAACCTCTGTTAAAAGGATTTTGATTGTTACAATGGTTAGAAAGTAGCAGCAGTATTGATCTGAAAAACATACAACTCACTTTGCAAATATCAGATCCAATTCCGTACACAAATGTTGGTTTACTGACTTTAAAACTTTTCCATCTCCATCTCTGATCTGCTTGAAACTTCTCTTCAAGAAATCACCACACTTCTCCTTTAGCCTTTTTGCTTATATAGTCAATAAAACTTACTGTTCTTCCAGCATCTACTTCACCCATGCATTCTCATACCTAATGTTTAGGTTCCCTTAATACTTTTCTCTGTTAGGTTAACTTATCTTTTGCCACTTAATCTCCTTTGTAGATCTTAGGGTTAGGTCAGATTCATTGAATCTACTCGCTTCATGTTCTTCGTCACCTCTTCTAGAATCATCTCAAATCTCATAAAGATTTACAATAAAACATTTTACAAAGCATTAAATGCTTCCATACAATCAATAAATAAAGTCAACACATTTTACATAATCCAAGAATTCAACAATGTCGGCTCCAAATTTGAATTCTCTTCAAATATAAAAATCCTGATGCTTGGTCAATACTATGATCATTCACTCGGTCTTCATGTAAAATCCTCGGTCACTACTAAAACTATTTCCTCGGCATATACTGTCTTCCTCGGCAATTAACTGATACTCGGTCGACACTAGATTTTTGCTCGGCATACACTAACTCGATTGACACTAACATAACTCGGCTTAAACATGATTTCTTCATTTTTTCTTGGTTAAGCCTACCAGTTTAGTCTTCAATATTACTAAGATAAACAATACAGTGTCTTATCATTGTACAACATAGTCAAGTACACTTTGCAGTATCAAGATAACTCAACCTTTCCCTAGGTGCTATTGTTACCATCCTTTCTTTCCCTTCTCACAATAGATATAGTACTTTCCTAAGTAGCAATAGTCTTACCAGTTAAGGTTTGACATCAATGATAATACAACAATTGCTTCAATTGTAGTTTCCAACACTAAAGTCCATGTTTTATTCTTCTCAATTTGTTCAATTTCCTCATTCATAGCATTGATCCATTCCTCATTTTCAAGTGCATCCCTAACATTCTTAGGTTCAAACTCACAAACTAAGCATGTGTTTTGTCTTAACTCACTTCGGGTTAGCATGCCAAATTGCTTATCTCCAATGACTTGATTCTTTGGATGGTATCTTCTAACAAATCTTGCTAGCACTTAATCTCTTCTTTGCTCATCATTCAGTTCAGGTTCATTTTCCTGCTCGGTAGCTTCTTCCTGATTCTTGGTTTGCATGTGTTGATTCTCGATAGCATTTTCCTGATGCTTGGTAGACTCATCCTGTGGCTTTGGTAGATAATCTTGATCTTCAACATAAGTAAACCTACCATAATATTTCAGCTCCTTCATGCTTTCTTCATCATTCTTTTCAGTAAACTCATCAACTCTAACATTAGCACTTTCTATCATCTTAATAGTAACCTTAATCAAATATTTATAAGCTTTAATCCCAAGAATATTCCTTCATCACCTTTAGAGTCAAATTTACCATTCCTATCATTTTTCAAAATATAACACTTTCTACCAAAGATTCTAAAATAACTTACACTCGGTATGTATCCAAACCATAACTCGTAAGGTGTCTTGTTTGTGTCTTTCTTTAGTTGAACTTAGTTCAGGACATATACTGTTGTGCTAACTGCCTCTCTCGAGTACATCTGTGCAACATTTTTCTCAATCATCAATGTTCTAGCATAGTCAACAATAGATCAGTTTCTCATTTCAGCAATTCCTTTCTGATGTGGTGTTCTAGGTGTAGAAACCTACCTTTTGATACCATGCTCATTACAGAAGTTATTTAATTCATCAGAAACAAACTCACCTCCTCTATCAAACCTTAATCATTTCAATTCTTTTCCACTTTCTTTTTCAACTTTAGCCTTATACCATTTAAACAATTTGAATGCATCATATTTTTCTTTCAAGAACATAACTGTCATCAATCTAGTATAGTCATCAACAAACAAAATAAAGTATCTATTGCCATAGTATCTTTGAGTTCTCATAGGACCACATAATTCAGTGTGAACCAACTCCAAAATTCCTTTAGATGAATAGTCCTTACTTTTAAAACTAGATTTTGTCATCTTTGCTTTCTAACATTGATGGCACATAACACGATCATGTTTGGTTAGACTAGGAAATCCTCTAAATTTTCTCTTTCTACTGATCTTAATCATGTTATCAAAATTTACATGACATAACCTCTTATGCCATAACCATGCATCTTCATTTTTCACTAGTAAACAAGAATTCTGTCAAGATAAAATAAATTACCTTTTGATTGTCCACCTGTTTCGACAAGCTTTCCATTTTCATCATAGATTTTTACCTTCTTGCTTTCAAATGCAACTCAGTGACCTAATTTATTCAGTTGTGCTACACTCAACAAATTGTAATTAAGTCCTTTTACCCAGTATGCATTATCACATCTAATTTTATCATTCAATAAAATAGATCCTTTTCCTTTAACCATGCAAGGTGTGTCATTTCCCATTTTCACTGATCCTCCATTATAATGCTCAAGATGATCAAACTTATCTTCATCACCAGTCATGTGATGTGTACAACCACTACCAATGATCCAAGTATTATTCTTACTAACTTTAGAAATAATTTTTGTTTCTACATACCTTTCCTCCTCTTTTGAATCATCTTTCATTGCAACAAACACCACCTCAATATCATCATCGGTGTTGGTGTCAGAGTCATCTTCTTTAGCAAGGTAACATGCCTTTTTTCCCTTACCTTTGTGATCTTGGTTGTCTTTGTTGTATTGTTGGTAGCCTCTATTATTTCTTTTGCCATACTTCCCATCACCAGATCTGTCTCTATCTTTACCATCATCTTTCTTGTTAGGACATCTAGCAGCAATATGGCTAACCTCTTTACAATTAAAACAAGCTGAAGGTAACTTTCCCTTATATCTACCTTTACCTTTCTGCAGTCTCCAAGCCATAAGTGCTTCAAGCTCATCAAGCTCATTAAGCTAATCATCAGTATTACTATCACTTTCATTTTTAATATTATGCTTACTACTAGATTTACCAATCTTAAGAGATGTTCAACTCATAAGTTGTTAGCTTTCCAATTAGACTATCAAGAGTAAGAGTGTTATTAGGTGCAGACCTCATTTCAAGAATAACAAATATTCTGATTGCATAAATAGGCAACAAGGTTCTTAGTATCTTACTTACCACTGTATCTTCAGAAATAATACCACCAGCTCCTCGGATAGCATTAAATACCTCTTTGATTTAGTTTGTGTACTGTGTAATATTCTCTCCTTCCTTAATCTTCATGTCATCAAATCTGCCTCTCAAGCTTTCAGCTCTGGATCTCATCACATTCACATTGCCACCATAAACTAGAGCAAGTTTATCCCACATTTGCTTCATTGTATTGCAATCCTTGACATCCTCAAATTCATCATCAGATAGAGCAGCAACAATCTCTATCATAGTAATATTGTGTTCATGGGGGTCTCTCAACTGATCAAGAGTCAAAGTCCAACAGTCAGTTGTATGTATCCATTGTCCAGTAAAGGTATGGAAGATTCTCCAATTCTAGATATGTGAAGTCTCATCTGGCTTTTCCATGTAGTAAAGTTGTCTTTGTTCAACTTTGACACTTCCCTCGTATACATCTTGTAATCTTGCTACTCAAGTCCTTAAAACTTTCTTCCAAGCAACCAATATGTTCTGATACCAATTGTTAGAATGACTGAGAAGGGGGGTGAATCAGTTAGATGAGTTATCCTATAGTCCCAAATATAAATATGTACCTTATAAAATAATTCCAACAAATTATGCAGCTCAGTATCATAAAATATCAATTTGTCTGTCCAGTTTACCGATTACCAGTAATTATCCAATTGTGATTACCAACTAAATCAACTATGTAGTATGTAAAGTATGATAGAAAAACAATCATCACAAATAACACATAACACAATGATTTAACATGGAAACCCTACTCAGGGAAAAACCACCTAGGACCGGTAACCCAAAATAATTCACTCTTCTGAAGTGAGCTCGATGAAGAGCCAACATTGTTAAAGGTTATAATAAACACTATTAGGTGTGACCTGGTTAGAGGATTTATCACTAACAGTTAACTTTTGACCATCATTCACTATGGGGTCAACAAGATAACACTTTACATTCAAAAAATGTCATAGGATAGAACATAAGACTGTTAAGTCCACTTGGTTAAGAGATTTTTAGAATTAATGGTTAAACTGATACAATATTGATCTGATTCAAATACAACTCAATTGAAAATATTTAGATCTATGCTAAGCCCATACAAATATCCTCTGATCATTAATCAATTCACTTCCTCAATATTTCTCAACTTACTTTCACTCGGTAAATGGTTCTCTGATGCTCAATAATGTTTGTAGTCTGGGTTCTTTCACTAACTAGTTTGATCAAGCATGCATGAATAAATTGTTCATGCAAAATATCTACAGTCTTCTTCTTTCCAACATGTTTCAATAATGAAACTCATATCTCTTATATATACAAGTAAACCATTTTCATATCAGCCTTTACATTTTGCTGCTTAATCTCCTTCATCCATTTTGCCTCTAAAACCTTCCTCGATGGATGTGTCATTAATACGTTTCAATCTCATCCTTTAGATCTTCTCCAAATTTTGTCAATCGGGGATCTCATAAAAAACTTTATCCTTAATCTCAAAATCATAGCAATTTCCAGCTCATCAAATTCAGTTGGTTGTTCTTAGCATTTAATGTTTTCATCCATACTCGGTTAATATAGAAATGCGTCGGTGATAACTAGTTAAACTAGCTCGGTTAATACTGTCAGTTGGTATACACTGCATTGGCTTGGTGTATACAGAAATCTTCAATTACTGACCACATTAACATGTTGAATTTCAAATCTCTTCTTCATAGTAGATTAATGTAACATGCTCAAGTCAACAATATAAAGCCATAGACTCATCAATAAGTCACCCAATGTTTTCCAGATCCTTATTTATCATATCCATCTTTTCCTCATGTAGATATCTCAGTTCTTCATCTTTTCTTCCTTCAATAGATGTTTAGATGTTTGTAACTAACATGATAAGTACTATCAAAACTAGTTAACATCAATGACAACATATTGACTGATTTAATCATCTTACATATCATTTTAGTAGCTCGGTGATCTCTAATCACTGTTCCTTTAGTTCATTCAGATATTCAATCAGTTGTAGTTCATCAAAATCTACCTTGTACCTATTTGAAATTAGGAGGCAAATGGAATTAGTCTTTTATAATGATTTTGAGACAAAGAAAGATACAAAGGGTTATGTTTTATCCCCAAAATTGAGACTTTAGTAATGTGGGCTATTGCCCCTTCAACTTAGAAGCTTAAAGTTGTAGGAGTAACTCAAGAAATGAGGTAATAACTAATGATAAAGAGGTTCTTGAGGACCTCAACTACAAAAGCATGGCATGGTCACTATTTAATTTTCCTATAATAAATTATATGTAGATGATTCCAAATTAAAATTGGCTTCAAATAAAAAAGAAAATCCTTCAAGTATTTTGGAATACAAACAATCTTCCTTAGATCTCTCATTAGTAGGTGCTCAACAATATGAGAGAAAGTGGTAGGAAAGTCAAAAGTCTTAGAGGAGAAAACACAAAAGACAAGAAGACAAAGTAAAATGTAGACTCTTTTTTCTCTTAAAGATGATCTCTAATAATGGATAAATAAGATTATTATAAAATTGGAGGACATTCACAAACATTCTACTCTATTGCACAAAAATGCATGGATAATTTTAGATCTCTATAGTTTTTGTTGACCATTAGTGTTTCACACTTAGTCATTTACCTAGGCAATGATGGTCAGTCATCACTGCGACCGAGTCATTTTGTAAAGGCCGAGTTTTGTATTGTATACTTACCGAGCAGTAGTACTGCCGAGTAAAGTCATGGTCACTATATGTTTGTAATATGCCAAGAGTATAGTTATTACTGAGTTACATATATCAATGATTACTGAGTGACAGAGAAGTTCGACCGATGCTAAGTACAGTTGATGCCGAGTGCCAGGAATAACTTTTGCCGAGTTAGCCAGAATTGACATACAAGTTTGGAATGGCATAATGATTGAGGTAAACCATTTTTGGTGATAATAATGTTTTGTATTTTGTCTATTAAGGTAATTACGGAGGTAATTATGCACCCATATTATTATCATTGATCCCTATGTAAAACCTAGAGCCAATCAGAAAATTGTATAGTTTAGGCAGCAATAGAAATAAATCTGAACCATAGATCTTGAAACGGTAAAATGTTTTTGTTGTTATATAAGGGAAAGATCTAGATCAGAGATAAGTGTGTGAATCAGAGAGATAAGATTGAATTAGTATGAGAAAATGATTAGAGAAGTATATTCAAAATAGCAAAGTATTCAGACAGAGTTCAGTGACCGAGCTAAGCAGTGAAAGGACAGAATCAAGAAAAGATCAGATAGAAGAGATCAAAATATAAAGTAAGGAGGAGATCTGTAATCTGCATATTGGTGCAAACCAAAATATTAGGCACTGAGACATTTTGACCAGTGTATTAGGGTAAATCTCTTAACCGATTAGTCTTAGCAAACTTTTTGTAAATCTCTTTACCTTACTTTATTGTAAGTTTATAAATCCTTTAACAAGGTAGACTATACAAGACTTTTATCTTTTAACAAAGCAGACCTTTCACAGGGTAGATCATGATTTGATCACATTTTGTAAGCCTTAACAGACAAAACTTATTACTAAAGTAGTGAAGATTTGTGGGTGTCATCCCCACTCCAATTTTACCTTTCAAGGGTTTCTGGGTTACCAAAATCTTGGTGTTATGAGTAATTTCATGTATGCTACTTTATATGTTTTGTTGCTTACTATGATCAAGTTTTGTTTTTGTCAAGCATAAAGTTTTATCAGATCAAAGGATAAAAGTAGGTAATATCTGATTCACCCCCCCCCCTCTCAGTATTACTTTCCCACTTATACTTCCAACAATTGGTATCTAAGCAGCAAGGTTTCTCTTAAGGAAGTCTAACCACTTGAGGAAAAAGATCTTAAAAGGGAAGCTTATAAACTGGGGAAGATCATAGAGAATCAAAAGATTGAAGTACAACTGGAATTGCAGCAACTAGAAGCGGCCAGAGGAGAATTGAAGAAATCTTTGAGCAAGAGAAGAGAGATTGCAATCCAACAAAATGAGCCACAGTAAAAAGAGGAAGACATCTCTGGACTATTTGAGAATGGTAACTCTGTCGAGAGTGATAAAGCTATAAAAGAACTACTGGAGAAAAATACCATACTAAATGATGACATTAGAACTCTAAGGAGAGAACAAGAAATTCAATCTGTCAGACTTTGTGAATTAGTGGAACAAAAAAAGAAAGTTGAAGATGATAAGACAATGGTTGAGGAAGACAAAAGACAAATTGCAATCAGACTAGATGAAAGAACAAGTGACATGCAAAGATTGACTAATAATCAACTAGACATGGCAAATCAGCTATTGATGGTTAATCAGGAATTGGGCAGAAAAGATATGGAAATCAATCAACTAAGGTCTAAGAATGATCAGCTGAAACATGATTTGAGAACTGAAAAGGAGATCAATGAAAGGATGAATAAACCCAATGAAGCTGCAAAATATTTTGAAGAGCTGTTAAGATCACCTAGAAGATCCAGTGATAGATCTGGACTTGGACTGAATGAACATTCACCTACTGAAGAAGGAGAATCATCAATGAATGGAGAACAGAAGATGGCTAAATCAAAGAACACCAAACCCACATGTCATCACTGTGGAAAGCCAGGACATATAGCCAATATATGCAGAAGCAAACATGATAAGTCTGATTCTAAGCCTAAGTTTAATGGACATTTTTTTAACTACAAGAAGCATGGACATCAAGCACATGAATGTAGATCCAAAGCTAGTAATTCATCCACCTCACCCAAGTTTCAAGGAAGTTGTTTCAATTGTCAAAAATATGGGCACAAAGCATTTGAATGCAGATCTAGACCAAGGTGGTCATCAAATGAGCAAACAAAGCCAGTCACAAAGGACAATTGTTACAAGTGGGATTACAACACTTGGTATAATTGTCATTATTGTGGCAAGTATGGACACATCGGAGCAAATTGCATGAAGACTCACTTTAGAGGTAAATCTAAAAGTTGGATGAATGGAAGCATGGTCTGTTACAAATGTAACAAGGTCGATCACTTAAAGAAAGATTGTAGATCGCCTATGTCGAGCAATGAAAATCAGAATGGAGGTATCCATGAGAAACTGAAGAGTTAGATGGAAAAGACATGGAGGAAGAAAGAACAAGAAAACTCAAGCGAAGCTGGTACATCGGTGATCACCCAATCCAATGGATCAGGTGATCACACTTCTTCTAATTAAGCTTGAAAGGTAAATTGAATCTTGCAAAGCCTTATCTTTCATCAATTCCTAACATGGAAGCAAGAAAAAGTCCACATCAGCATAGATAAAGATGCACTAGGACATATGTGAACAAAATAGAAAATTTCACATTTGATGTTGAGCATCAGTGTCAACGACCGAGCTATCAATGTATGCTGAGCACCTGCTATGGCTGAAATGCTATATATGCTGAGCTATATCGCAATGGTTATATTGACCGAGCTTGTGAGTTTGCCGAGATAGCTATAATCTACCTAAATCTATACAGAGCATTTATGAGGCCCTAATCCTATTTTTTTGGATTTTATAAAGCGGGAAGTTGCCATTAATTTCATTTCACCAGGCTATTCAAGATTTCAGAGAGCAATTTAGAGTTTGAGCAACCAGATTAAGCAAAGCAATTATGAATTCTCTCAGTGTGCCGTCGACAAAATTCATCTATAGGGTTATTGATAAAAAGGCACTTTACCGAGCAAATATTTTATTTTTAAAAATTACAGTTTAAAATGGCATCATCTTCATCCGCACTAGTCAAGAAACAAGGGATGGAAGTTTTCAATGTGCAACTTGTAAGGAACAAAGTTTGCAAACCGAGGGTATTCAAGACAATGTCAAAAAGTGCTATCAGAGGAGATTTCAACGAAGCCCTATATTCTATTCTAGAGAATGTGTTACTGATGAACGGCCTTAGGTCTTGCTATATGTGCAAAATTAGAGAAATTGGTGATTATGAGATCAAGGAAGCATATGACAAACTATGTGTCAACGGAGTGTTGAAGCTGGAACATAAGGTTGTTGTTGATCAAGGGTTAGTGCATGCCCTAAATTTCCCACAAAATTTCAAAGTGGAATGGATCAAGATCATTTTGGGTCGAGTACACGACATGTAGTTATGGTTGGAAGATGGACCGGTGAAGATCACAAAGGAAATGATACACAAGGTCACTGGTTACCCTACAATTGACGGAAAGAGAACAATGAAATGTGTAGGAAAATAGGATATTCAAGCAAACACCTAGGTAGTTTGGACCAAACGTGGCATGAAAATTTCCACCATCACTGATCCAAAAATTGACTTTGTTGTTAGAGCCATCTTGCACAAGTTTTATCAATCCAGATGGTTGGACAACGTCCCCTATATGGCAGTGGACCAAGCATGGAAGATAATTAAGAAAGGGCACACATATGACCTTGCCGAGCTCTAGCTGACTCAACTTGTTGAGAATTTGAACTCCATCCAGATGGCGAAGAACTCTATTTGTAAGTTCAGTTCCCTACTGATCTATATATTCTTTTATGTTAAGAAGTGTTTTCCTACACATGGTGATGTAACATGGGATAAGAAGAAGCCCATCACAGTTCAAATAAATAATTTTATAAACTAGATTGGTGATGATTTTGAAGGGATTATGGATAATTATTTCATTGAGTTTAAGAAGAAGATGAGGAATAGGACTAGATTCTTTGTGTCTTTGATTGAGAAATACAACAAAGATATATGTTTTCTGGTAGACATAGACTTTACCTATGCACAGGCAATCCTACCTAGGGTTTCATGGTTAATGCCATTACCCTATGAACTCAACATAGATGAAGCTAATACAACAATCACAACCCTCTTAGCTGAGGAAATTGATACAAAGGCACCTTACTTTGGAACATTTGAAGAGGCCAAATCTAAGATTTCTTTGGGATTATTGGCTGCCACCACTAAGAGGAAAAGAAAGAAAATAGTGAAAAATCTGGAAGAGTATGTTAAAGAATCTAAGAAGGATGCACCATTAGAGTTGACCCAAGGATTGACAGAAGATGAACCGAGTGCAACTAGTAGTAGTGAGAAAGAAGAAGAAGAGAAGAAACTAGTAATTGTCGAGTCCCCGCCAAAGAGAAGAGTGTTGAAACAAAAAGTGTCAGTGACACCATCACTAAGGCCTCATACTAGAAGAACTACTACCGAGACTCCTAAGAAGACTCCTCCATCTGCAAAGCGAAAATCCGCTCAACCTAAGGCAGTGCCGACCAAGGCTATGAAGAAGCCGAGAAGGAAACTTGTTTTAACAGAAGATGATGATGATGAAACAGAAAGTGATGAAGCAATAAAGTGGAAGGCTACAAAACAAGGTACACATCAACTCACTGTTGATGAATTATGTCTTAAGATTACTAGCACAGTTGCAGTATATGAGGTAAAAGATTAAAGTTTGGAAAAATGAACATTGGAGATAAAGAGAAAGTTGAGGATGCTATTCTTGAAATGTTATGCATTTTCAAGATGCTACCAATTGAGATTGAAAATAGAATTCCAAAGGAATTATGCAACAGGGTCGCACAGAAATGGGAGTATGCTCTACAAATAGAGAAGGAAATCAGGGAGAGTACACTAGCACAAGTTGAATCCACTCTCACCCCTGAAGACATCAAAAAGACAATTGAGCAATACAGATGCAATTTTGATCCTAAAATTAGAGCCTATCTCATTCTTCAACACAAGGTTGAAGATGTTGTGCAAGAAAATTTAAAATTTTGGAAAGTATTGTATGGATTGTTACTCGCTCCGGATGAAGAATAGGATGAATAAAAGGATGAAGGAAATAATGAAGGAAAAGATGCTACCACTTCAATAGTTGAACCTGACATCAAGCAAAATAAAATGGAGACTGATACTCCTAAGGAAGTGAAATCACATGATACATTTAAGGTTCACATTGTTGACATACCGGAGGAGAGTCCTATTAAGAATTCATTCTTAACTGAGGATGATTTAAAGAACACAAAAGCAATTGACACACCCCTGCTCGGTGGCAACACTGTACTGTTGCAAGTCATGGATTATCCCACCATTACGAGAGCACAATCTGTTGATGATAATCCTACTCTACCTGGAGTTTCTATTGTTGATCAGTTAGTCGGTACAAGTCCTACCGAGGAACCTATCAAGTCGGTACCACTAACTCAATCTGCCAAGGAAGAAGTTAATGCAGCAGACAATATTCAAAGTCTTCCTAAGGAAGAACACAGCACAAAAGAACAAGGTGTAATACCCCAAAAATGGGCTATAGGTTCATTAACCTCTTACATCGACACATCGAATGAAATTGACATCAAAGTCCTAACCTAAGGCACATCTGAACATCATCGAATCCTAATTGATTATTCCGAATTCTACATCAGAGAATATTCCTAGTAATATTCCTAATCATCATAATTAGCTTTAATTTAATAGTTATTTGGTGATAAATCCTATTTATCCTAAAGTTTGATTAATTGAATATTCTCAATATTTAATTAATTAGATTTAATTTGGCCACTTAATTATTTAATTGAATATAATTCCATTATTCCTAATTATGATATTTAATTTTGACAATAAATCCAAAATCTTACAAATAATTGATTAAATATTTTATTTAATTAATTAAATCATTTTGTCAATTTTTAATATTGTAATTTTGAATAAAAGTTTGAAAAATAATTGATTAACCCATAAATCAATTGTTTTATTTTTCAAAATCAGTTAAGTTGGAAATAAATCACTTTATTATTAAATTAATTCATAATAAAACATGCACAATCACAAAAGCAGACAACTATCAATTATCAATTAAATCTAAACTCTATTTTGAGTTTAACTATGCTTTTGCATGTTTTTGTGAATTAAATTATCTTTATTTTCAGATAACTCAAAAATCAAGTTGAGTTTATTTGAGTGATTTATGGCTTTTTTTCATGCACCTCCAAAGCCCTGGATTTCTATAAAATCAAGGCTTTAGCTCTTCACAAATCATCCACAAGAATTGTATAATCACACTACTGAATTGGACATTGAAGAATCATCCTTGCAAATCCAAGCTTTGTGAGATCAACATTGCGTAGTTTTTCATATCATATTAGTTTTCATTTGTTAGATCATCATATCATATCAGTTTTTCATATTATCATAGATTCATATCATTTTTCATCTGATTGCATAGAAAATAAAAAAATAGATTAATTGCATTCATATTTCATATCAGTTTTGCATTCAAATCCTTCATTTAGGTGTCATCAAGGTGACTGATCTCGATAACAATTTGAGAACATCATACTCGCACCTACTAGAAGGCAGTAAATCGCCTGGTTAGTTTAGCTTTCAATTATTGCATGATTTTGATTTTGCTAACCTCTAATATTTTATTGAAGTGTTGTGTCTACAGATCAAGTACAAAATTCACACACACATTTCTGGTGCCGGCCGTGGGGCCCTGAAATGGGTTTCCAAATCAATTCTATCCATTTTTATCTTTTTCTCCTTGGTTTCTATGCAAAACTATGATTTTTATTTTTGTCCGTACAATCTTCGTATGAGTTTCTGAAAAAATTTGTTTCGCACTGTACCCACTGTCGTACGACAGTCTATCAAATCAAGGATCGTGCCATACTATACACACTGTCATTTCACAGAACACCTAGTGTCGTCCGAGTTTCTGGACTATCATCTGGGAGCACACCCACTGTCGTACAAGTTTCAGACTGTCATCTGGTAATAGACCCACTATCGTACGAGTTTCGGCATTAGATTTCAACTATCATTTCATTTTTCAGGGCAATTTGTCATATTTGGTTTTCAGATTTTGACTAAAAGTTAATCTTAACAATTGAAATTCTCTATTTTTTATTGACTCATGCTGGTTTTGATTGGAAATAGTGCAAGAATTGCTAAAAATAGGTAAAAATATACTAAGTGCATTGCGAGGAATTTAGGTAATCTTCTCAGTTGATAAGACTTCAATTTTGGATCTAAAATGAACATCTTATGTGTCTAGCTTGCATGACTTTCATTGCTTTCCTATCACAGACTTCATTTGGGTTATAAAAATGAACATAGTTTGCTTTTAGCATCTTTGTTACATAGTAATTAGGCCCCATGAACACTATTTGTGGATCTTGAGAGAGTGGGTTTCCAATGAAACTCTTCTCAACAAAGGATCCCTTGTAGGTGGGGAGGATACTGAGGGAGTCTCACGTTCCACTAGATCTATGTGTTTTCAACTTTTGATCGAGGCATTCTCTCTCCAGAGAGGTTGATAGATCATAAGGGGTTGATGTCATAGATCTTTGTGAGATAATGTTGGTCTTAGCGTGTCAGATTTATCTGTCTACTTTGTTTGGGTTAAAAGTGAAAAGGATAGGGGATTATGCTCTACTTCCTTTTTGGATAGTAACAGAAACCTAGATCCTTGAATCTGATCTAGTCTCCATGTGGTATATCTTGTGAGTCACCTTTAGAGAGGGTTAACCGTAGTGGACATTCCCTTAATTGGGTTAACCACATTGACAGAACCTCAAGTGGTAATAGCCATTTTTGTCATGGTAGTGACAACCGCTATATAAATGTCCTATTGGAAGAAATCTCCACAGGTGTCGTCTCTTGTTGGGCTGTCAGATCTCCCTAGCAGATCCTAAAGATTAAGTTCTCGGACTATGTCAAAACCCTGGTGTGCCTGGATTGGAGTTCGCCCTCTTGGATCATAAAAGTTGCAGAGTCAAACCATTACTAAAAACCCTAGTGAGGCCAAATTTTCATTTTCTAGGAATATGTGCATTATTGCAAAACTTTTTGGAACATACAAAATTAGCACTCTTAGAGATTAGCACAATTCAGTCACTTGATTGTTCATGCGCAAGGTTGCTTTTGCCCTTTTTCATTGTTTTTAGACGTGCTTGAAATCACTTGCTTGCTGTTTTGTGTGCTTGCTTATCTATTTGGTTACTAAAAATGAACAAATCTGGTCTACTCTTCGAATCTGGACAGTACAATTTGCAAACAATCCAAAACTGAAAACCCTAAATTTGCAAAATTTGAAGTGAAATTCCTTTCTGGAGTCAAAATTCATCTTAGGAGGTCAGAAAGTCATATGAGTTTTTATCAAATGTCATTTCATTACTGCCCAACTATTGTATGGTAATGAACCTAGTGTCATACGAGTCTTTATGTTAGTCAAATTCAAAAAGTCAAATCCTGCTAGCAACTGTCGTGCGAGTTTTACAACTGTCATATGAGCTTTTCAACTGTTGTTTCATAGCATACCCACTATCGTATGAGTCTGCAGAGTGTTGTTTGGGAAAATTGTGAAAAGTTGTCAAAAATTGTTAGAATTGCTAGATACTTAGCTTTTTCAGCCTAGTTCCAGAATTTGTCGAACAAATCACTATGTCAGGAACAGAGTAGTAGCTATTGAGAATCAGTATACATGTCTCAAAGAATTAGTACACATGAGGAAGAAACTCTAATCACCACTATGATGAAACAGATGCACGCTATGCAAGTCAAGCTTAACAAACTTGAGAAAGAAAAGGAACCTAAAGAGTTCTCCATGGAAGCTCTATGCCCTTTTCCATTTGATAAAGACTTGTACATGTCACCATGCCCCCGAATAGAATTTGAGCAATGTGATAACCCTTATGATACCTCTTCCATAGAAAGTGACATGCCCATCTTTGAAGACTATGATGACTATGATGATAGACAATGTAATGATACCTATGACACCTCTGTTCCTAAGAATCCTCCTTGTCGTGTGTTCCTGCTTACTACAAATGGGCCGTCACATTGGATAGATCATGAGGGTGATCCATATTATTCTGATTTTGAAAGAGACTTTGATGATTTCTGTGCACAATACCTAGATGATACATCTACTTCTATTGAGGAAGAGAAAGCTTACCAAGCTGATTATAAATGGGCATACTACAAGGATATCTCCTCTAAGAACTCTCATGCTGAAAATAAAGATTGCACTCTCAAGCAAGATCATGTTAATGTTGAACCTTTGTTTTGTGATGGTTCCCTTCCATCCCCTACTTCCTCCAATACCCATACATTTCCTAAAGCTTCCAAACCTATCAAATCTTTCACAGAACCTTCATCTGACACAAGCCCTGATACTTTTCATACGATTCCCTATAGTTATCCTCAAGGGCTACCTCTTAAAGAAACTCAAGCTAACCTTCACTTGGCTACAAATACTTTCAATAATGCTAAACCTAAAGAGCATAAGCCTTTACATGCTATAATTCCTACTTCAACTAGTCCTTCACCATCTCTTCCAAAGTCTTCCATACAATTGTAGCATGATACCTTGTCCTTAGAAGTCGCTCCATGTCAAGAGGACTCTAAAAATGATAAAGAAAAGAACATAAAGAAAGATCAAGATCAAGAAACCTCCATGTCATCCAATCCTTTTCATGATGTCTCTTATCCGTTCCAGGGTTCTTTTGATCCTACACACCCTTTTTCATGCATTCCACCATGTCGTAAGTCTTTTCCTAAGCAAGATCAAGCTACTACTTACACTGTTGAGCTTATTGACAATCAAAATGACGTTACTACACTTGCACTTTCCAAAGATGACCTTACTTCCATTGAGGTTATTGAAAATGGTGTTGTTATTTCCAATGTTAAGCCTATTGAAAATCAAGAACAAAATGATGCGCTTATGCTATCCAAAGCAACTTGTCAAGATCGAAGTCTTCCATCTTCTTGTTCTACCATTTCATGTTCGCTTCTACTTTCTACTCTTTCTAAATCTTTGCAAGCTCTAAACAATCCTATCAAAGAAGTTGCTCCTATTCAAGATGTTAATGATCCTATTGCAAATCTTAATGCTCACTCTAAAGATGTTGATGTCCTTGGTTGTTATATAGATGCTAATGAACTTATTGATTATCCTTTTGTATCTTCCACATCCATACTTGGACCTCCTCCGCTAATACAAAGGGCTTCATGTCTGCCTTCCATCTTGGGTCCTTTTGTCCCTTCACTTTCCCCTCCTAACTCTCCTAATTCACCATCCATCTTGGGTCCTTACATCCCTCCATCTCCCATCTTTCCTCAAGATCAACATAGATGCACACCCTTGAATCCTTTTCATCCACCCACCCATCTAAACCAATCATATCCTCGTTCTTCTTCCACAAGTCCCAAGTCTTTTGGAAGTAACTTGAATGCTCAATACAAGAATCCATCAAAAAAAGAAGAACACCATGTCTCCTCTAATCGACATGGGGGCATCAAGTCAAAAAAGATATCTAAGAAGAAAACTACAAGACAAGTATGGGTTCCAAAATCTATGATTGAAGATATTCTCTCTAAATCATCAAAAAGAAATGAAAAGCCTACGACTATATGGATTCCAAAATCTCTCTTGAAAAAGTATGATGTTGAGCAACAAGTGAAGCTGACATTCAAGCTTCCAAAGACTTCCACTTCATCTTCTTCCAAAAACATTCTTCCATTCCATGCGCCTAAACCACAACCTATGCTATCCATTCACCATATTCCTTCATTCATGTTTCCTCCATCCTCTCACCACCCTTCAAGGTGTGTGTTGATGTTGATCTTGCCTTCCTTTCCATCTACCCTTTCACAATCCTTCCATTCATTATCCTTCTACCTGCTATCCTTTTTCCTCATTTTCCTATTCCTACTATCTTCCAACCTCACTCACTTTACATAAAACCTTATCCTCCATTTTTCTCTTCCATCTTCCTTTCCCTATCAGCATCTTTGAGCATATAATTTTGAATCCTTGGCATGTCATGGTTTATCCTTTCAAGGAGCACTATCTAAAAAGCTTGCCTTCTTCCAAAAAAGAAAATGAAGAAAAAAAAAAAAAGATTGAAAATGTGCCTTGGTGAAAACCTGGAAACAGGCACCTTGGTAGCGAAAGTAAAGAGAAATAAATTCATCCTATGGTGAAAACCACTCCCTTGTGGCACCTTGGATAAGTACCATGATGAAAACCTGGCAATCAGGCATCATGCGTAGTTCTTCTACATATTTCATCCATTCCATCTTCTCTCTTTGATCTTGACAATGTTGATCTATACATGAACTTTTGGTTATCTTGTGAGCTATCTTACGATGATCTTGCTTTCATTCCCTTCATAGTTAGCCTTCGTATTTATTTTCCTCCATTCATTCTAGCCTATCACTATCTTTTTCCCCTTGGGTCTTGATCTAACAAAAAAAGAAAAAAAAAGAGTAAAACATGATGCTATGAAGCCTCTTGATATGTCTACTCCTTTGGACTGCATCCTTTCCTTCTTCTGCATTACACTTTTGTGACCTATCCTATGCTAACCTTTGATTGTTTGTCCAATGTGCTTTACATGACATTTTTCCCCTAGCTTGGGTATTCTTGAGGAGTTTTCCCTTGAGGATTTCTTCCCTTCATTCTCCTTCATTCTCTTATCTTCCATCTCTTCCACCAACTTGCTAATCCCTCTTGTTCTCCACCTTGCTAGACATTGGGACTGCACGATATGATCTTTCTTGGGAGTTTGCAATGGAAAAAGATGCTATCAAGCATACCAAGTATCAGAACAAGTATCAAAACCAGTATCAGAACAAGTATCAGAACTGGTATCAGAACTAGTATCAGAACCAGTATCAGAACCAGTATCAGAACAAGTATCAGAACCAATATCAGAACAAGTATCAGAATGCCCATTGGGGCTACACCTTTCACTTTAGTTTATGGGTCTGAAGTGGTACTACCTATTGAGGTTGAAATCCCATCACTAAGAATCATAATGCATGGTCTGGTAACTGACGATGACTACAGAGTGTCTAGGTTGCAAGAACTTGAACTACTAGATGAGCGCAGACAAGTAGCATATGATCATCTTAGAGTGTATCAGAAAAGAATGTCTAGAGGCTATAACAAGAAAGTCAGATACAAAGAATTTCAGGTTGGTGATCTAGTCTTGAGAGAGAATCCCAAAAATCAATCACATCGAGAGCACAAGGGGAAGTTTGAACCCAACTAGCTGGGTCCCTTTGTAATCACTGCTACTTTTGGCTCTGGTGCCTATCAACTCTCAACGACTGAAGGAGAATAGCTCTGAGAACTAATCAACATTCTCCATCTCGAGAAATTCTATGCCTAAAGCATTCAGTTTATGGTAAAATGTCTTGAAAAAATCTTAAAAATTGGAAAAAGTCCTGAAAAAAATGAACATCTTGGTGAAAACCTAGCAATAGGTGCCTTGATGATTCACAAAAAAAAATTAAAAAATATCAAAAATATCAAAAAAATTAAAAAAATGAAAAATACAAAAAAATGAGAAAAATAAAAAAGTGCCTTGGTGAAAACCTAAAAACGGGCGCCTTGGTAGCAAAAATAGAATCTCTGCCAAGATGGTGAAAACCTGACAAACAGGTACCACTTGTTTCAAAATGCTCCATCTATCAGCGCAATCTTGGTCTTTCCCAGCTTTCAGTCTTGCTTTAGTTTGTACATATCTCCTGGTTTGTTTCTACATTTCTAGTTTTCAATAAGTCGGTCTGTACACCAATCAGCTCAAGCATCTGTATCCTATCAATGCTTAACACTTGCGGGCAATCAATGTCATATCATATGACCTCCAATGTATCTTAGACGTATCATATGTAGTTAGAGTCCTTTGAAGCTTCATTTGAGTCAGTCAGTTAGTCTCATCTCCAAAAAGGATTTTGCCTCAACAACAATGCAATCAAACATCAAACTAAAAACTGAAAACAAACTATGCTTTTACATGCTTTTATCTCCTTGTATGCTTACTGATTCACATTGAGATTTTTGCATATTGTGTCCCTTCGAGCTCTTTGATGATGTCCTTTATAGGATTTAGAGAGTGATGACTGGGGGCATAATCTTTTCTTTGTCTTCTGCTTGTATGTGAAAATCTAACAACTTTGGAAATTCTAGATTGAAATGGTGTCCGACTGTAAGAGCCTCTATCTCGAATTGGATGGCCATGCGTACCTCAACCATTGATACCCATAAAATTCAAGGAAGTTTGATCTAACTATTGTCTTTTTGAGTGAGTTCTTTCTCCTATTGTGAAACGCGATCTTACCTAAGGATGTGAACAATAAAGGGTCACTACGGGTAATTCACATTGGATTTAGAAGGATCTCTTGACTGCTTGATGTGTTTGTACTGCAAGGCATATTCAGGTCATCACAATGTCTATGTTTTGATGCTTATACAAATTGCTATATCAAAATGGACATGATATTCAGGTCACCCTGGCATTTGTGCCTTGGTGCTTATATCTAATCCGACATTCTGAAAACAAAATCAATATTCATATATCCATGGTTTCCTAATCAATGGGTGTTGTATTGATTCTTGTGCATACAAATCGATATTCATATGTCTATGGTTTCATAGCTAGTGGGCATTGTATTGATTTATCTGGTTATCTAAAAGTTCAATGATGATAACAAATCAACATATGATCAGTGATTTGGTCCTAGGTCCTAGGTTGCATTTCATTTTGCATGTTTCTTTGCATTTTGCATGTTTGCATGATCTCACAGTGGTTGGCTAAACTTCAATGCTTAAACGATTCTTCAAATCGCATCTTCAAATCTAACAAGAGCTGAATCTCACACGAAGGTTCCTCCAACGAAACAACAAGTAGAATCTTTTTTTGGGATCAAAATCAAAATCTGAGATCATTCATATTATTAACTGCTTGCACAATCAATCTTCAATCATCACAGAAATCCAGTATTCAACTTAATTGATTATCTTACATCAAACTATCAAAATTTTAACTTGGTCAACTATGGTCAACTCATGGTTTCACCTAGTCAAAATTGGTCTTCTGGACCTCCAAACGATGCAGAATGCATTCTTGAACGTGTTTAACCATTTCTCAAATCAATTAACATGCTTCTAAACTATCAACGTTGGCTTTTCTTGTTAGATTTCAATTTTAATCCTGAAGGGGGCATGGTATTGCATATCATTCAAAGTCTGTAATCTAATTTGAAATCATATCTTTGCTGAAATCATATCTTTCCTTAGTAATCAAGACAACAACCACATCTAGTTACTGATTCATCAAAAAGACCTCATCGCTTGGGGCAAATCAAATCAATCATTGCTCGGGGCATATCAGATTCATCGAGATCCATATCAATCTGATATTCTCCTAATCTTGTAAATTGTATCAGTTTTTGCAACTATCGATTCATTAGTGTTCTTTCCTTGGTTCTTCGGTAACTGAAGGGTTCAGATGTGATACCTACGTGATTCTTCTAAGGAAAATCAAGTCTGGAATCAGTCACTCACTTCTTCGCAATCATAAGGTTCGGAATCAGGCATTTTGACTCTTTTATTTCATTGGTTCATCGCTGTTATAGTTAACATTATCTTTGGTCATTCAGGACCTATTATCTTCATATCAAATCTTTCAATCAGCTTCTGTCTCATATCAATATCAATTTCAATCTCAAACATCAGTTTCATATCTTTATCAAACACATACTATCTTTGAACCACTGCGCTTCGCATAGTAATTCAAAGAGGGGCAAAATGCAATACCCCAAAAATGGGCTATAGGTTCATTAACCTTTTACATCAACACATCGAATGAAATTGACATCAAAGTCCTAACCTAAGGCACACCTAAACATCATCGAATCCTAATTGATTATTCCAAATTCTGCATCGGAGAATATTCCTAGTAATATTCCTAACTATCATAATTATCTTTAATTTAATAGTTATTTGGTGATAAATCCTATTTATCCTAAAGTTTGATTAATTGAATATTCTCAATATTTAATTAATTAGATTTAATTTGGCCACTTAATTATTTAATTGAATATAATTTCATTATTCCTAATTATGATATTTAATTTTGACAATAAATCCAAAATCTTACAAATAATTGATTAAATATTTTATTTAATTAATTAAATCATTTTGTCAATTTTTAATATTGTAATTCTGAATAAAAGTTTGAAAAATAATTGATTAACCCATAAATCAATTGTTTTATTTTTCAAAATTAGTTAAGTTGGAAATAAATCACTTTATTATTAAATTAATTCATAATAAAACATGCACAATCACAAAAGCAGACAACTATCAATTATCAATTAAATCTAAACTCTATTTTGAGTTTAACTATGCTTTTGCATGTTTTTGTGAATTAAATTATCTTTATTTTCAAATAACTCAAAAATCAAGTTGAGTTTATTTGCGTGATTTATGGCTTTTTTCATGCACCTCCAAAGCCCTGGATTTCTATAAAATCAAGGCTTTAGCTCTTCACAAATCATCCACAAGAATTGTATAATCATGCTGCTGAATTGGAGACTGAAGAATCATCTTTGCGAATCCAAGCTTTGTGAGATCAACATTGCATAGTTTTTCGTATCATATTAGTTTTCATTTGTTAGATCATCATATCATATCAGTTTTTCATATTATCATAGATTCATATCATTTTTCATCTAATTGCATAGAAAATTAAAAAAATAGATTAATTGCATTCATATTTCATATCAGTTTTACATTCAAATCCTTCATTTAGGTGTCGTCAAGGTCACTGATCTCGATAACAATCTGAGAACATCATACTCACACTTGCTAGAAGGTAGTAAATCACCTGGTTAGTTTAGCTTTCAATTATTGCATGATTTTGATTTTGCTAACCTCTAATGTTTTATTGAAGTGTTGTGTCTACAGATCAGGTACAAAATTCACACACACACAAGGAAGCAAATTAGATAAACAAGCTGTTAGCCCTCATGCCAAGGAGAAGGAGAAAGGAGAAGAAAACATAAAGAAAAACTCATTGAAGAACAAGAACCAAAGGAACAAGAGGCAATAAAAGCTCTTGTACAGATGCCGAGTGGAAGCACTCCACCGAGAGGACAAAAGGAGAAAGATGAGGTAACAATTGATGAAGTAATTGTTATTCCTAAATGGGATATAGATAATCTTTTTTATGAGCAAATGCAGATAATGAAAGATTTGTTGACAAGAAAGAGCAGACAAGCAGAACTTCGAAGAGAGCATCAACAAAAATAGGTTCTTCATGAAATTAAAGATATATTTAATGAAGTATATGGCTTATCAGATGTAAATAGTTATGTTCCCATATTGGAACAACTTGTACACATTGTTCAGAAAGTAAATAATGAAGTTAGCTGTGCAAGTGATAAGTTATTTGAATGGTCAGAAAGGAGGTTTGAGACCAAAATGCTAGATAAGATATCTATCAAGATAGTAGTAAAACAGGTTGAGCTATCCAATTTGGTAAAGGAGACCGAGGGATTAGTTGTGAATAGACAATCTCTATTGGCCAAGATATGTAATGTCGAACTGTTCACAGAAGAAAATCAATAATTGCTTGAGACTCTCAAGTAATAAATCAAAGCTACAAGTTAGTCCCTGACCTTGGATGCAGACACTAGTGCTGCACATTATGTAAAAATCATGCAGACACAAGGTAAGTTAGCCAAGCTGATGGCTAATGATGGCAAGATTTGTTCTCGCCTACTCTCTATTCAAATTGTTTTAACACTGCATCTAGAGGCTATACAGAGAAAATTAGCAAAGGCTAAAAAATTGATCCAGAGTGATCCACATCTGTCCACAGCTGAGAGCCTTATCAGTTTAGCTACTGATTTAGAAGTGCAGATAGAAGTTTTGAACCTTGCTTCAGCTGCTTGGACCGATGCACTCTACATGATCACGGTGCTACATAAACCTTTTCTGGAGAAAATTTGTGAGCTACCTACTGATGAAGAGATTAGTCGTGTCAAATACAAGGGGGAATCATCATGACATGAGTCTAGACCAGGACAGAACAGGGACAGGTAACAAAATTTTGAATGTGTATATATCTCAGGGGGAGTATTAGGCTAGTACAAACATTTTTGTAAATTGTGTATACCAATGTCATGACAAAGTGTTTTTTCCACTAATGTCAAAGGGGGAGATTGTAGATCTCTATAGTTTTTATTGACCATTAGTGTTTCACACTTAGTCATTTACCTAGGCAATGATGGTCGGTCATCACTACGACCGAGTCATTTTGTAAAGGCCGAGTTTTGTATTGTATACTTACCGAGCAGTAGTACTGCCGAGTAAAGTCATGGTCACTATATGTTTGTAATATGTCGAGAGTATAGTTATTATTGAGTTACATATATCAATGATTACCGAGTGATAGAGAAGTTCAACCGATGCCGAGTACAGTTGATGCCGAGTGCCAGGAATAACTTTTGTCGAGTTAGCCAAAATTGACATACAAGTTTGGAATGGCACAATGATCAAGGTAAACTATTTTTGGTGATAATAATGTTTTGTATTTTGTCTATTAAGGTAATTATAAAGGTAATTACACATCCATATTATTATCATTGAACCCTATGTAAAACCTAGAGCCAATCAGAAAATTATATAGTTTAGGTGACAATAGAAATAAATCTAAATCGTAGATCTTGAAACGGTAAAACATTTTTGTTGTTATATAAGGGCAAGATCTAGATCAGAGATAAGTGTGTGAATCAGAGAGATAAGATTGAATTAGTATGAGAAAATGATTAGAGAAGTATATTCAGAATAGCAAAGTATTCAGACATAGTTCAGTGACCTAGCGAAGCAGTGAAAGGACATAATCAAGAAAAGATCAGATAAAAGAGATCAAAATATAAAATAAAGAGGAGATCTGTAATCTGCATATTGGTGCAAACTGAAAGATCAGGTACTGAGACATTTTGACCAGTGTATCAGGGTAAATCTCTTAACCAAGTAGTCTTAGCAGACTTTTTGTAAATCTCTTTATTGAGTGCTTACTTTATTGTAAGTTTATAAATCCTTTAACAATGTAGACTATACAAGTCTTTTAGCTTTTAACAGAGCAGACCTTTCATAGGGTAGATCATGATTTGATCACATTTTGTAAGCCTTAATAGGAAAAACTTATTACTGCAGTAGTGAAGATTTGTGGGTGTCATCCCCACCCCAGTTTTACCTTTCAAGGGTTTATGGGATACCAAAATCTTGGGTGTTATGAGTAATTTCATGTATGCTACTTTATATGTTTTGTTGCTTACTATGATCAAGTTTTATTTTTGTCAAGAATAAAGTTTTATCAGATCAAAGGATATAAGTAGGTAATATTTGATTCACCCCCCCCCCCTCTCAGTATTAATTTCCCACTTATACTTCCAATAATAATGTTCACTTAATAAAGCCTATTTTTGATAGGTGGTCACCCAAGAAGGGTAAAATAACAATTTTGTGCTAAATAACACAACATGAACCTAATTCTCTAGAGACTCTTAAGCCTATATAGGTGTGAATAGGATGGTTCTCAATGAGTTTGGAAACTTATAAGTGGTGGAGCAATAGATCAAGACCAAAATCCATTTCTTCTACACATTGTATCATTAGACAATTATATCCATTCTTGATGTAAAGAACAAATAAAGGATAAAATTGAATGGAGTAAATAGTTTAATTTATTAATTTATGTAATTATTTCATTTGTTGACTTGGGTGATAAAATGGACCTTGAAATGTTCAACATCACTATGGACAAGGTAATCATTCTAGAGCATGGTTCTGATAAATTATGGAAGCCAATGCTACATGAGATAATAACTGGAGAGAAAACCCGACTAATCTTTAATAATTTTTTGCCTTCTTGAGTTGATGCATGAAGTTCATAATATTAAATGGTAGGAGAAACACTACAAACTATTAATGTGTAGCTTCAAAAGAAGTGAAGTTTGCATATATATATTAAGTATATGATCTGTGATTTCCTCATATATATATACTAATCGTCATATACTTAATGATATTTGTGATCGGTGCCTGATTAATATTAGTTTGTTATTGAAATAGTTAGTTAATTAGAAGTGCATGACCCCATAGGGCCATGACCCTACGTGGCCATTGGCCACATATAGTCATGTCCCTACGGGATATGCACCTCTACTTCCTCATACATAATCACCAATCGTTGGATGAATTGCATTGTCAATCACACGACAATAACCTGCTCTTCTCCAGTGACAATAAACAAGTAATAGTGTTGCCACATTCAACTGTGTCAAAGATATATATAGTTTAGACTATGATCAGAAATATTATCAATATACTTACCATATAAAGAACACATTGTTATTATTAGTAATCAGAATCAGATCCAGTTGTGTTCATATATATATAGTACTGATAATTCTATATTAGCATATTGATATTACATCAAAAGAGATTTAGTTTATCTCTATCAAAGATCCATCAAACATTTACATGGTATTAGAGCCATCCTGATAGAGAAACTTGATCTTAGAATTATTGATATCAGATTTTAAATATATTCAATTCAAAATGGTGAATCACATAAGGTTAGAGGATAGACTTGACGAAGCTTCAAATTTTGCATCATGGAACATTTGAGTTATGATTATACTACGAGAGATGGAATTAGAAGAATATATTGAGTCAAATAAACCAATACCAGAAAATGATCCAGATAAAACATGGAAGAGGCACAACAAAAAAGCCATGAAGATTATTATACATTCTATGAAGGATCACATTCTCCCCTCTATTTCTAGTCTTAAATCAACTTTTGAAATGTTTTCTACAATTATGAATACTTTCAAAATTAACAACACTAGTAGATTGCTTACATTGAAGCAAGATCTTCTATATATCAAAATGAACAATGGAGAATCAATTACGTCTTATTTCTTAAGAATTTCTGAGTTGAAAGATCAACTTCCAACTATTGGAAGTCAAGTAGATGACAAAGAACTTAGCATTATAGCCTTAAAAGGACTACCACTATCTTGGAAAACTTTTATCCATGATCTAAGCTCTCGATCTGATCTTCCTAAATTTGAACTACTTAAAAATGAATGCACTCAAGAAGATTCAAGATTAGTTTCTAGAGGAATAAGCTTAAATCAAGAGGGAGACAATCAAGCTCTTTAAGAAAATACCAACAATAAAGAAAAGAAAGGTAAATTTAAATGAAATAGAAAGGAATTCAACAAATCATACAAGAAACAGGATTGGTCAAAAGTACAATGTTTCAAATGTGACAAATTTGGTCACACTCATAACTTTTGTCCAGAATGAAAGAAAATTCAAGCAAATCTAGTAGAAATCAAAGAGGGAAAAGATGAAAAAGAAGAAAAATTCGCATTTTATCTAGCACTCTCAAGTGAATTAAACTCCAACAAAAATACTTGGATTATAGACAGTGGAGCATCATGTCATATCACAGGCTTTAGAGATAAATTTGAAAGCTTCGAAGGATACTCCTCTAAAGAAGTAACTGTTGTCACTAGGGATTGCACCCAAGTATGGCTAAGTGTAGGACCTAGCAATTCTATGAAACATGGGACTACTCTCAAGCTGTGGGTAACCTATCCAAGAGTAGACCTCCAGATTAGGGGTCAGCTTCCCCTTGAATCACCTGAAACTTAACTAAACTTTGAAGGAAAAGGGAGAGAGAGTGCATGAAATTGAAACTAAAACTAGGTGATTCACCGAACATTGATGGATCCATACATTGAATCAAAACTCACAATGACACTTAAAATAACCTGGTAACTCACAACTTGACTCTATCATCCTAATATCTCAGAATAAAGAGGTACTTGAATTTAGAGAAGGGAAAACTTTCACAACTTAAAACCCATACATACACAGATTAGAATGACAATAGTAGAACATTTTCCTGAACATTCAACTCGACAAGCGTGCAAAGTAAAGGATAACAAAATCACAATAGCTTTGACATGAATTCCAAATAGAAAATCTTAGGAAATAATAGAGATCAGAAGGAATATTGCTTTATTTTCAGTGAAAGGAGCCAAGTGCATCGATCTGCTTCTCCAGAGCTACAAGCATTCACCTCCAAGAAAGAGGGAAAGAAGAACTCCCCTTAATCACACAAGTGAGAGGTATAAAAAGAAAACCTAGGAATTTGCACGAAATTCTCCACCACCTAAAAATGGAAAACTCCCCAAATAGGCCCATGAAGATGCCTTATAAACTCAGATGCCAGATTCCTGAGTTTTTAGGGGTAGCAGAAAAAGTGGGATGCCTAAAAAAGATGGTCAAAGGAATAACCCTGCCCACTCTAAGTCATGCACCAAAAATAGGATTCTAACAATGGTTTATAAAACACCATTGTCAAAAATTACAATAAAAAGGCTTGCAATGACTTTACATTTAAAATATTTACCCCTATAACTCTAAATATTTACCATTGAATTAATAAATAGCTCTCAATCACATAAGTGAGAGAACATATTTAATAATTACCAAATAAACCCATGCTAAAATCACAAAGCACCGAAAAAAATAAATTGATAAAAACCTCAACCCTAAAAAAGGGGAGAAACAATTGATTAATCATTTAGAAACAAATCCCCTGCGAGGATGAAGAATCAGTTGGCACTTGGACTTCTCCATTCGACATTTGGCAAGATACTATCTTCATTGGCACTCCTACATTTAATTTTAGAAACATTTGTCCTGCAATGCGTTGATCAAGGTAGGTTTGATTTGGCATTCATATCATATCTTTTGATTGGCACGTTTATTGTGAATTCTTTGTATGATCTCAAAACACTAGCATTTTACCCTGTATCTAGTTTTAATATTTTGAGGGCACTGTGTATATGGGTTTAATTATTTTCCTTTGCATTTTCAAGGCATTGAATCTTCATGGCTATTCTTCACTGTCGATGATGGCATAGATTGAAAAAAAAGGCATTATTGACTTGTTGTCTTGCTGTATATTTCATCTCCATTTTGAATCTCTTAGCCTTCTTTCTCCATTGTATGATTTTTTGTATATTAGATACTCCTGTAACCTTCTTGTGAGCCTGGTCCTTATATATTGATGTCTTGTTCATGGCCCGCGAGCCCCTATGCTACATCTCTTTTGCCATCGTGACATGCTCACTGGTTTTTTCTACACTGTCATGGGTCATACTAGTAACACCATGCCCCACTCTCCTGGTGACTTGAGAGCTAGGGCATGCACATTTCTTGATGTTAATGCTTGGTGAATACTTGTTGATGAGGCATGACATCCACTTTAACCCTGCATATAGCACCATGTTGTTTATGTTTGAGCTAGGGCATCAATGACTTGGTAGCCTATCCAATAGTCATGAGCCATTTAGCTCATCCATATGTATTTCACTTCACTATTCATTTACCTCTGTATGACTCATGACCATGACTCTATGTTATGATGCTCACTGTTTTAATTCATGGTGAAAAAAAACTAGAACAGGGCACCCTTTGTGTTTTGATTACTCATGGCATCTTTTTATTGTCATGGGGCTGTGAGTCGACACCATGGGATGGCAGGTTTGCCGCATGCTCGACATCATGTTATTATATTGACCCATTACTTTGGATTTGGAGTGTCAAGTGTCGGCTATTTATTTATTGTCATGGTTGTGGCATTACATCATTGACCTGAGCATTTCTTGGGGAGGCTTGTGTTTGCTCTGACATTATTGTGATGAATCACCGTGTCTTTCTTCACTGGGCCGAGCTCAATATTCTTGAACAAGCCTACTGTGTTGTACTGTATCCTAGTTTGGGGACCTTCTCTTGCACTTACTCTCTTATTCTATTTTCCTTTCCTCTTTTGGTGATTAATATATATAAAAGAGATAATGCATAATACAAAATAGGAGTCTATTCTATTCCTTTCCTCTTTTGTTGATTAAATTATGAATAGGTGAGGGAGAAGGAAGGTAAGGCATAAAATGCATTTGGAAGAGTAGCCCACATAATATGTGCATGATATGTGGTGGTTTATAACATGTGATGTTACTTCTAGAGCCTTTATCTATAGAACTTATAGTCAGGTTATTATTCCACCTTAATATGATGCAAAATGATATACTTACCCTACATATGTTTGTCTTTTACTTTTGGTTTAACTGAACATCCTTCAGTTTGGAATATCCGTTTGTCTACAAAATAATTGGGGCTTGCCCTACCATTTTGTTTATGTGACATGAAAAGAGTGAAGAGGGATATCAAAAGATGATAAGGTAAAAGGGATGAAGCCTATAATCAACCTTGAAACATACAGCCAGTGGCTGCATGCACCTCCTATGTAGACTTTGCTTAGTGATGAGGCACTTGTCTCACTACTATTGTGACCAACAATGCATAAATCATGCTCATGGATCCTAAACTCATCTCTTATCAAGCTCTTAGGTATATGTAGTTGGTAATAGAGAATTCCAAGTCAGCTTTATACATTAAGAATAGTTTACAGAATCACATTCATCTCTTTCATCATGTCAACATTTTTAATCATCAAAATTATCATTCATTCAACTAAATTGTACAGAACACCAAATAGACAAGATAGTTGATTTCATTCATCTCTGGACTGTCTCAATTGATTGCACAAAATGAAGGGAAAACACAAATAAAATAATGGAACACCACTTATTGTTCCCAAATATAATTTAATTCCATCGGCTAATCTCTATTTAGGAAGCAAAATTAGATACAAATATTTGAAATTTCATCAAACTCTTGAAATATTTAAGGTCATCAAACCAAAAGTAATAAACTCCCAACAGATTTTTTCATAAGAGTTGCCTCTCAGATCTTAGTAGCTTAACGAAAGGAGTTATGGGATTTATGCAGCCTGGAAGCTAGTGGGTTTGTTTACCACCTCCAAAAAAGGAAAAACATGAGCAAATCATTCCATGACCAACCTGATTAACAAATTCAAATTGATGGTTCAAAATATGGCTAACTAATATGATAGCTTGGGTGGTAGAAGCATTGAGAAAAAGAATAAGAGAATGCACAAAAGTTGGGAAGAAAGAACAAACAAATTTCAAAAGCTTTAATTGTGAACTTTGAAATTTATCTTGAAGTTGAAGGGAGAAAATAAATTTCAAGCTGTAAGGGTGCCAAATGTAGAAATCTATTGAAGAGTAGAGTTTTTGATCCTCAAAAATCCAGAGTCCCCTCGTGAGTTTGATGCATATTGTCTTCAAAACTGACAATTTATTGGGTCATTGGCATCTTTCACTAATTTCTATGTTGTCTTTGATAACCTTTGAGGATAACAAAGATCTTTTATTTGTGCAATAAGTTTGTTTTCTGCTGCATATGAAAATCAAGCAGACTATTATTGCTTTTATTGTTTCTTTATGTTAGTAAAGGTTTGAATCGATTCACATTTTGTTTTGCAATGTTGTTCTTTTCGATAAGTACCTTGTATGAGTTGTTTTGTGTTTTTCTCTATGCTTTCATCTTCCCACCCCTTAAGGTTGTAAACTATTACCGATCTAAGGCAGCTTCTGAGGGATCAAAAATGGTGGTTGATGATCTTTCTGCAGGAGGTATTGCAGTATTAGACCAAAATGTAATGACCACCTTAATTTATCAGATCAAAAAAAATTATCTTGCGCTTATAGTGCTTTCTTTATTGAGTATGGACGCATAAGTATCTTGCTCTTACTGATTTTACTTTCATTTGTTAAATGAAAAGGATGTTGAGGAATCAAAAGTTAAAGAATGTATGAATAACAAGGAGCTGCTGAAACAAAAAATTGATTTTGGGTTGGATATCTTCATTACCTATATACTTACACTATCAATATTCCCTGGTTTTCTATCAGAAGATACATGCAAACATGGGCTGGGTTCCTGGTGAGTTTCCCTTTTTTCCAGGACCTATTGCTAACATGAATGATAAAGGGAATGAAATTCCCAACATGCATTATAGAGGATTTCATAATCAGATTAATTTATTAATATAGTTTTTTCTGATACGCAATATTATCTGCTTTAGTTTTTGGAGATAGCATTTTCAAATGATGTTATTTTAGATTTTACCTTTTAGTATATTATTTAATTATTGGAAACACTTGGTATTAGTGGTTTGGTGTTGTGTAATTCCTTTTTATTATTTTATCCTCTAATGCAAGAATTTTTATCATACTATTACCCAATCGCTTTAGTATTCTATCCCACATGATTAATCATGTTGAGCATGCCCAAGATTGCCATCATGAATCAATGTTCTTTCGAGTCCTTGTAGCACACCCTATGGTTCACTAAGCAAATTTATATTTAGTTCATAGGAGATAAAACATGAACTAATCTTCCTTTTTTAAAACATGATGCAAATTACATTCTCTTTTTGCTGGAAGTTTCAAACATATGAAGAAGTGAAAAGTTTACAAAAATAGCATGATGATGCAGTTGTAATATACTACTAGTCACAAATTAAAGCATAGACAGATATGAAAAGGAGTTTATCAAAGACTAGCCAAATTCTACAGTAGAAAATAAAGACCAACCATACCAGCAAATTTCCAGGAGGCATTTCTAAATCAAAAAGAAGTCAAGACATATGATAAAGGAGCTAAGCTTAGCTATCTATTAGCTAGGTTCAAGTTTCAGGATTCAAAGTTATCATATCCTTGTCTTCATAGATCAAGTTGTGTTGGAAGGTTGAGGCTTCTTTTATTCATACTATTATATAATTCAAGTAGTATATATGAATGCACATATGTTGGAAAATTTGTGGTTTTGTGTGTTGATCATAATATTAAACTTTGGTTTAATATTAATTTGTGGTCGACATTTTGTTTATGCATCTTAATTTTAAAAAGTAATTTAGCTTTGGTATTTTTGTAACTTCCATCTATTTTTCAATTTCTTTTCTTTTACCTAATAGCATTTCCTACCATTCACAGTTGAATATAATGAAGGAGTAAAGGATGAAAACTCAAACATGGAGCAAGTTGATCCAGATATGGCATCTAAAGTTACTGTGGAGCTTCAAAATCTAAGAAAAGTGTACACAACTAGGAAATGGTGGGAATTCTGGTCATTTGACAATATGATAGGTTATCGAACTAAGAGAGTCCAAAAGGAAGTTGAAGCTGTAAAAGGTGTTAGCTTGAAATTCTACGAGGGTGAATGTTTTGCCATTGCAACAAGTTCTTTTTGGTTTACTTGGATTTTTTATTATTTTTACTTTTCAAATGCCTACAACAACCTTGGTTTTGAGGTAAAATTGATAGAAAATATGTAGACAATTGGCATGTTTGGATTTCTCTTTGTAGGTAGGGGTAATATAGGTTTATTTTTTTCGGAACCTGCAAAATCTAATAGTCTTTTCGTGTGTTTCTTATCAAGGAGATTCTAGGCATGGTAGATATTTTTTATAAATTTGTTTGATTTTCAAAGAAACTAGTTAACATTGTATTTTAAAAAAGTAACATTGAACTAGTCAATTTAGTTACTTTTATTGTTTTTTTGTGACCTAGGTATTTGGTCATAATTGGAAAACTAAAGTGTTCAAACAATGATTAGTGATTCCAATGCATTACTGACTTGTGGCATCCTTAAGTAGTTTTAAGGTCAATGTTTAATATTTTGTGTTTTCCAACTATGATAAGAAAGATGCTACGTTATTAGTTATTAATGTATCTTAAGGATTAGTATATACCACAAATAGGAGATCTTGGAAAATGGCTATCAATTTTTATAAGTTGAATTTAGTGTGTATCAAATTTCCTTAATAATACTAATTTTATGATTGATGTATTGGATAGAAGTGCAATAGATTGGTAGGTTATCAGGAGTGTGGACTTCTAAAGCAGTAAAGCTTTTGATGGGTTAATTAGGAGTTAAAATGTAGAAGGTATGATCATTGGTACATAATTTATCTCTATTTAATGTGGTTGGTTTCCCCTAAAGATATATGCTTGTCATTATACTGAGGGGAACAAGCCACATGTAATTTATTTCCAATGGCATCATTCACTTCATTCTTATATTGCACATTGAATAACTTCACCATTGAGTTTAAAGTATCACTAGTCATCCTCCCCTTAAGCTTTGCTACCCTTGAACTATAGATGGAAAAACTTGAAATCATGTTTAGTGGAAAGTACTAGTACACATGGTATGATTATTCTTTAAAGGGTACTAGCTCAATGGAAGAGCACCTACTTTACAAGTAGGAAGATGATGGTTCGATTCCATCATGCCCTAGTATGACTAAATATATGAGTAAATTAATGACTAAATAAATGACTAAATAAATGACCAAATAAATGACCAAATAAATGACCAAATAAACAAATAAATAAATGACCAAATAAACAACCAAATAAATGACCAAATGACCAAATAAACTACCAAATGACCAAATAAATGACTAAATGACCAAATAAACTACCAAATGACCAAATAAATGACTAAATATACGACCAAATCAATGACCAAATAAATGACTAAAATAGTTTAGTCATAAATTTGGTCATGAGATAAATGACCGACAATAAACTACCACTAGTCACGTGACCAAATTTGGTCATTTATCTACAATTTTTGGTAGTTTATTTGGTCATATATTACTGTTTTTGTACTAGTGTAATTGTTGGTAGTTTCTTTTCATTTTTGCATTACTTTGGATTGTTTAAAGTTGAAATCAAAGTTCTGTAATACTGATTCACCCCCCCTCTCAGTATTACCTAATCTTGATAGTTAGGTAGAGATGAGTGGTGAGAAAGATCAATCCATGTGAAAGGATTCAAGAATTTTGCTTGGCCAAGCTTGACTGAAGAATAAGACAAAATAGAAAATCCCTTTTAATTGCCATTTAAACAAGATTATGTATGCACAAAGTGATCTTTTAAATAAAAGTTCTAGGACTTTACATTAAAAAGGAAGTTTTGACAATTAAGTGATTTTTCAAGTTTTAATATTAGAGATGATTTGATTTAATTATGCAAGGGGGATTATTCAAGTTTCTTACATAATTATATATAGTAAATTATGCCTTTGAGATTTAGAATTTTGTTTGAGGCAAATTTGATTGAAATTAGGGGCTTAGGTTCTATTAGACAAATTTTAGGTGATTACAAGTTCAATTTCATTAAAGTTTTTAGAAAGGCCAATATGCTAGCCAATAATAGGGAGGTATGACAATCAAACCCAAAGAAGGGTAGAGGTGAAGATCTCTATATGAGGGTTGAAGGAGGGGGCCTTCATGCACAATCAATTTCCCTAAAACACCCATGGTATATTCTTAAGCATTCGCTCCTTATTCGCTTAGGATTCTAACTCTAGAATAGAAAAAAATCCGGTGCATGGGAGGATATTGATCTCATCCTCCAATCTATATTTCTAGAGAGAAGAGATCCAATCATGAAGCTCACATAACTTTGGCCAAATTTTGACAAATCTATAAAATAAGAGCATGATCTTGTAGGAAGTCCTCTTGATCACAGACCAACCCATAAATCATGATCTCTACAATGTATTTAATTTTTTATAAATAAATCAAAGAATTTTCTTTATTACCTCCTATTGCAGTAGTAACTATCTCTAAGTAGCTTCTAGAGTTTCCTAATAATATAGCCACCAAAACCCTATAATGCTCATGTCGAGCAAAAAAAGAATCACAGTCTTTGTGGATCTATGTATCTCTACGCATAGGCTTGATGGGTGAAGGAGAGGGGAGATGTTTAACTCCTGCGAGGTAGAGTCATATGAAGAGTTGTAGCAAGGATGTCAAGGGCTAATAAATGAAATAGGCCATGAAGGAGGTTTGTTAATATTATTTCTTAGAGAAGTTGTGAAGCTTTTCCTAAAAATCTCCCTAGAACCAAGAGCAGAGTTTATGAATGCAAAAATCATGTGAGAGGAGTTTTTGCCCCACAAAAATACCATCTTTAGTGCAAAACCCCCCATCGCCAACAATCACAAAAGGAAAGCAAAAATGCAAAGGGCAAGTCATTTTTTTTAAAAATTTAGGAGGGATGAAAATAATTATATTTCAACAACAAATGTTAATTTAATTGCCTTTGCTTCAATTTCTTCACAAAACTTTCCAAAGAAAATACTGCCTATATTTTCATATACATATACATGTTATACATGTATAAAATATTTCAAAATCATTATCATTTCAACAAGACTTACATCATTAATATAATTAACATTCTATCACATAAATTTGACACATTTATTAATAAGATAACCCAATACGATTTGGGCGATAATATGATTTGTAAACTTATAATTCACAACCTAAATAGATAAAAGACAAAGATAAGTAATGTTCGACATTTTATAGAAAGTAACTATAAAAAACTTAGTAGTCACCAATGTATTAATGATTGTTATGTTCTTGCCCACCTAACGCTCAAATTACTATCCTTAGCATTAATCAATACACTATAGTTTAAACCACTTAAAATGTTCCACATGTACCCCATTTGTACACCTAATATTAAAATTTGAGTATTTAATTGGAAGAATTGTGCGACCTTATTGATAATCATAGTACATATCATTCGATGTTTGTGCATAGCTATTGAGGAAAACACTTATTAGGAATCACTACCTTCCTTCATGTAAATTCTGTTATGAATAGTTTGCTTTATGCTCTTCACAAGAGTCTATTGGCTCTTTACAATTCCATTTTTGTGAATTTTAAAAAATTTAAAACACTTACTAGAAGTATATGTATTAAGAATACATTCTCTGCCTATGGGCGAGGGTATTGGATAAATCGTAAACTAAAACGTAAAACATTTAAGGGAAGTTTGGAAAAAGTTGAAAAAAAAAACTAAGTGTCCCCTTTGGTAAGATATACATTTTAGTTTACGAGGAACTAATAACATGACTTTAGGATTCTTGTATGTTAGAATAATATTAGGGTTCGAATATCGAAAAGTTGGTGGTTAAACTGAAGTACCATCCATCACCAAATTACATGCAAGAATATAACAACATACGCTATACAACCCTAGCTAGGGCAAAAATTTATAAGCTTTGAGAAGTACGAAGGAGGTTTGTTAATATTATTGCTTAGAGTAGTTGTGAAGCTTTTTTGAAAAATCTCCCTAGAACCAAGAGCAAAGTTTGTGATTGTAATAATCATGCCAAAGGAGTTTTTTCCCCACAAAAACACCATCCTTAGTGCAAAAACCCTCATCGCCAACAATCACATAAGGAAAGCAAAAATGCGAAGGGCAAGCCATTTTAAAAAAAAAAAATAGGAGGCATGAAAATAATTATATTTCAACAAATGTTAATTTAATTCCCTTTGCTTCATTTTCTTTGCAAAACTTTCCAAAGAAAATACAGCCTATATTTTCATATACATATACATGTATAAAATATTTCAAAATCATTATCATGTCAACAAGACTTACATCATTAATATAATTAACATTCTATCACATAAATTTGACACATTTATTAATAAGATAACCCAATACGATTTGGGTGATAATATGATTTGTACACTTATAATTCACAACCTAAATAGATACAAGATAAAGATAAGTAATGTTTGACATTTTATAGAAAGTAACTATAAAGAACATAGTAGTCACCAATGTATTAATGATTGTTATGTTCTTGCCCACCTAACACTCAAATTACTATCCTTGGCATTAATCAATACACTATAGTTTAAACCACCCAAAATATTCCACATGTACCCCATTTGTACACCTAATATTAAAATTTGAGTATTTAATTGGAAGAATTGTGTGACCTTATTAGCCAATAGGCTTTACTTGCGAGGTTGCTTGCGTACGAACGCCACAAAACCCGTCTCACGGTCAAAACCACCATTTCCATTTTTTCAGTTTTGAGCTGCAAGTGGAAACTTGGTTTTAGCACACAACACGTCTTATGGCGTACAGATTTGAGAATCTACGTCCGTGATCATCACTTCTTTGTGCTACATCATTTGATTTGACTATCATATTTGTTTGTGTTTTTGTTGTGAAGTTTATCTTGAAAGCAATGGCGCCCAAGGCAGAGAAGAAGCCTGCTGAGAAGAAGACATAGGAGAGGAGAATAGTGGGGGAAAAGACTCCCACTATTGTTGTAGAGAGAAGCCCAAGAAGAAGGCCCCTCCCAAGGTCAGTGATAAGATTACCAAGGGAGTCGGGGATAAGAAGAAGAGGAGTGTGGAAAGCTCTAAGATCTACAAATTTAAGGTGCTGAAGCAGGTGCACCCTAAAATTGACATCTCTAGTAAGGCCATGTCCATCATGAACTCTTTCATGAATGATATTTTTGAGAAATTGACTGGAGAATCCTCAAAGATGATGAAATATCGGAAGAGGGATACTCTCTCTTTAAGGGAGGTGCAGACATTGTGAAATTGGCCCTTCCTGGTGAGCTTGCGGCAGAAGTTCATCATATAGCAGAAATTATCAACGGAGCTTCAACAACTTCTTGAGGGAAGATTCTGTTAAAATTCCATATTCGCCGCTGGATAAAACTTACAACCCTAAAAATGAAAAGCACAATTTGTATAGATATGGTGATTATTCCAAGAGAAGGCAATTTTTTGTGAGGAGTTTTTAGTTTACGATCAAGAAGACTTGCGATCAGAAACTTAGGGTTTTGCTTGGGAAGGTGAAGTGGATTTTATGGAAGATTAAGACATATAGATATTGTGAGGGATTGGCCTCTAGATTAGATGGGTTGGGAATCCATGTGGGGGACTATAAATCAATTTTTCATTTTTAGGTGTTTCTATAGGATCCTCCTTGTTGAAATTGATAGCATTGTTCAGATAATTCACATATAAATATATTTGTATATATTAATATATATATTGGGAAAATCACATACATATTAATATACTTATATATTCTTGAATTAAGTCTATCAATATATATTACATATTATATATATATATATATATATATATATATATATATATATATATATATATATATATATATATATATATATATATATATATATATATATATATATATATATATATATATATATATATATATATATATATATATATATATATATATATATATATATATATATATATATATATATATATATATATATATATATATATACATATATATTAATATATATAATTATAACTACATATATATTAAGAATTTAAGTTTTTGAAATATTAAAATATTAACCGATATCATTAAATAGTGATCAGATTATTTGTGACTAGAGATACCTGATAGTTATCAGGTCTAATACCTTCGTATGACTAACTGATAACTATTGGTATTCTTAATATTACACAACGTGATATCCTTATAAGTGGTATCCTTAATATACATGCAACACATTATACACAGCACAGTTAACCAATCAACAATCTTAGCAGTAAAGCTATGAACAGTTGTAGTTTGATGAGTCGCGACTCATTCATGAGTCACACCTCATCAAATTAGGACTGTACACAATCGTATGTAGTTACAAAGTGTTGTTTGTGATTAGACACAAAATATAGATAATCTGATAAATAAGAAGTGTCTGTGAATCTCAATAAAATAATATTAGAGATTCACTTCTAATTTCAAGAAGTTTATTATACTTTTACATGGTATCATAGCACTGGTTCTGAAGGATCCAAGTGGCTAATAAACTCAAAGAAATTAAATTTTGAACTAATTATATTACATTCCAATGGCAAACATTATCAAATTCAAGGATAGACTTGAGGGTGCTGACAACTTTCAATCATGGAAGTTTAGAATCATAATGTTATTAAAAGAAAATAAAGTCGAATCCTTTGTTAAAGTAGAAAAAACCAGAGGTAGAACCTGACATAACAACTTGGAATGAAGGAAACGACAAATCCATGAAGATAATCATTGATGGAGTTAGAGACCACATTGTTCCAATATTATCAAAATATGAAATGGCATATGATATGTTCAAAGCACTAGAGAAAACTTATGAGATAAGTAATGCCAACAAGAAATTAGCCTTGAAGAGGGATATAAATCACATAAGTATTAACAAAGGTGAGAAAATAAATTCATACTGTATGAGAGTCTCAGCCCTAAGAGATCAACTCTCACTACTTGGCTATGAAATAGATGGTAAGGAATTATCATTGATTGCTTTAGATGGTCTACCCGAATCTTGGGAGACTTTTGTCTTTGGCATAAGTGCTAGATCCAAATTCCCAAAATTTGACTGATTAAGAATAGATTGCCTATAAGAGGAATCAAGATTAGACAAGAAAGGAATAAAGAAGAAAATCACTGATGAGGATCTTCATGTACTAAATGTGAATACTCATAAGAAGAAAGGCAAACACTTCAAGAAAAGGAAATTTAACCCTAAATATAATAACAAAAGAGATATGTCTAAAGTCCATTGTTTTAGATGTG
>BSBK01006748.1:0-202500 GCA_027943335.1 Chamaecyparis obtusa | reverse complement strand
CGATAGGTCGTAGAGGTGTAAGCACTATTCCAAAAAATGTGTCATTGTAGAAGGAAGTGTTGTACTTAGCAACGTCCAATTTGGATGATTTGAAGTTAAAGTTTAGGTAAGCTGTATATTTTGAAGGTATTACCCCCAAAATAATGTAACATTCAAATAAATTTGAACATAGTAGAAAATGTACTTTTCATAAAAACAAGCACAATATGTATCAAATAGAAACACACTAGGAAATCAAGGTTGTTTTTCGAACAACAGTGGATGGGAAAAAATACGAAATCTGCACAAAGAAAATAGAGTTGTTTGCATGTCATTAGGTTGAAATAACTACATCCTACATGCATTGTTGTTTTTTACATATTTCAACAATAGTGACTAGGAAGAGTAGAGTTGAACTATACATACAAGAAAGGCAAAAAGCAATAAAGCTTAGGAGGGAATTAATTTTTTCTTACATAGCAAAGACTAAAATTATAGAATAATAGAACAACATTAAGATACTTTAGTCTATAAATCCAAGAAGCTGACAAACCTTAATATTCAACTCAATCTAAAACTATGTTGGCTTGCCTTTGGCACCTAAGTTTTAAAATAATAAAATCGAGCATCATAGAGAAATTTCCACAAAATTTCCGCCCCTTTGTAATGGTTTTTATATTTTTATGAAGTTATACATTGTAAAAGGGCAACATTGCAAGAGGAGATGTTGAACTTGAACCTTGAACCATAAGTTTAAAGTTCAAAATGTTCAAAGTTCAAAGCGTTGGTGTTGTTTCACTATGCATCATCGAACCTGAATCTTAAACTGCAAGTTCAAAGTTCAAAGTGTGGACTGCAAGATTCAAAGTTCAAAGTTCGAACCACAGTTCGCAGGATCAAATTTCAAAGTTCAAAGTTCAAAGTGCGGACTGCAAGATTCAAAGTTTAAAGTTCAAACTGTAGTTCGCAGGATCAAAGTTCAAATTGCACTTCGTAGGTTCAAAGTTCAAGAACCGTCTGGTTTCAAACAAAAGCTATCAGCATCCTTGTTTTCACTCGGTGTAATGTGCGCTACGCACATTGAACCTTGAACCTCAAAATTTTGGTTCAAAGTTCAAAGTTCATTTTGTTTCCCCTCATGCTGGCAAAGACAAGATTTCAAATGAAGACTCAATAGTTTAAGTAACATGAATAATCCCAAAAACATAATTTTTATTCCAATTAAAATAAAATCTTGTAAGCCGATGTGTGATGAAGTTACTCACCTACATGAAATTAAGATCTACTAACATCAATTTAATCAAATACAATGCAAATTTAACTAAAATTGAAATTATGATCTATATTATCCCATGGATCTCTAGAAAGAAGTGGTAAGTGAAGCTCTCAGCTACAATCCTCACTAGTGACACCTCTAAAATGAAAATTGATGCTGCTACTATGCTTATGCTATGCTTCTATGATGATTCTAGCTCAAGAATGATGAAATTATGATACTAAATGCTCAAGAATGCTCAAATTGCTCTTGGAAATGATCTCAATTGCCTATAGTAACAATGCTATGAAAATGAAATTCCAAGATGGAAATGCTCTCCAAATGCCTCATACTTATAGTAATTTCCCAAGGGTAGGGGGTGGAGTGAAGTAATCATGATTATCCCTTGGTTGAGTCAAAAACTTTGCATTGTCCATAAATGGGGGGACAAATGAGGGGACAAGCCTTTAAATGGTTTCAAATCTTTGGACAATTTAAATGTTTTGAGTGATTTGTGTCCTTTTGTCTTCAATTCTCATTGGTTGATCACTTTATTGAAAGAAAATAAGGAATATTAATTCAATTAATTAATTAAATTTAGCCATGGAAGGGTAATGGGTTCATTTTGATTTTTGATTAAACAACTATACAATTAATTGATTAAAATCAATTATATAGTGTTTTTGGCCCTTTTAAGCTTCAATTTAATCATTTAACATCATTATTTAATAATTCCTTTGTTTTAATTGATTTTGCTCAACTTTATTTAATTATGTCCCTTTTAATGCATTTTAATGATTTAATCCTTTTTATTGATTTTAAGCCATTTAATTAATTTTTGCAATTTAAAAGTATTTGTCCAATTTTACGTGTCTACAGCCGATAACTCCTTTATTTGGATAATGTCGGGGTGGTTTAGATAGGCTTGAAATGCACGTTGAATATCGGGAGCATTGCCTTCTCCATAATATTTGACTTTTGTACTTTCTTACGAGAAATGTATTATGACGAATATTATAGAAAAGGCAATGCTCCTGATATTCGACATGCATTTCAAACCTATCTAAATCCCCTTGACATTAACCAAATAAAGGAGTTATCGGCCCATAAGATTTGATTTTAATTGGAATAAAAATTATGTTTTTGGGGACATTCTTGTTACTTAAACTATTGAGTCTTCATTTGAAATCTTGTCTTTGCTAGCATGAGGAGAAACAAAATGAACTTTGAACTTTGAACCAATATTCTGAGGTTCAAAGTTCAAGGTTCAATGCATAGAGCGCACATTACACCGAGAGAAAATAAGGACGCCGACAACTTTTGTTTGAGACCGAGCGGTTCTTGAACTTTGAACCTGCGAATTGCACTTTGAACTTTAAATTTTGATCATGTGAATTGCGGTTCAAACTTTGAACTTTGAATCTTGCAGTCCGCACTTTGAACTTTGAACTTTGATCCTGCGAACTGCGGTTTGAACTTTGAACTTTGAATCTTGCAGTCCACACTTTGAACTTTGAACTTTGATCTTGCGAACTGCGGTTTGAACTTTGAACTTTGAATCTTGCAGTCCGCACTTGAACTTGTGGTTCAAGGTTCAGGTTTGACGATGCATAGTGAAACTGCACCAACTCTTTGAACTTTGAACATTTTGAACTTTGAACTTTGAACTTGCGGTTCAAGGTTCAAGTTTAACATCTCTTCTTGCAATGCTGCCCTTTTACAAAGTATAACTTCATAAAAATATAAAAACCATTACAAAGGGGGGGAAAATTTGAGGAAATTTCTCCACGTTGCTCAATTTTAAAATTTTAAAACTTGGGTGCCAAAGGCAAGCCAATATAGTTGTAGATTGAGTTGAATATTAAGGTTTGCCAGCTTCTTAGATTTATAGACTAAAGTATCTTAATGTTGTTTTATTATTCTATAATTTTAATCTTTGCTATGTAAAGAAAAATTAATTCCCTCTTAAGCTTTACTGCATTTCGCCTTTCTTGTATCTATAGTTCAACTCCACTCTTCCTAGTTACTATTGTTGGAATATGTAAAAAACAACAATGCATGCACGATGTAGTTTTTCATCCCAATGACATGCAAACAACTCTATTTTCTTTGTGCAGATTTCGTATTTTTTTCCATTCGCTGTTGTTCGAAAAACAACCTTGATTTCCTAGTGTGTTTCGATTTGATACATATTGTGCTTGTTTTTACGAAAAGTGCATTTTCTACTATGTTCAAATTTATTTGAATGTTACATTTTTTTTTGGGTAATACCTTCAAAATATACAGCTTGCCTAAACTTTTACTCTAAATCATCCAAATTGGATGTTGCTTAGTACAACACTTCCTTCTACAATGACACAACTTTTAGAATAGTGCTTTCACCTCTACGACCTATTGACGTACCCCTTGCACCTTCTTTCGATGGAAGTGCTAGTTGATAATCATAGTACATATCATTGAATGTTTGTGCATAACTATTGAGGAAAACATTATTAGGAATCACTACCTTCCTTCATGTAAATTCTGTTATGAATAGTTTGCTTTATGCTTTTCACGAGTCTATTGGCTCTTTACAATGACATTTTTGTGATTTAAAAAAAATTTAAAACACTTACTAGATACTTTAGGATTCACAAGAGTCTATTAGTTCCCTGCATATGGGCGAGGAACTAATAACATGACTTTAGGATTCTTGTATGTCAGAATAATATTAGGGTTCGAATCTCCAAAAGTCGGTGGTTAAATGAAGTACCATCCATCGCTGAATTACATGCACGAATATTACCACATACACTATACAACCCTAGCTAGGGCGAAAATTTATAAGCTCCGAGAAGTCCGTGAATTTGGGCGTTTCATTTTGCGCTGCAAGAAGTCGCGAGGTCGAGCGTCTAGTGGATAATCGAAGATGGGTCACTCTGCTGTCTGGAATTCACACCCCAAGACTTATGGGCCAGGCTCCCGCACTTGGTACGTAACTTACTCTATGAAGGTTACACATCTAGGATTATAATTCATGGTTCAGTGACATAGCGCCCTGTTTAGGGTTTTGTAGCACTATTTACAGGGCAGCTACATAACCGTTTGAAACCCTACAAATAATGATTTTTCCCTGGCGTGTTTTCAAATTGTTAAATCTATTTTATGAAATCCTGAGGAGGAGTTATATTATTTTATATGAAAGGATAACATTGAGATTGGATTGGAAAAGGGTCCTTGTTTCTGGCAAAAGAATGGTAAAAGTAATAATTTATCGTAATTACTAGTCATAGTTGTAAGGGACTCGTTTGCTTAATATGTGAGGTAGGGTCTAATGGAGTGGCCTCCCCTGACACTTCTCAGCAGGTGCTGCTGAGAAATTTGTCGAAATACCCCATAAGAATACGATTTTTTTGCTCTGTCTTTTATAGAATTCTTGTATAGAAGTTACATTCCAGAAGTGAGTTGAAACTTCAATACAGTTTAGCTGTCATTTATCAACAAGTATTCCCAAAAATCTTAGCATGCACTGCAAGTTTCCAGCCCTCCTCGCGCAACTCCTTTAAAGTCTCCGGGTTAAAAGCGGTCGATCCGTATTTAACAGAAAAGGTTATGTTTAATCCTGTTTCACATTTTCAAACTTTAGACAGGCCCACCTTCTAAGGGCAAATAAGAGCTTTAGCCATCTGTTCGGATTGCATGCCTCTTGGTACTGGTTTCTAGACAAGATTACATGTGATTTTTTGTTTAGTTACATATTTTTCTTTTATTCTTTTGGGTGATTTTCCTACAATTGGATTTTTTTTGGTGGTATAGATACAGGAGTGCTTGCTTGAATTTATACATAATTGTCTTTTCTTGAATTTGTTATTCATTTGTTGGTATGTCTCTATCGTAAAGGATTAAGTTGCTAGTTTGTGTATGGGGTTGTGTATTTCCAGGGTTGGGCAGTACAATATATATGATATCAAAATATTCATAATAAAACTGTAAAAAAATAAAGTAATAAAAACACATATATATAACACGTACACAAATATATATAGACCCACATATATACACATTTATATAGATATACACACAGTGTTTAATTTATAAATGATAAATTTACTAACAATAAGTATATAAAGTTTTATTAATATTCTTATTTATTAAATTAAATAATAATAAATATACAACAAACACATTATCTAAATAAAATCGGAAAATTAATAAAAAATGATTAGAAATTCACAAAAGAAGCAATGGAAAGCTCAGGACTGGACAAGTGGTATGAGTTATTCAGATAAGTTGCCGGTTTGGATGCGGGTTTGAGATTCGGGTTTGGAATTCGTTCAAAATTTTTTGGGGGTGGGTTATAATTTGTTTTGGGTTCGTCTATATATATGTATATATATGAAGCAGCAAATAGGTTCATACACCACCATATATATTAATGCTTTATTCCAAATTACATATGTTTTACCTTTTTGGCCTTTTTAGTGGTCTATTTTAGGGTTGGAGGAATGGATTGACTGAAATAGACGAAAAAAACCTTTTAAAAAGTTAAAAAAAATGGATCTTTTTGAGCAAATTCGGACTGGGTCCTGCCGCAGATTTGCAAATTTGCTGTAAAAACGGCAAAATTCGTGCCGGGTTTGTCTGACAGAATTCGGACAGACTTTGAAGGTCTGCGGCATACTTTTGCAAGAATATGATAAGGAGCAGACTTTTGCAAGAACCAGACCACACTTTGGGGTTGCCAAGGAAGAATTTGGTAACAGAGTTGTTGAATTGCTAAAACTAGGAAAGCCATTCTGCTTCTGAATAGTATTTTCTGAATATATCCATATTTACAACCTAAAAACAATAATTAAATTCAGAATTTACATATAATAATGTAAATTAAATAATATTAAATTTGCCAGTACTGGAATAGTGTGATGATTTAGATGTGGTGTTATTTATTGCCACCAAGGTTGAATCCTTGTTGGGGTGTTATGGTTGAGTGTTTATGTTGGGGATGAGGTCCCCTGTATGCAACCTCCTATTTTGTAGATTTGGATTAAAAAAACATTAAATTGAAAACATATCTATGTTATTAGGCTCCCCTGAACCCCCAACCCCTCCAATACTTGAATGGATTTGGTCCGGGGCTGGTTTGGTGGGGGTGCCTGGGCAGGATTGTGGGCAAACCAAGGGGGGATCCAAGGGCTGCCAAAAGGAAAAACAAAAAGAACTAAAAAAATCATTATAAACAAAAATGCCAAATACTTAATCCTGCCTATAGGCTATAAATGACAAATTTGTGAAAATGGCATGCACCATGAAGGATTGGGTGGTTTCAAAGGCCTAAATTTGGATGTTGACATCAAACTCCCACAAGTTGTGTGGCCAATTATTAAAATTTGCTTTTGAGGCCACTTACATAAATAACATGGAATCGTCTTTTACCTCAAATCTTGAGTGAGTTTTTTTCATTTGTGACCTTAGGCCTCTCCAATTAGCCTTTGGTTTGGAAAAATTATTGGTGCAAGGTTGAAGCCTTCATTGAAGACAAGGACAACCAGCCAGACTGGAATACCGTCTGATGTTCCTTTAAAGTTTAATTTCAAGGCACGTAACTGGGGGTGGTTATATCTGTACTCCTCGTTATTTCCACTACCTCCAATCCCTTTTTTGAGGAATGTTCTTTATAATTAACCTACATTTCAAATTGATAATAGTGCTATCACATAGAGACCATATCTTCGAGACTTTCTTCCATATTCACCTGGAATATTTTCAGCTTTTATAGGAAAGATGAATGCTTTTTGTAAGATGGATTTGATAATTCAGTTTTGAGCTGGGTGATACACTCAATATAAATTAGAAATGCCATCTATTTGTATCAGATTCTTGGAGATATGCTTGTAATACATTTTGATTTAACTCATCTGAAGTGAAGAGACTGTTTCAATATAAATTATCGTATCGTACAGGAACATAAGGTAATTAAAATGATGTTTGCATTGATAATTACTCTATTTACAAGCTGCCTAGGATTGTTAAAATGTTAATAACATGTATGCTTTCTAGCTATAGAATTCTATCATCTGGTGTTGGTACTTACACAAGAAATATTGATGCATTTTTTATTTGTACTATATTTATTTATTTCAAATTCTAGACTGTAATTGATAGATTTGAGCTGTATAGTGAAGTTGCCTTTATATTGATGCATTTTTTATTTGTACTATATTTATTTATTTCAAATTCTATACTGTAATTGATAGATTTGAGCTGTATAGTGAAGTCACCTTTAGTTTCCAATGTATTTTCTTAGTTTCTCTTCAGTATTCATGTCATATTTTAATTTATTTCAAATCTTATCTCAAAATTGATTAAGGGAAGGGGAGATACATTGTCCAAATAAAACGGAGGAAACATCCTCTTCCCTTAAATCCATCATTAATTATGAAAAGATCATTTTCTTAAATGAGAGATACTTCTATTGCAACTATTTAATTATCTTTAGGACTGAACAACCTTTCAGTCAAGGCATCTGCTTATTCCTATTTCAGGGTTGTGGAATATATTGAAAACCAAATTAGATACATGATACATCACAAATGCTGAGGGAATATATCCATAAATACTGTAGGAATATATCCATAGATACTGGGGCGATATTGAATCTTTCTAGCTACCTCCACATGAAAACTTCATGCCGTTCTACCATGGACCAGTTCGAGAAGATTCTCGGATGCCATTAGTTTAGCACATTGAGATCCACTTTTGAGGTCACATTATGCTATAGACTTCTAGTCAAAATTAAATTATACTATGTTTTGACAAAGATATCATATTCTTTTAAACCATGCTATGATTTGGGAGCCAATGAGATTGGTCTTATTATCATCTGAATGATTCTCTTTTTTTAGCAACTTATAATGACATTTCTCAGATAAATGCTCAGCATCTAATGACCAAGAAAAAATTCTACAAAATGTTTTGCCATAGGCAACACATCTTTATAAATTTGGATTCTACATGATTTCTTCCTATTCCTTATGTGACTTCTCTCTCATCTGCCTTTTTTATTGCAATGTAGCCTTCTTAATTTGCCCTAAAATTGCAATTGCAACAAATTAGGATTAGGGTTACATCTCACCAGTTAAATTTCTCTGTGATGATGCACCTCGAGACTCGAATCCTGCAATCAAAAGCAATATATACAAATATCCACATATGTATATATATTTCCCCAACCTGCCTCATCTTCTGGAAAACACACCACAAATAAACACATGTATATATATTTTCCCTACTTGCCTCATCTTCTGGAAAACACATACCATCTTGTGGAGTTGGGTGGAGGTGGGAAGTGGATTCCGTGGTTCTCCGACACAAGGGTCCTCTGGTCCATTCTAGGATGGCGTACTTACATAGCCTTGGCAACCCCCTTTGCTTACACCTCAGGCCCTTCCTTTCAAGATGGAAGTCAAACAGTTGAACCCTTCACATAATTGCTAAGTTACCAGATTCTCTCCAGCAACCCTCAAAGTCTGGTTTGATTCTGTACAAAGTATGTTCCATGCCAATTCGCCCGCAGAGCCACAAATTTGCTACAAATTCTGTCAGAGGAACCTGGGCAGAATTTGGAGCGAATTTGGAAGAATTTGCTGCCCAGCGGCCAAACCCGGGCCGAATTTGGTCTCAAAACAATTTTTTGGCTTTTGTAAAGTGTTTTTTTTTGCCTAATTTGGTCTATTCGATCCTCCAACCCTAAAAGTGACCACTAAAACGGCCAAAAAGGATAGTTTATATCTTAGTTACTGGATGCGCTTGCTGACTGCCTGGATCCAGATGCGGAGGCGGAAGTGGAAGCGGAGTCTGATGCGTGGGGAAGCTGTCAGGATGCGCATTAGTTTAAGAGAATTCTCTGTTCGATGCCTTTGTTGACTTAATTCGACGAGTTTTTGTTTTTTCTGCCTTTGCTGTTCGTAAGGATGTGCCTTAATTTAAAATTAGAATTAATATTTCATGTCCTTTTTCTGACTCAAGATGTGCCGTAATATATCTGCTGGCACTGTAATGTTTTAATAACTTCATTACGGCAGATTCATGACATATCTTAATAACTTCTCTATGAAGTTTTAGGTTGAAATATCAAATATGAAATATCTTGAATCTTGATCAATGGTGTAAGTATCATACTATCAAATGATTTTTTTTTGTATATTTCTTGCATTTCTTAATCTTTCACATATATATATGCATCCAAATGCATCCTCATCCCCTAAAAATTTTCATGCATCCACGCACCCGAATCTTGCATCTGCATCGGAATCCGCACCCGAATCGGTAACTTAGGTTTATATGTTGTTTGTGCATTTGTGAATGAAAAAGAAAACTTGCTTATAGAGGAAATCCAAATTGACAATAGGTGATATCCAAATTGATGATTATAGAAGAATTTCTTTAAAAAAGCAATGATATCTTTGAATCCAAGGCTTAAAATATGAATCTTAACTTTTGAGCTAGCTTGGTTAGAAATCCTCTAACCAATACAAAATAAAAATTCAGATAACTGCACTTATCTTCTGATGATTCCTTTCATTCTCAAACTGTCTCCTTGATCTGGAAATATGTTCCATGGATGTGACCAAGCAAGTGTATCATGTTGTATGTATAGTTAAACAATGCAATTAATATCCTATTGAACTGAAACATAGATATGGTGGTGTATTTTGCTATGTTGCTTTACTATTAGCATTGTGGTGTATGAACTTATTTGCTGCTGCACACACACACACACACATATTTAAAAAACATACGTTTTTGTATGGATGAACCCAAAACGAATCCGAACCTGCTCCAAAAAAATTTTGAACGAATTTTGAACCCGAATCTCGAACCTGACTCTGAGCCCGAATCCGAACCAGCAATTTAGCATAATTGTCATCATAGGCAATTTAGTCATCAACAATGATATATGATAATCAAAATAGTTTTTAGCATTATTCATTATAATTTTATAAATGTTTATGCATATAAACAACATATATTTTTCAAATAGTCATGATAGGTGATCAGAAAAGATATACCAATAAATATGAGTTTGATGATGTTTTGAGTTCTATGATGTTCTGCTGTATGGTCTCCTTGTTGAATGCAATGGGTCTGCGGTAAACTTAATCTGCAGATGTTGTCTATAGATGCTGATTGAATGGTATTGCTGTCTGAGTCTATCTGCTGAATGACAAGAATGCTGATTTATAGAGACTGCTCAATATTTTATTGCTTGATTGTGTTGTGTTCTTCTTTGGATGTTCGATGATATTGCTGAACATATATATATATTTATTTCTTCTGCTGTTGCTTATTGATATTCCCCCCCTCTTCAATGATTGCCGATTTCCAATATCTTACTCTTGAATTGGTAGAGTCATGTCTTCTATGGTCATATCTCCTCATTCTAAAAGATAGTGTCTTCTTAGGGTGACTGTTGCCATTTGTTAACTAAGCTGTTGGTTGTTAACACCTGTGCGACTTCACTAGAGGCCTACGGCTGCTTGAGTATAATTGTGCTTTAATAAAACATGTATCTTTTTGTTATTACCACATAGAACTTTTACATATGTATTGATGTAGGTTTATTAGCTTAATACATTAATTCATTATCATTTCTCCTTGATAATTGCTGACATATTGCTTCTTAATTTTCTGCAACTTTGTCTCCCATTTCTATGCTATTTATGACTGGATGCTTATCGTTATAAACATTAATGGGGATCAGTCATGAGTTTAATGATTAATCTGATTTCATAAGTGGAATGCATTGTCTTACTTGTATAACATTAATTTCACTCTTGAAACCTGATTTTGTTTGGCCTTTGTAGGTTACCTACTTGTCCATCCATTTCTAGGACTTACCACATACTTCTTGCAATAGGGTCATGGCTTGTACTTATTGTATGCATACGAGTCAGTCTGTTTAATGGGGATCAGTCATGGGTTTAATGATTAATCTGATTTCATAATTGGAATGCATTGTCTTGTATAACATTAATTTCACTCCTGAAACCTGATTTTGTTTGGCCTTTTGTAGGTTACCTACTTGTCCATCGATTTCTAGGACTTACCACATACTTCTTGCAATAGGGTCATGGCTTGTACTTATTGTATGCATATAAGTTACCAAGAGACTGAGAACACAATATTTATAATATGGAACCATAAGTTACAATAGACTGCGAATACAATATTTATATATGGAACATAAGTTACAATAGACTGAGAATACAATATTTTATAATATGGAACCATTGTTGGTCTGTGGTGACTGGTTAGGCAAGTACTGTACACTTTTCATTTAGGAGTACTGTAAACTACTTCTAAATTTATAGTTATTATGATGACATGGATTTATATCCATCATTACAACCAAAATCATGCAAAAATTAGCTCCAAACACATCAAGATTTGTATGGAAATACTGTAGTTCCACCGTTTTTTGAGAAAAAATGCCTTTTTTTTGACTCCCACAGTTGGTTTGTGGTGACTGATCATGCAAGTACCGTACACTTTTCATTTATCGTGGGTTTAACTCGTCAAGCGTTTTTGAGTTGACTCGCCAAGCTTTTCCCTAGGTTGACTCGTCAAGTATTTTTTTGGGTTAACTTGTTAACCGACATAAGTATTGTTATAATGGCTTAGGGTTAGGGTTTTCTCAATAGGAGAGAATTTCATAGTTTTTCGCAGCGGTATTGAGCTGCAAGGGATTGCAGATTGTAACAGGCATGAATTACTAGATAATAAATAAGATTGGACTTTGTTTGGTGGACATAGCCCAAGATTGGGTGAACCATGTTAAATCTTTGTGTCATCTTGTTCTACTTATGTGTGCTTTATTCTTTTGCATTATTGATTATATTGCATGTAACTGTTAAATTTGTCTGCTAGTCCTATAGCGTAACACTTAAATCATTTACACATTGCACATGCATATATGCATAGTTTTAATTTAAAAGATATAAAGTTGCTTTTAATTAGATCATGTTGCAGAATTTGTCTTTCACTACCTATTGTGCTTGTGAGGAAAAAATTCTGTTTGTGGTTTTGGTTTGAAAGTAACACAAAATTTCTGATTCCGGTTCTGCGATTGATCAGTTGGGTCTGTGATTGCATTATTGATTATATTGCATGTAACTGTTATTTTTCTGTCTGCTAGTCCTAACAACCATAAGGCTGTAATTTTTTTTTTGAATTGTGTGGTAGCATAACACTTAAATCATTTACACATTGCCCATGCATAGATGCATAGTTTTAATTTAAAAGATATAATGTTGCTTTTAATTAGATCATGTTGCAGAATCTGTCTTTCACTACTGATTGTGCTTGTGAGGAAAAAATTCTGTTTGTTGTTTGTGGTTTTGGTTTGAAAGTAACCAAAATTTCTGATTCCGGTTCTGTGATTGATCAGTCGGGTCTGTGGAAATCCACATGGGCTCATTCGCAAGTACGGTATTATGTGCTGCAGGCAGTGCTTCCGCAGCTATTCCAAAGAGATTGGCTTTATTAAGGTAGGTTGGTGTCATTCGACTTTTCAGGTATATTCGGTGGTTAGTTTAGATATCTTTCAACTTCTGGTTATAAATAGCTTGAACCAATTTTTTTCTATTAAGTGATGAGTTGTCATTGTTTTGCAGTATCGTTAAGGACTGGAAGACGTTGTAAAGCTGCTGGAACTTATTACTATAGTAGCAATGACAGTAATTCAATAGAGAGTTCTTTTTGGGAAGTATAGGATGTTATTGTTGGGAGGTAACTCCCAAGACAGGCTTCTATTTTTGCAGATGAATTAGGTTCTGTTTGGGATACTGTTATATGTTGAACATGATCTGGATGAGTGGTCTTTCTGTGATGGACGAACTTTATTATTTTGAAACATAGAAATGCCCTGTTGGTGGATGCAATTGCATGGCATTTTCCAAACAGCTAATTAATTAATAAAGAGCAATTTTGTAGTAAGTTGGGTTCTACTCGTGGTTTCTTGCAGTGATATTTTTAGCCCTTTTTTTCTCGCAACAATGTTTTTAACCTGTTGTTTAGTGCAGTGATGGTTAGTCCGTTTCTTGCAGTAATCATGATCTTTCCCTACTAAATCAAAGGAAGCCTCTATTTTTTGGGCCCTTTATCAATTGAGTGCCCAGTTGGCTAGCTAAAACCAGGCAGTTAGTTATCACTCCCCTCTTCTTATGTCATTCAAGGAGCTCTCTCCCTGCTTCCATTGATTGAGCGAGTGGATGTTTATCCCAATGTTTGAACCGTTTGGGTTGGACGTTTAGCCGACCATTTTAACTGTCCAAACTAGTTTGGTTTATGAAAGTCATTCAACTTCATGTCAACATTATGTATGTCGATGTTTTTTTGTTGCCTTTGATTCTTGGCCAGTATAGCCGTTAGGGCCCCTGAATTTATGCGATATCATGGCTCTTTATCGATTGAATGCCCAGTTGGTTAGCTAAAACCTGGCAGTTAGTTATCATTCGCGCGCTTCTTCCATCATTCAAGGACTTCTCTCGCTGCTTCCATTGATCGAGTGAGAGGATGTTTATCCTAATGTTTGAACCCTTTGGGTTGGATGTTTAGCCAACCATTTTAACTGTCCAAACTTGTTTGGTTTATCGAAAGCCATTCAACCGTATGTCAACATTATGTGTGACGATGTTTTTTGTTGCCTTTGATTTCTTGGCCAGTACAGCCGTTATGGCCCTGAAATTATGCGATATTATTATTCTCACTTAAAGCATTTCAGTATGGGCAGTTAAAAATTGTAGTGGGTGATGCCAAAATATGCAGACAACTATATATATATTTACACACACACACGTGGTCTTATGGACATTCGAGAATGAAAATCTTTAGTCCCTCTGCAATTTTATAGTTTTTTAGTATTAAGTCACAACTAAACTGCTATTTGTCGAGAGGTACCCTGTAGAATCTCCGCAGCTTCTTGAAATTTGCCCTACTACCCTTATGCTTATGTACATTACTGTGACATCTTCCTTTAATTCGTAAGAGCAATGGTGGAACCACTATTTGTGATTTATGTTGGTCGGCTTGTTTATGACACTTCTCTTTCTTGAGGAAGCTCCAATGTTTGACATAATAGATTCAATGGTGTACATTATGGTGACGTCATCCATTAATTCGTAAGAGCAATGGTGGAACCACTATTTGTGATTTATGTTGGTCAGCTTGTTATGACACTTTCTTGGCGAAGCTCCAATGTTTTGTAAAATGTTTGACCTGATAGATTCACTTCTAATTATTTTATAAACTAAGATATAATTTGTGTAAACACGAGTTTGTTTCCTTAATTTTGAATCAGCTTTCAAAAAATATTTCACCTAATTTGTTGGCAAAGTATTCGCAACCATTTTTGAGGAATGAAATGTGTATAAGAAAGGTGGTTATCTATTTTCTCTAGTTGAATCAGATTCCCATGATGGTATATAATATTTTGAAAAAATAGCATGCTTCTCCATTGTGAGAATTTTGACTAGCATTTTTCTAGCAATAAAATTTGTAGAGTTATTCAACTTATGTTTATCACTTCTATGAGTTTGGCTTCTATATAAATGATCATTTGTAACTCCACAATTATCTTTGTAGGTTGTTTTTGATTAATAAAGTAGCATAATAAGGTGTTGTCCTTTACAAACATACTTGAAAGGCCATGCTATTGCCAAATGTTGATGTTTGTTAGCATCAGTCAGATAAATAAATAATTATGAGAAATGATATATATATATATATATATATATATTATAATTATTCTCATAATAATTAAATAGTTAAATTGAGAAAATAAATTAATGAATAGATATGTCCTATGAAGGGACATGTCTCCTTGTCCTTGTCATGTATAAATACAAAGAGATCGATGCATTTGGAAAACACACAAAAACATACAATTAGAAGAATTTCATTGGAGCGATTGGAGAGAAAATGTCAAGTTCAAAAGTTATGGTTGACTGTGTACGGGTGTACGGGTCTGTGCAAAATTTGTAAATGAGCGAGGTGCCTTCTTTAAAAGCCTAACCGCTTGAAGGGAGATCCAATCATATTGAAGGTTGTCATAGTGTTTAGAACCTTTGGATATTCAAGATAGGTCGTGAAGAATTATGGTAATGTTCAAGAATGACGACATCATATTTTCTATATGGGCTCACCTTACAAAATGAAATACTTGAAATTTACAAAAGGTAAGTATTCCATGTTATATATATATATATATATATATATATATATATATATATATATATATATATATATATAATTAGATTATAATTATTCTCATAATAACTAAATAGTTAAATTGAGAAAATAAATTGATGAATAGATATGTCCCATGAAGGGACATGTCTCTTCTTGTCCTTGTCATGTATAAATACAAAGAGAGCGATGCATTTGGAAAACACACAAAAACATACAATCAAAAGAATCTCATCGGAGCGATTGGAGAGAAAATGTCAAGTTCAAAAGTTATGACGGACTGTGTACGGGTCTATGCAAAATCTGTAAATGAGCGAGGTGCCTTTTTTAAAAGCCTAACTGCTTGAAGGGAGATCCAATCATATTGAAGGTTGTCATAGTGTATAGAACCTTTGGATATTCAAGATAGGTCATGTGAAGACTTATGGTAATGTTCAAGAATGGCGACATCATATTTTCTATATGGGCTTACCTTACAAAATGAAATACTTGAAATTTATAAAAGATAAGTATTTCATGTTTTATTAATGTACATAATTTTTTAAGTTTGTAATTCAAGCTGTACTATTGGTTAGTAAAATCTTGTATGCTTCTATCATTGGTATTTCTGGTTGAGATAGTTTAGTGAGCTATTTGTAATCTCTGTCTGACATACCTTCAAGATAGAAGCACAAGATAATTGCATTCAAGGGAGAAAAAACTTGATGCTTGCAAACAAATTGATGATTGAGACTAGATGCAAAGAGAGTTTGACATTTCAACAAAGGTCAAAAAGTTGATAAACTTGAGCTTCAGAGGGAGTAGATGGTTTAGTAAACTTGTGACAATCTTGATCATATTGATTGAGAGGGAGTTAACTCACTATTGAAGGTGAAACACTTCTAAGGTAAACTTGATATAATTGATTATTATACTAATGAATCATGAATGTTTTTAATGGGCTTTCACCTATGTAAATCATGGGGAAGTGACAACTTACAAATGATTATCACTTGTATTTGAAAAAGTTATTGGAAGGTGATGATCTTACGATAACTTGATCTTCTATTGTGATAGACATCTTATGATGGTTGAAACAGATCATGATAGATATTATCTTCTATTGTGACAAACATCTTGTGATGGCTGAAACAAATCATGATAGATGACATCTTCTATTGTGATAGACATCTTGTGATGGCTGAAACAGATCATAATAGATGACATCTTCTATTGTGATAGACATTGTGTGATGATTGAAACAGATCATAATAGATGATGTGAATGTTCTTATGGTAAGTGCACATTACTTATGAACATTTGTTGAGTACTTGGTGGATATCATGAGACTTGATATTCTGTAGGCCGTTACTCTGAGCACTTGGTGAATATCATGAGACGTTCTCGATATCATAAGATGATATCTTTATGAACTCTTGAGTACTTGGTGGACATCATGAGAATTGATGTTGGTAGGCCATTACTCTAAGCACTTGGTGAATATCTTGAGAGTTGATATTCTGCAGGCCAATGCTCTGGATATCATGAGATGATATCTTTATGAACTCTTGAGTACTTAGGTGAATGCCATGTGTTGACATTCTAATAAGCCAATACTCAAGATATCAAATGGATAGAATCGCCGATGGAGGCAATCCACCTGAGGACTTGTGGATAGAATTGCCGATGGAGGCAATCCACCTAAGGACTTGTGGATAGAATCACCGATGGGAGGCAATCCACACATTGTGACTATGTTTCTATTGATTACATCATGAGGATGATGTCATTATTGCTTATATCATATAATTGATGTTGTCAAGTGTCTTAAGTGTTGACATTGAATTGATTTATCCTCCCTAGCTAAGAGGGAGTGTTGATGTTTGTAGCGTCAGTTAGATAAATAATACTGACTATATGATTATTATGAGAAATGATTTATTATATATAGACATATATATCAATATATATATAATAATTGATATTGCCACACACACACACACACACACACACACACAGAGGGAGTGTTGATGTTTGTAGCATTAGTTAGATAAATAATACTGACTATATGATTATTATGAGAAATGATTTATTATATATATACATATATATCAATATATATAATAATTGATATTACTATATATGTGTGTGTGTGTGTGTGTGTGCGTGCGCACAAAGTTAGATTATAATTATTCTCATAATAACTAAATAGTTAAATTGAGAAAATAAATTTATAATGAATAGACATGTCCCTTCATGGGACATGTCTGTTCTCGTCCTTGTCATGTATAAATACAAAGAGATCGATGCTTTTGGAAAACACATAAAAACATACAATTAGATAGTGCTATTACATTTGCAATAATCCTAAAACCTTAACAGGAAGTTGGGCAATTAATTGTGGTCCTTATTGCTAGGGTCACCAAGAGCCCTCCTGATTACTCTAACCCAGTCTCAGAAACTTAGAGTTCCATGTTGCTTGCTCCTCCAAATCTTTGTTGTTGAAGGGCTAGGGTAGTTGCAGAACTATGCATTACCCTCTAATTGTAATGGGTAGCACTCCTCAAATCCTTTAACATGTCTGTTGATTGGCTTGAGTTGCACAATAGTACAAATATTCATTTTTGTATTTCTAATGTTTAGCTCAACGTCAATTTGTTCAATATTTTTTGCATCAGGATTAGACAAGCTCAATATGCTTTCCAAATGTTTTCACCTAGAATTATTTGTCTATTCAAAATGCACATGCTTCATTGAATTGGTAAGTAGACTTCTGACAAAACATTGCTTTGAAGAATATGCGTAATGCCCACATGATAGACAAGGATGTAGATCATAACCATCATGGGAGGTATTTCTTTGATGTTCATGATGATTAACATATGTGGACCTGATGTGATTTAGATAAGTTGATTTTGATGGACTTATGATTTGTCTGTTTTACACAACTTACTAATAAGTGAAGACTTACCTTGATTGTTGTTTTGAATATCTTATAATATTTTAGCATATAAAATTTATAGCATTAGTATACCTTAGACTAAAATGGTGTTTATTATGTTTTATCATCTCCCAAACTCCACAATAGTTTGAGATTCAATAATGGGTGAACTAACAAGTTTATAACCATGATGGTTTTTGACAATGCATTTTGATTTAGACCCAACTTTGTTTTGTGACACAAGTGAGCCTCAATATTGCTTATAAAAATATTTGAGGACTTTTTTTCTTTCTCAACAACACTTTTAATTGACATATGAGGGGAATTAACATTCTTCTTCAAAGACCTTTTGTCTTTATTAGTCTAAATTGACTATTTGAAGAAGGAAAAGTAACTAAAGATGTCATCTTTTCTTTATGTTGAGGTGTGACTTCTTATTGTTGATCTTGCAACCTATTGATTTCTTATTGCAAAATCTTGTATTTGTTGCAATCTTGCATCAGTAGAGGCTTGTATTGATGTCAACACTAGGATAAAGATAAGATAAGATAAGATAAATTTATTAATGTCTAACAAGAGACCACAAGGGTCTATGGGACTGAAGAGTGTACAATACAAAAGACCGCCAACAACAATAGCACCAAGCGGTGCCAAGGAAAGAAAGAAAACAGGGAAAACAAGAGATACAAGAAGAAGCAAGGAGCACAAGAGTGAGGCAAGGACTAAGGGTCCTTCCTCTGTAAAAAGAAGCCAAGCACTGAAGGGTACAGACTAGGGTGAGAAGGTGCCCTAAACCGCCACCGAGAGAAGCTGGGAGGGTGCCGCTGATGAGTATAACCACTACAAGGTCTCATAGATCTAGAGTGATTGGCAATGGTGGCACTGGAAGGCCGCTTTCTCCCACGTGCAGAGACGAGGGAGAGAAGAAAGCGGTGATAAGCTGAACTAGGGTCGCTCTCTAGGACATTATCTTTACTTGTCTATTGTCAACACTAATTTGCAAAATGACATGTCATTGGTTTATAATATGGACATGATTACAAAGGTTACACATTTCGAGTTGTATTCCACCCATAATGATTAGATTGAATACACTTACAATACCTTATGGGTTCTATTGTCAAGTGAAAATCAACTGGCACAAATGTTATCACTTCAAGAGGTTGCCCTTTTTAACACAACCAGGATGTTATACCAAACCTTGGATGTGTTTCCTCTTCTAAATACTCATCTATATGGAAGAAGCTCATCCTTTCAATATAATTATTGGTATATGGAAGTAACACATGAAAGAAAGCTACATAGGCAGCATGCAACAATGATTCACCCTATCAATAATATCAACTTAAAATAAAATTCTGTTCACATTTATAAGATTTTACATCTTATAATAGAAACAAATAGAAATTTATGAAAGTTAAAATGACAGTTTTAATCTCTTCTCGGCTATTTATGGGGACTAAACCCTAGAGGCTATTATTGCAATTGTATTAGGCATTGGGCACAATAGCTCAATTGTAATAGTTTGACCCATAAATGTAAACCAGAGGTTCCTCTAACACCAAATGTTTGATTGTTTTGGATAATATACGTTGCTCTTGTTGATATTATTATAACATAATTATTATGATATAAAAATTATAATAAAATAATATAATTATTTTGAATTAATTAATTGAGCTAAGAGTGGTGACCCTTGATGAAAGGCTACCACCAATATATATAAAGTCTTCCTCTTGACAATTTGAAGAAATATACATACAATACATTGCAGATTAAATATATTGAAGATCATACACTTAAACCTGAAAAAAAACCATAAAAAACACAACAACATCGTATAAGAGCCAAGTTGAATCCAGAGTTCGCCTGCCGTAGGTGAAAGTATAAAACAACAAAAGGAAGTGCTAAAACCTGTATTATTTACTCTTCCGAGGTACTAAAACCTTTATTATTTACTCTTCCGAGGTTGACAAACAATCTTTGATTTGTATGACAACAAAAGGTAACACTCTGAATAAAACTCAGAAATAGAAGGAACTAGATGAACACCTGTAAGTAAATAATGCCTACAATGGCATGGCGTGGAATTGTTTCAAGAATATGATACCTGAAAACCGCTGTAGTGTATCTTTGCCGTCCAAACTTCGTACAGGAGCTGTGACCATTACAATCTGGTGAAAGTAAATGTCCGATTTCTCAAAGATGAAGTCCCGACAGCTTAGTTTTCATGGAGGCACTGTTAAGCCCAGGTTTGTATATTCATACAACCACACTCCAGCACACAGCAGGGAAAGGAAACGACCCGCTATTAATCACCCGTTTTTTTAAAAATTTAGTCAATAGTGTATTCTGTCTGGTCCTTTTATAACTTTAACAAAACTATATAAAGGATGGAGATTTGATTATTCGCAGGGGGTCTTCGTACCCAGAGCTACGTAACTGCTTGTTTCCAGTACATAGGATGTATGGAAATATAATACAATTTCAACAAGGTCACTTTATGTTTTGTCATGAGTAGGGGAGTGTTTGTATTGTCGACTGAGGAACCCAACCAAAATCATATTCTGCAGCTGCTATCGCTAAAGAAGTATCATGCGTATTAATAAGGCCAATTCAAATTAAGGGCAGGCCGTGAGAGTTATGCATCATCTGACGGGAGATTATTAGTGGCATATCTTTCAATGGCGACATTTCAATCGAGAACGCATGAATACAAATTGTGGCCTCAATTAATATTCTGTGATGTGTATCGAGGCTTCAGGTTGATTGCACCCGATGAACAAACAGTGTACAACAAACCTCGTTTTACTACTCACTTCCATTGGCTTTCAACTTCACAATGCAGTACTCGGAATATATTCGGAAGCAAATATTTGGTAGTGTGTTCATATCTCTGTAGTCAGAAATAAGAGTTTTCTTTGCAGATTGCAGTTGAGGAAACAAGTGATATATATGGGATGTTTCTCTACAATGCTTAGACCTGAGTATAAATCTGACCAACTTCTTAATCTTGGAGTCCTAGTACACGCTTAAACTCGAGCTACACACTGCTGTCATGGAGATGTTTGTTCCAATCCTTGGTGCCACTGAAAATACTGTTCCAACCTCAATCTTCTGTGGGAGTTTGCTTGGTGACGACACCCTTATCTTGTTCATGGAATTAACTCCTGGATGTATTAACTAAAGGCTTGAAAATGGTTGGTCACTACATAGTTTATAAGAAGATGGCAAAGAGCTTTTATTATTATTACATGTTGATGTCGAAGATTATTGCAAAAGGTATTTCAAAGGGAAGAGGAGTGTATTCTTACAAGTAGTATCGGGAAATTAAGTATATAATATACCCTAGATTAAAAGAGAATATGCTATAAAAATCTAATTATGATAGTAATGTGATTGTCGGCCTGAGCTGAAAGCTCGGCCTGATCGCTCCTATCGTGTCCCTCCCGTAGTGGAAGTAGATTAAGGTTCTGAGATCTATTAAATATAAGATAAGTATTCCGTGCTTGATTAATGTATACCATTTTTTTTTTTTATAGTTATTAATTCATGTTATAGCTTTGATAGTGAATCATGTATGCTTCAATTGCATTAGATAATCTCTTTAATGCTTTCGGGATGAACCAAGAAGCATAAGAGATTGCATTCAAGGAAGGAAAAACTTGATAATTGCTACTATGAGACTGAGTTGGTAGATGGGGATGCTTCTTCAAAAGAGGGAGTCTAACAATCCAGCAAAGGCAACCTTGGAAGAAGAGGCCAGGCGGTTGATGCAAGAACTTAAGCTTCAGAGGTAGTGGCTAGAGGATCTACTTCATTTGATTTCTGAGGGTCTTGGTCATATTGCTTTTGAGGGAGTAGACCATGTCGAGATGACTTATCTAGTGATTAGTCAAAGGACTATGATTCATGGGATGGAGTTCCATGTGTGTAGGTTGGAAGACCTTTGTATCGACACTGAGGTTGGGATATTCCTGGATAGTCGATGTATACTTGGTGAGTTTGGGATTCACCACTTGAGTGATGCAGACTCCAACCTTTTATTTCATGACAGGTCAAAGCATGTGGAGATCAAATATAACTATATGAGGTACATTAGCACTGAAGAACAAAGGGCCTATATTCTCACCAAGCCTCTTCCCAAAGTGAAGTTTGTGCATTTTTCGAGACAAGCTTGAAGTTGTGGAGAATAAAGCCCTTGCTGAGAGGGAGTCTCAACATTAGTGATTCCTTGAGATGTACTCTGATGAATTCTTTTCAGTGAGGGAAAATTTTGAGGTGCATTCCCTTGTTAATGTATTCTTCTATGTGAGAGAAATTTGAGGTGCAAGCCCTTGTAGCATTTTTCTCTGAGATGGAGAAATTTGAGGTATTAACATTTGTTAATGCATTCTTCTCTGTAAAAGAGAAGTTTGAGGTGAAAGCCATTGACTCACCCTCTAGGAGTAGCTATGGTGGATGTCATGTGAGATAATCCATGACTTAGCACTTGTCACAATCCACTTTTCAATTAAAAGAATTTGTTTAAATAATTATGTACTTTATTATGATCTTTATGCTCTGAGTTGAATTTAAACCTAAACTAATAACAGTTTTGGATTATAATAAATTGAATCTTGAAAGGAGACATAGTGGGAACTAAAATTTAGGAGATGATCTCGGTAGATAACAGATTCATTATCATAGGTGGTTGTTTCTTTGCATGGAATAATAGGATTAAAGTCTTTAGTTTTTAATTACATTTCATTGTAATTCTTGATGCTATTGTTAGAAACTATCTTTTCTTTTCCAGAGACTCTATGTGTCAGTTTCCTTAAATAACACATAACATAACTAATTATGAATACGAATGGCATTCCCCAAATTAAGGAGATTCTTATGGCATAACTTAAGAACATGAGTTTTGGAAAAGGGGATTGATTATTGATTTTATGGGATAATTCCCTCACAACACCAGTGGAGGGTGTAGAATTTTGGTAAAAACGGGCAGCATTGGTTGAAACACTTTTGGGATTGATTACCATTACGACTCATTGATTTTAAGGGGGAAAAGTAAGAAACATAGGGGGAGCGAGTAGTCAACCATATATCAGACGTTAGGCAGAAGCTTAAGGAGGTTTTGGAATGAAATTCATTGAAGTGTTTGGTGACATGATCATGCCCACTACTCTTCATTTCTTTGAGGATGAGTTTTTAATGAACTCCCAATCTCCAAAGTCGGCACAGTGTTGGAGGGAAATTGAAGTTCGTCAAGAATTCAACTATCAATCACATTTCATTGGGAGTTTTTAGAGTCATTTATGGAAGTAGATGTTATCTCTTTGGGGGCCGTTGTCTATGAATCAGGTGCACTGTCTATGATTCCATAATTTGCAAGCATATTTATCAAGTGCATTGTCTATGATTTCATAGAACTTACATGCATATTTATTAGGGGTTTTCCGTCTATGAGATACTTGAAATATTATTTTTCTTAAGAAATAATGTCTTAAAGATTTATTTCATATTTATAATTGTGTTAACTGATAGTGCTTATACATTATTACGTTCTCGGTTCTCTTGGTTTTTGAGTTGATGTAACAAGGCAACAAGCTGAGACAATTTAGAAATGTAAACTGTAAAGAGATACAAGAGAACATATAAAATTGTAATTGTCATAATTGGGAAGAAATAATGAAAATTAGTTTTCCACTTACCAATTTACAGTTAACAAATACCCACTGTCAACTCCTTCATAGCGAAAAGTGACAAAGTTGTCTGAGATGATTTCTGTAAGTTGCACTTATTTCTCGTACAACCTATCAATGATTGTATGTAATACATGCCACTCTTTCCATTCTCTGCCTATCTCTATGAATATATTATACCCCTTCTTCATTACTCTACGCAAACCAAGATTAATTTTGAGACCGTGGAGAGAAGCACAGTTACCCCCTCCATAATACTCGACCTAGATGAGTATCCATTCTCCTCATACATCTTACAAGCATTACTTCCCTTCATAAGTCTAGTCTTGATGTATTGGGAATGGTCACCTTGTATGCAAACTGTACAGAACAGGATTGGATGTTAGAATGTGAAGTTCTTAATGAATGATATTTGTTGTGATTAATATACTGATGTTATGAGAGGTTTAAAAGATTCAACCTTGTATTCTTTTGAAATGTTGACCGATTTTTAGAAGAGTTAAGGATGAACATCATAGTCATACATAAGAACTCAAGAAAACAACATTTAAATTTTGGTAAAACTCTATATTTTCCTCTTGATAACGCTGAATAGTTTTGAGAGTGTCAAGTGTTGGCTGATATGTCTATTTGGGCTCTCATGTTAGGTATGTATGTGATTCGTGCTTCCATTGCGGTTGACACATTGAACAGTATCGTGGTAGGACTCATGACTTACTATGGTAAAATCACCCTGAGAGACGCTTGCTTATAGTGCTCGCTGCTATTTCAGAAGTTTTTTTTGTTTTCTCTTTATTATTAAATTCAATGAGATTGACTTAACCTTTTGATCTGGAAACTTGAGAAAAGATATATATATATATATATATATATATATATATATATATATATATATATATATATATATATATATATATATATATATATATATATATATATATATATATATATATATCAATTGTTTTTTTTTTCTCCTATCCTTGGGTTAGAATAAGCTAGTTTATTCCATGTGTGGTGAGTATACCATTTTTATATTTTCTTTAATACATTGATCTTTAAATCCCTGTCTAATAGTAAGAGCTTTGAATTGCCAGGTGCTTTTATTGATTATATTACCATGTTAGGTTGAGAGAAATCTAGTGTTCTTATGCCTCCTATTATTATCCTATTATTACATGAATTAATTTCTTACAAAGAGAATAAACTCCTTGAGGCTTAGTAGTGAATGATGCTAAATTAGGATGGAGGGTAGTAGTTATTAATTAGTTGGGAATTTATCCTTACACATGTTAGTCATGCATCAACCAATGTATTAGAATGTCCATATATACTATTAACTACTTCTATTGTGAACATGTAAACTCTTTCATTAATGAATGTGAAGTGTATTGAATTTATTGTTCTTTTTATCATTTCATACTACCAAGAGTTGGATTATAAATGTATCATGATGAATATGCAATTATAACCTTCTTTGTTCTTTGTAAAATATTTGTAATCATCTGGATTAGTTTCTTGTGAAGTAATATGCTTCAAATTGGTTTCATGTGGGAATCGCATATGATCTTGTATAGATAGATGCTTTGGAATTGACTAAAGAAATGTAGATCTTTGAGTGAATTAACTATACCTTGATTTACCTTGTAACATTCTTTTTGTATATTTAAGTCTTTGTAAGTTTACTTGTGTATTCATAAGTTCTAAACAGAACGATGTGAAGGATTGATGTATATGTATTGCGTTTGAGAAATTCTATATATTTTTTAAGGCTGAAAACATTTTGTATTAAATGGATAGATAATGCGTATCTGAGATGGGGTATGCATAAATGTTGTAATGCTTCTCCATATTTTGGTTAAATCATGTTAAGTTTTGAAGGTGTCTGAAATAGAACTGAGATATTGAATTAATGATTGAGAAAGTGATGTTTATTCTATTATTGAATTATGTTTCTAGAACTTAAGTATTCATGATATGGTTTTACTACACTATTTCATTACTCCTTTTAGGTTAACTTTCCTCGAGCTAGGCTGGGTATCCTTCATGTCAGGAAGGATTCTGGGGAAGCGTTAATGCTTCGTGGTAGGGTGGAAACGCACTCCCACAATATTCCCGCCCTTGACATTTGTGTGTAACAGGTAACCGTAGCTTCTTTCAGGGAGGAATTTCTTTATAGTGCTTATGCTCCTATGTTCTCGTCCTCATGGTATTGGTAATTTTTTTGTTTAGTTTGTCATTAATATGGAAGTTCATACTTAATCTAATATTTATCTTACATTATTTCGATTTGACAGTTGGTCGATATCTCTTTGATTTGGTATTTAGACAAGTTGGTCGAAATCTTTTTATTGAGTCGATATGACATATGTTATTATGATTATGCTAGAACATTCAACAGAGGGTTGACATTCCACTTTTCTTGGACTTAGAGGTATTCCTTATCTTTTTGACTATTTTGGTCATAATTATACTTCATTTATTCCTATATTCTCAGAAATCTCTTTGTATCTAGTTGATTTGTATATTCGACCTTTGACTTGTTGACCAACTCCATTGTCTTTTATGGAAATTGCTGATGTGGATTTTGTGTCGAAATTTCAGTCTTTACATATGGTATTAGAGCTATGGGTTCCATACTAGGGCCTTGAGTTCACTATGCTTAGTTGCAACCCTTAGTCACATAAATTGTGAGTCAGCTAATGCTTGGTCTATAAATGTAACTTTGGTTCCCTAGATTGACTAAAGTGTCTTCCAATTTCAGTTTATCTTGATAAGAAAGGATAGGATGTTCCTTGGTTTACAGGAAATAGTCACTTGAGGGACAATACTTCTTACGTGTGTGAAATTTTTCTAAATGTCCCTTGTTCTTGAAACTATGAAAGTTTGAAACAATTTTGTAATCTTGGCAACTATCTACATTGAGTAGTGTGATTGTTTTATGTTACATACTGTAAAATTGTTGTATGTGAAAAACATTTGAGGTACATTGTGTGTGAGATACATTTAAAATTTTAATGCCTTTTTCTCTACTTTAGTGTAGGAAATAAAGAAGATAAAATTTGATGAGATATTATGTAGTTAGATAATGATGGATATACAATATAAGGTAAGAGAGCTTGCCAGAATTTAGGACTTGGCTTGTGATAAATGAAGGCAATATGTAGTATTGTAAGTTATATTTGCAAGTTTTATGAAATGATTTTAATACTAGAACCTTATGAAATTCTTAGGGAAGAAGAATTCAACATGTTTTATATGAAACATAAGTTCATAGAAAATTTGTGAAAATATATTTATGTCTTGTCTTGCAATGGAATGAGATTTCAAAAAGAAAAGAGAAAATTAACAAATCTATGTTGTATTAATCAATTGAAAGTGATACTACATGATGATGTAATCTTTGAGATTTATGTTCTAGAAGTATGGTCATGTTCTTAGCGTACCTTGGACATGAGGAGATGTGTATCTTTTACTCCCTCCTTGTGGCTAGTGTTAGCCACTCTATAAATGTGATTTTGGTTTTCAATTGAGGTTTTATTTTGAACTTTGATGAACTTTGAAAGTGGTGAAGGATGAGCTTAAAATTTTAAGCTCTCTTGTGACCACCCAGCCACCAATTTTGAGTTTTTCAATTTGTTGAGAATTTTGTTCACACTTACTCCTTTTGATTTTTCTTATGACCCTTGAGGTTTTGAATTGAAATTTGTGAACTTCAAATTTTGTGATTTCTGTTGATCTTATGGTGGCTAGGATATATGTTTTACGTTGCTAGTCCTATGATGTAAAGTGATGTCATCTATCATGTTTAGTGTGCACTATGATAGATTGTAAAAGGGAATAGATTGCAAAGAAAATAACATTCCTAATCTTGTATTCCTATGTTACTTGAAATATGTTTCAACTATTATGAAATGATCAAACTGAAATGACATGCAATGATTGTGTATATTAGAAATGCATAGTGTGAATTAATTAACATTGATTGATATTCTTTATGTGAGTTTTAATGCTATGAGGAGCATTGTATGGATATTCATGGAATGATGGAATCCATTGAAAATACATCTTTTGACAATAACAAGATATTACTAGCACTTGGATGATTATATTTGAGACCTTCAAAGAAATTAATATGAGGTGATTGAAATATACATGTGTACTAGTTGATGCATATCCTTGTATTTGATGGAGTCTAGGATCTCCTTAGGTTTCATGTTTTACCTTTATATTGGTTTTAGAAGTCTTTAGATACTCTCATACCTTAGGAAGATTTATTTTTTTGCTTCCTTGTTTGCATTCTGGATTTTGTACCTTTCCGATCATTCCCAATTTTTTCTCACTGGTTTTTTTGAAAGACCCGTACATATTCATTCATATATTTTGACTCGAAAAATATTTCCTTGATCGCTTTGGTCATAACTTGCATAACGTGTCCCTCTCAAACATATCCAAAACACAGCCCAATTGAATGGTTAAATTAAGAGATATGGCTCCCGGATTGGGACTATAGTTTCTGCAACAGTCTTTTCTTCATTTTTTTCTGCAACAACCTACCAACTTCCTTCCATCAAATCTCATTTCTGAATGATACATGGTATCCTACATGGTTAGAATAGTAAAATACATTATTTCTACTATCTAAATGACCAAATTTGATGTCTTGTATGTTAGAGTCATTCACTTCCCAAATGACTGGTGCCATTCCAGGCTTCCCACCAATCAACAAACCATTCCTATTCTTGTTTGCTAGCACTTGAGTGTTTTATGATTTGTCTTATTCCATATCTTAGTGTTATGTGTTTATGATGTTTGGGTCAGGGTAGGAAAACTAAGAACACTAGGTGAGTGGATCTCAGTGCGGGGTTGGGGCCCTAAGTGGCTAGTACTAGGATAACCGATTGAAGAGTTATTTTAACAAGTGATAACTTAATTAAAACTTATGGGAATGGGTTCAAACACTAAAAAGATTAATGTATGCCTTGCCCATGCCATTAGTGCTAGTAAAGGCTATGGATGGGAGTGGGAGAAGGTGCCTATGCATAGGTACGATCGAATGGTGCTTGTTTGTATGAAAGGCATTGTTAGAAATGGTCCCAAGAGATAATTGAGAGGGAGGGGGGGTGAATCAGTTATGTACAAGTTTCAATTCTTTATCCAATTAAGTATACTTAAACATAAAGCATAAACACAATGAAAGAACAATTGAACACAACACCAATATTTTGGTTATGGGGAAACCCAAATAGGTAAAAACCCTAGTGGGAATTGACACCCACTAATACTTTGCACTAGTGTATTATGATCCTTGTTAGAAGATCCTTAACCCTGTTAGGAGTTGTCTTTACAATGCATTTAGTACAGTGACCTTGTTAAGGGTCAGACCCTGTTAGGAGTTTTTTATAATTAACCCCGTTAGGGGTGAGGATGCACTATCCAAGAGCACACTGCTCAAAGGGGTGAAGGCTACAACCTTCTGAATGATAGACACACACTATATCTGGACCTTGGTGAACTGTGCTTTGACCTACTATCTGGATCAGTTACAATGTATAACATAAACTCTTTACTTGGTCACATAGACCTTCTACTGATGGCTCAACACTTCGCACTCTCTGCTTTGCTCTTCACAATCAACTCTGAACCATGACTTAGCAATCACAAATGACTGCCTACAAATATCTTCTCTCTAAATGATATAATCAAGTTGGCCTGTTAGAACCACCTTGAAATCATAATAGAGAAACAATAACACTCTCGAATAATATTTCTGTCAGCTCTACTAAGCACGCAACACAATCTGGGACCTGTCCAATATTAATAAATGTAGCCGCACGCTACACACTGTCGGCTCTACCAATTTAACTGAAGCTTTCTCCTTAAGCTGAATTACATCATGCACTCTTAGAAAAACCTTCTTGACTCTTCTCTCATCACTAATCCAAACGCGCATACTGATATGATAGGTGCAACTCCTGTACCAATAAAATCTATGTTGGCTCTTCTGAATAAACATAGGAAACTGCAACTGGTGAATGACGACTGCATAACTTCACTTCTACTATATATCAGACTTTGTGTCCATGAATGGAACATCACTAGCATGTCTTCATCACATATCCAAAGGTGTACAGCTCCATGATAACTGTACGAACAATCACACATAGAATACTGTCTGTCACTCTGTCAGGAACACTGCTGACACAAGTTGCTCTATAACTGTCTGTATAAATAATTAACCTCTGCGTTCATGATATCATGCTGATATAATGTCCATGCTACATATACTCAAAGCTTACTACATAAGTTTTCGACGCATGCTACTTACCATATGTTGTCATCAATGACAAACATACAGTCAACACTAGTTTGCTAGCAAATCTCCAACAATATCCCCCTTTGGAATTGATGGCAACATATGGAATGAAAAATACCACCAACCCAAATGAACAATTCTTTTATAACATTCTCCATTTGCTCATCAAAACTACCCCAAGGATGGATCCTCTATCTGCTGCAATATTCTTCAATATTCTCTATTTCCTCAACTGAACTGCTTCCATGACTAAATACTACTCCCCTTGGTATGTTACTCCTTTAATTTTTTTTTTCATGACTGTATACTGCTACCCCTTTGACATCAATGGAAAAGGGTGCCATTCATTTTAAGCACAGGTACTACTCCTGAAGTAGAGTAGTCAACCTTCCATTAGTCCCTGAGGACTGATGCTCTTTCTTCTTTCTTCTAAGTAGAATCAAGGAAGGGAATTACTCCCAAATTCTCCCTGAGATACTCAAAAGTATCCTTTGGTAAGGGCTTTGTAAATATATCTGCTAACTGATCTTTAGTACTCACATAATCCAACTTGACTTCTTTCTCTGCCACTTTCTCTCTTAGGAAGTGATACTTGATCTCAATGTTTTTTGTCTTTGCATGCATCACAGAGTTCTTTGACATGTTGATAGTGCTAGTGTTATCACAATGAATAACAATAGGTTAATCAATTTGAATTCCAAAATCTTTTATCATTTTCTTGATCCAAACAATTGTAGAACAATTTAGGGTTGCTGCAACATACTCTACTTCTGCTGTTGACTGAGAAATGCAATTCTGCTTCTTGCTTGTCCAAGTGACAAGTCTGTCACCAAGAAACACTACTCCTCCTGATGTACTCTTTTTGTCATCAACACATCTTGCCCAATCTGCATCTATATATACATGAAGCTCAACATTATTTGAGTTAGGATACCATAGACCATAATCTATAATGCCCTGCAAATATCTGAATATTCTCTTTACTGCATGAGGTGACTTTGTTTAAGCTCTACTAAAAATCTTCCAACTATGCCAACTGCATTAGAAATATTAGGTCTAGTTTGAGTAAGATATATGAGTTTACCAATCATATACTTGTATAATGTTGTATCTACTACTGGAGAATTATCTTCTTTTGTAAGCTTGCATCCTATTATCATAGGTGTACCCATTGGCTTGCAATCATCCATCTTGAATGTCTTCAATATATCTTTCACATATTTAGTCTGATTTATGAATATAACTTTGTCTGTTTGCTGCACATTCAATCCAAATAAGTATTTGATAGGTCCAATCATGCTCATCTCAAACTCACTTTGCATCTCCTTAGCAAATTCTGCACTAAGTTTGTCATTACCCCCAAAGATAATGTCATTAACAATTATAGCTACAACTAGTAGACCTTCATATGTCTCTCTTATGAATAGATTACAATCTGCTGCTCCTTTCTTGAATCCAATTTGTGTTAAATATCCATCAAGTCTCTCATACCATGCTCTAGGGGCTTGCTTAAGTCCATAGAGGGCTTTCTTCAATCTGTATACCATATCAGGTTTGTTTGATAAGGTGAATCCTTTTGGCTGTTCAATGTATACTTCTTCCTTTAGCTCTCCATTCAAGAATGCTAACTTAACATCCATCTAATAAACTTTGAAGTTTTTGAATGTTGCAAAAGCTAAAAATAACGTAATGGCTTCTAATCTGCTTATTGGTGCAAAAGTGTCTGAATAATCAATGCCTTCTCTCTGCGCATATCCCTTACATACTAACCTTGCCTTGTTCCTTACTACTGTACAATCTTCATTCATCTTATTTCTGAATATCCACTTTGTTCCAATCACATTCTTATCACTAGGTCTTGGGACCAGTTCCCAAGTATCATTTTTAATAATTCGATCTAGCTCTTCTTTCATAGCATCATGCCAATCTAAATCATTACATGCATCTTCAACAATTAAGGGTTCAATCTGATATAGTAAACATACCACCTCATTGCTGGTTGAACTCTTTGATTTTGATCTTGTTGTGACTTTGCTGCTCTGATCTCCAATGGTGTCATCCTTAGAGTGATATCTAGATGTATACTTTGGAACTTTCGATGATACTGACTCATCTTCCTTTTGAGTTTCTTCTTCACTTGTTTCAGGGTCATTGAATAATACATTAATGCTGTCAAACATCTCTTCACTAGTGGAAGGTCTAGGTTCTTATTCAATCATAGGTGAGTAATCATGATATATTTCTTGAACCATAAACATTTCATCAATCTTAACATGAGCACTTTCAATGATATTCTTCAATCTCAAGTTAAAACATCTATAAGCTTTACTTTTAGCAGAGTAACCAAGAAAAATACCTTCATCATTTCTTGCATCAAACTTGCCTATTGCTTCATCCCTCTTGATGTAGCACTTGCTTCTAAAGATTCTGAAGTATTTCACTATGGGAACATTACCAAACCATAACTCATAAGGTGTCTTGTCCGTGCTAGGCCTTAATTGTATTCTATTGATTGTATAGACTGATGTATTGACTGCATCTCTCCAATAGGTGTGTGCAACTTTTCCTTCAATCATGATGGTGTGCATTGTATCAAGGATGATCCTATTCCTTCTCTCCGCAATCCCATTTTGATGAGGGGTTCTAGGTGCACTCAACTGTCTCTTTATGCCATGTTCTTTGCAGTACTCAGAATTTGTCAGAGGTGAATTCTACTCCTCTATCCACCCTTAGACATTTTATCTTTAGTCCAGATTCATTCTCAACCTTAGCTTTGAATATTTTGAACTTCTCAAAAGCTTTTGACTTATCTTTCAAGAACGCAACCTACATCATTTTAGAATAATCATCTACAAACAAAATGAAATACCTTGTTTGAGTTGGTCCACATAGGTTTGTATGAATCAGATCCAACTTGTTCTCTGTTGAATTATGCTTGCTTATGAATGAATTTATCACATGCTTTCCTATCACACATTCCCTACAAATAGTATCAACTGGCTTTGCTATGCTAGGTAGGTCTCTTACTGCCTTAACATTACTAATCTTTACTTTGTTATCAAAATTGATATGACATAGTTTTTTGTGCCATAGCCAACTGTCATCTACTTTAGCAACAAAACAACTTTCTTTTGGATTAAGCTGAAAAAAATTACCTTTAGTCTTTGATCCTGATAAAATCATTTCTCCTTCCTTGTTGTTAATGATGCAATTGTTTCCATTGAACTCCAACTTGTAACCTTTGTCAAGTAACTGCCCAACACTTAGTAGGTTATGCTTCAAACCATCAACATAAAGAACATCATAAATGCTATTCTTTCCATCCAAGGTGATGGCTCCTCTACCAATGATGGGCTTAGGAGTGTTATCTCCAAATCTAACCATGCCTCCTTTGTATCTGTCCAAATGAACAAATCTATCTTTGTCTCTTGTCATGTGATGTGAACAACCACTGTCAATGATCCAATCTATCCCGATGTCAGCTTGTGAAATCAGTGCTAACTCTTGTGAATTCTTTTCATCTTCAAGAGCAATGAATCCAATTTCCTCTTCTACTGATTCTTCATCTGATACTCCATCTCCAACATAGTAGCATTCCTTTGTATACTTAGGCTTGTAGTTATTCTTGAACTTTTTAACTCTCGTGGGACACTTGGATGCAAAGTGACCAATCTTATTACATGAAAAGTATTTGAATGGTAATTGACCTTCATATTTTCCTTTTCCTTTCTTTTCTCTTTTAGCAATCATAGCAATGAAATCATCTATAGCTTTTTCTTCATCAACATCATCATCAAAATTACCAGAGGTGTTCAAGGATTTCTTACCATGGACCGAAGCTTTGAAGGCTATCTCACTTTTAGGCTCTGTCTTCAAACTTGATATCTCAAATGCAACAATCTTGCTGATTAAAGTTTCTCTTTTGAAGTTTTCTTAAAATTGCATAGTCTCATCAACGATGTTTATCTTGCTCTCATATTCTGGTGTCAATGTAGTCATCAGTTTATCCATGATGTCTTCTTCTAAAATTTCTCCACCATTATTTCTGATTCCAGCAACTACTTCATTAATCCTTTGATTGTAGGCTCTTATGTTCTCTTCAGGTAGCATCTCCAATGTATTGTACTTTTTCTTCCATGTCTTTCTATGTGCATTCCTTGCTTGTTTATCTCCTTCAAACATGTCTTCTAGGTGCTTCCATATCTTGTAGGCTGTGTCTACTTTCTTTATCTCTGAAAACTCACTATCAGATAAGGCGCTGATAAGGGCTTCTTTTGCTATTGCATTCTGATGGAACAAATCCTTCTAAATTTCTAGTAGCATCATCCTTTGCAAGATCTTCTAAGGAGGGGATCTAAACTTCTTTGATAGCCACTTCAAAAACTTCAAAAGCAATGCACTGCAAATGTGTCATCATCTTGTTCTTCCAATCAAGATAATTCTCTCCATCAAACTTAGGATTGTCTTTTCTAAAGAATGCCATCTGATCAACCTCAAGCTATTAAAATTTCTCTCTGAGGCACTTGGCTCTGATACCAATTGTTAGGAATGGTCCCAAGAGATAACTGAGAGAGGGGGGTGGGGGGGGGGGTGAATTAGTTATCTACAAGTTTCAATTCTTTATATAATTAAGTATACTTAAACATAAAACATAAACACAATGAAAGAACACTTGAACACAACACCAATATTTTGGTTATGGGGAAACCCAAATAGGTAAAAACCCCAGCGGGAATTGACACCCACTAATAATCTACACTAGTGTATTATGATCCTTATTAGAAGATCCTTAACCCTATTAGGAGTTGTCTTTATAATGCATTTAGTACAGTGACCTGGTCAAGGGTCAGACCTTGTTAGGAGTCTTTTACAATTAACCCTATTAGGGGTGAGGAAGCACTGTTTGAGAGCACACTGCTCAAAGGGGTGAAGGCTACAACCTTTTGAATGAGAGATACACACTATATATGGATCTTGGTGAACTGCGCTTTGACCTATTGTCTAGATCAGTTCTAATGTATAACATAAACTCTTTACTTGGTCACATAGACCTTCTACTGATGGCTCAACACTTTGCACTCTCTGGTCTACTCTTCACAATCAACTCTGAACCATGACTTAGCAATAAAAAATGACTGCCTATAAATATCTTCTCTCTAAATGATATAATCAAGTCGGCCTATTAGAACCACCTTGAAATCATAGTAGAGAAACAATAACACTCTCCATTAATATTTCTGTCAGCTCTACTAAGCACACAACACAATCTGGGACCTATCCAATATTAATAAATGTAGATGCATGCTACACATTGTCGGCTCTACCAATTTAACTGAAGCTTTCTCCTTAAGCTGAATTACATCATGCACTCTTATAAAAACCTTCTTGACTCTTTTTTATCACTAATCCAAGCGCACATACCAATATGATAGGTGCAACTCCTGTACAAATAAAATCTATGTCGACTATTCTAAATAAACACAAAAATTGCAACTGGTGAATGGCGACTACATAACTTCACTTCTACTGTATATCAGACTCTGTGTCGATGAATGTAACATCACTAGCATGTATTCATCACATATCCAAAGGTTCATGGCTCCATGATAACTGTACAGACAATCACACACAGAATACTGTCTGTCACTCTGTCAGGAACACTGCTAACACAAGCTGCTCTATAACTGTTTGTATAAACAATTAACCTCTACGTTCATGATATCATGCTGATAAGATGTCCATGCTACATATACTCAAAGATTACTACATAAGTTTTCCATGCATGCTACTTACCATATGTTGTCATCAATGACAAACATACAGTCAGTACTGGCTTGCTGGCAAATCTCCAACAAGCATTCGGTTCTGTATGTGCCTACTTGGGGGCCAGGGCCCGGAGTGGCTAGTACCAGGACAACCCAAGGGGTGAGGGCTATGTGATGACACTCACCTAGATTTTCACTTAGAGTTTCTACCTAGCTTTAGAACCTTTTGGGAAAGGGTTTTAAACTTTGGTCTTCTTTTTAGTTGTAATTTGGGAAAGGTTACTCCAACCCTAGGTATGGCCTAGTTATCTCATCTTGTGTGGACCTTGGTGTTTATCTCCTAGGACGGGGGAGTGGGCCCTTTTTTATCCATGTGGTTGGGTGGTAAATATTTTATCAAGGTACCTTTCACAATTGAAGAGCTTATGGATTCTTGTTTGCACATGTTCCAGTTTTGAAGAAAGAAGACTTGTAATTATCTTTCTTAATTATCAAATGTAAAGTTATTATTACCTCCTAAGGGGAGATGAATGTAATGTGACATTTAATGTATTTCAATTTGATGTAGCTTGGAATGGGTAGATTTAGGGAAAAGAAAAGGGAATGGTAAACTTTATGTAAATCATTTGAAAAGAAAAGGAATTTCATAAGTGTTTCAAGCAAAGTGGCATGTTTCTCATTATGGTTGTTCAAGAAAAGTTAGTAATCAAATGTGTTAATTTCATATGTGAAATAGTTCAGACTCCTAGATAAATTATTTTTATTATGAGTATTCTTTAAAAGTTATTTTGGTCATGAAAGAATGCTTAGGGAATATAGATGAAATCAATTAGTTAGAAATCAAATGAAAGCATTTATATTTCTCTCTAAATAATTTTCAAATGTTATGTTTTTAGAGTTAATCATATTGTTAGTACACTTAATGAACTTAAATGGATTGTTCATTTTACTCATAAGGAACCTTGGAAGGATTCTAAGTTAAATTATGCATTGTTCATGTTAATATTTTAAAGTTCAAAATTTTTCATAAATTCATTACTAGGTTTTCTTTTCTAAAGAGAATCTTCGTTCTCTTTCCCGGTTCCCTTGTGGGGCATGACATCTTTGGTATCAAAGCACTAAGTTGCTACATTGGGGCCTTGGAAATTTGACCCATGCTTCTTAAACTTGTTATTCATTTAAGGATAAACTTAACACTAGAATTGGACTAGGACCCTTGAACTTATCCTTCTCCTTACTTGTCCAGGATGCCTCCTATGACCCATGGTAGAAGGGGAGGTGCCCGAAACACTCCTAGATCTCATCAAGAAATTTCTTAGGAAGAAGAACATTTTGAGAGAGAAGATAGGGGGGACCGATCTGATAACCACTCAGGAGGTTTTCAGGGGGCTCAAGTAACATAATTATTACAACAGATATGCAGAGACTAGATCCAGGCTAGGATAGGGGTCACCATGGGGAGGCTAATGCCACTCACTATGAGGAAAGAGAAAGGAGCCCTAAGAGGAGAGATCAGGTAGTAGAAGAGGAATCTCTACGTGCTTCTCACATGAGAGATCTCCTCAGGACTAAGACTAACCCTTTCAAGGGAACTCAAGGTGGATCCATTGCCGAGACTTGGCTATTGGATTTGGAAAGGCTATCTTCCATGCATCCTTACAACAGCAATACCAAGGCCTGATTTGTAGTCATTCACCTTAGAGATTTTTCATCCACCTGGGAAACAAAGAGAGTGAAACTTCACATAGTTATAACCACTCTTTCATGGGAATTGTTCCTAGAACTCTTTCGAGCTAGATTTCTTTCTAATCACTAGAGGTGGAAAAGAGCCAAAGAGTTTCAAAACTTAAGGCAATTAACAATGTCAGTTGATGACTATGAGCAAAAGTTCTTTGAACTCAAGCCATACTCAGGTTATAAGGATGATTAACCCATGCTAACTCAATACTTCCTTAGAGGCCTCAATGATTTCTTGGCCGACAATGTACGGATGTTTGAACCTCAGACAATTAATGATGCAGTCATCAAGGCTCATATTGTGGAACAAAATGTTGCCTTGGGGTTAGGAGGTCAGATAGGTAGCCATGGAAGTAATACCTCTCAGGTAGGGATAGGATTCAAAGGGAACCACTCTCAAGGAATACCTAGCCCTAAGAGCTATCCTTCTTCATCAAAAGGAAGTCAGAATCACCAGAAAAGGAAATTTTAGAACAATAACTTCAACAACAAGAATGGGGGTTCTCAGCCAAGTAATTCTCGCAACTGGCATCGTGCAATGATATACCTAAATCCTCAACCAGCTCAGAGTATGCCTTAGAGTTCTAGTTAGGGTAGTTATCAGTAGTCCAACGCACCTTTCGCGGGAAGGAATTTTATTAAGAATACAAGGTGTTACTCTTGTGGTCAACATGGTCATATTGTAGTTAACAATCCTCAAAAGTCTACCCTTGCAACTAGCTATAGATAGGCTGCTTCAGAACCCACAGTAGGTGATGTAGGCAGAACTCACTGAGTATTCACCACTCTAGACCACAGACAGGTTGATCATTAGGATTCAGTCATCAAAACCCTAGGTTTGTTAAGGGGTATCTCTACCACTATTCTATTTGACTTAGGAGCAATAGATTCTTTTATTTCTCCTTCTTTAGTAGAGCAATATGGGCTGAAGGTAGTAAGGTAGGAAGATAGGTGGCAGGTTGAGCTAGCCTCCATGACAAGAATAGCCTTTGACTCTTGAGTTCAAGATTGCAAGTTAGGGCTAGGACCTTTCTCCACCTTGGTAGATCTTTGAGTGATTCCTTTAGGCTTGTATGGAGTAGTTATGGGTATGGATTGGTTGGATGCTCACAAAGCCATTTTGGATTGTAGAAGCAAGAGCATTCAATGTTTAGATGATTAAGGAGAACCTAAGAAGATTGTTGGGGTGAAACAACCCATCTCTCTCCGCATAATTTCCACAATGCAACTCAAGCGGTGCATGCGCAAAGGATGCCAATTTTTTGTAGTCTCAGTAGAAGACTTAGACAAAGAGGAGAGTAGGGATTTATCACTAGATCATCCCCTATTGTAGGAATTTCTAGATGTTTTTCCTAAGGAAATACCAAGGATGCCACCCAAGAGAGATATTGACTTTCAAATTGAGTTAGTGCTAGGTGCGGAACCCATATCCAAGGCTCCATACCACATGACCACACAGGAACTTGGGGAACTTAAGCTTTAGTTGGAAGGGCTTTTGGAAAAAGGGTTTATCAAACCCAGTGTATCACCATGGGGTGCACCAATAATATTTGTAAAGAAGAAAGATGGCTCTCTCAAATTGTGCATCGGCTATCGTCAACTCAATAAAGTCACAATAAAAAATTGGTATCCTTTACCCTGCATTGATGATCTATTTGATCAGATGAAAGGAGCAAAAATATTTTCAAAGATAGACCTCAAGTTAGGGTACCATCAACTTAGAATTCGGGAAGCTGATATTCATCAAAAAGTTTTCCGCACTAGATATGGCCACTATGAGTTCACCTTGGTACCATTTGGACTGACAAACACTCCCTCTATATTTATGAGCTTAATGAATGGGGTTTTCAGAACCTACCTAGATAAATTTGTGATAGTCTTCTTGGATGATATCTTAGTGTTCTCTAAAACTCCCGAGGAACATGAGATTCATCTTCGCCAAGTATTGTAGTGCCTTAGAGAAAACCAACTCTATGCCAATGCAGAGAAGTGTGAATTCTTTCAGACCGAGGTTAAGTATCTTGGGCACATCATTTCAGGAAATGGCATCACTATTAATCCAGCCAAAATCCAAGCCATAGTGGAGTGGCCAACTCCGACTAACATCCCCGAGGTTCACAACATTATGGGACTAGCTGGTTATTATAGATGATTTGTCGGAGAGTTCTCTCGGATAGCTCATCCCATCAGTTCCTTGCAAAGGAAAGGGAAGATGAATGTGGTGGTCGATGCTTTAAGCAGGTGTAGGCATAGGTTGTTGGCACTTTCTTTGAGCACAGATTTGGAGAAGCGTATCAGGGAGGCTCTCACTTCTGATTCTTGGTATTAGGAGGTAAAAGAAGAGATAGAGTCGGGAAGACCCTTAGAGGGTCATTTTTTAGAATATTCCTTGGATACCCTAGGATTGTTGCGGTAGTTAGACATAATTTATGTTCCCTTGTTAGGAGATATTTTTGTGCTCATTCTTTCAGAAAGCCACAAGGCTCCCTACTCAGCACATACAGAGGTAAAGAAGATGTATGTGGACCTATGTCAGTTGTACTATTGGTCAAGAATGAAGAGAGATATAGTAGGTTATGTGGCAAGATGTTTGGAATGCTAGAGGGTGAAGGCAGAGCATCAACATCTAGTAGGTCTTTTGCAGCCTCACCTTGTGCCATAATGGAAATGGGATATTATCTCCATGGAATTTATTGTGGGACTTACTGTTACCCCATGGAGACATGATGCTATCATGGTAACAGCTGATAGGATTACCAAGGTAGCCCATTTCTCTCCCATGCAGTCTTCCTATTCAGCAACATCGATAGCCAGAGTATTTATGAAGGATATAGTGATACTCCACGGAATACCCAAGAAGATCATTTCTGATCATGATCCAGTATTCACATCAGCACTGTGGACTTCCCTTCAACACACTTTAGGGACTTAGCTCAATTTCAATTCAGCCTATCATCCAGAGATAGATGGATAGACTGAGCGAGTCAATCAGGTTCTTGAGGATATGCTTAGAATGTATGTCATGGACAAGAAGACCCATTGGGAAGAATACTTATAGTTTGTGGAGTTTGTGTATAATAATGGATATCACAGCTCTATAGGTATGTCTCCCTTTCAAGCTCTATATGGTCATCCGTGCCATACTCCTTTGAGTTGGGACTATTTGGAGGATAGGGTACTTCTTGGCCCTAAGATGTTACATGATATAGAGCAATAGGTTAAGCATATCAAAGAGCATATTTTGACAGCTCAATATAGGCAGAAGAAATATGTAGATGCTCATAGGACCGATGTACACTTCACTCTTGGAGATAGAGTTTTTCTCAGGGTGCACCCATGAAAGAGTCCAATCCGTTACGGAAAAGGCTCCAAGTTGGCACCTTGATTTGTTGGCCCTTTTGAAGTCCTAGAGAGGATAGGACCAGTAGCTTATCAATTTTCCTTGCCACCTAGCCTTGCTCGTATTCATGATGTATTTCATGTTTCAGTTCTTAGAAAATATATTCCTGATGTGACTCATGTTTTGGATTGGAATGCATTATAGGTAGCAGACGGGTAGCTAGCTTTAGAGCCGGTATGCATTTTGCAGTAGCGGACACTGACCCTCAGGGATCACACCATAGACTAGGCAAGGGTCCAATGGGACCCCAATTATGATTCGTCAGCCACTTGGGAGGATGTTGTTAGACTTAAAGATGCTTATCCTTATTATTTTTAGGTTCCAAGAGTAAGCCTAACTCTAGGGGGGAGGATGTAATACCCTCTCAGATGATTATACTTGGACTTTTATTTTTACATTTTCATTATGATGGTTAGAACTATATGTTCATAGTTATGCTTATTTAGATGATGATACACTTATCAGATGCTTAGATACACTCATTTATGATTATCATTTATATTTTTATAAAGTTTGAAATCACCTATCTTTACATGATTTATAAAGCTAACCCAAGGATGTGAACCTAACCATTATTATCTATGATGTCTTATGTTTTCATGTATATATGTTTGATATGTTTTCATGACTCAGGATGAAGTCATAGTTACTCACTTAGTTGAGGTCCACACGATGTATCGATCCTGGTCATTTGTTTTCATATGTTTGTATATATATTTGCACATGTATTTCTTCTCGGTGATGCACGATTGTAGGTACTGGGCATCATCTCCACCTAGTCTCACAGGTCTAAGTGATCCCTCAAAATCCTTGATCATTGTTGTTAAGGAGATATCATCAAGGTCCCACAAGAAGGAACTCTACCTCTGACCCTTTCTATTCCTTAGGTGGGGAGTTCTTGAGTCAGTCCTTGTGTTGATGATGTATTATTGTGTTTTCTTAGTTTGTTGGAGTTTGTGGATCTTGTTGCTTGCTTCTTGCATTTATGAGCTTATGATTTTGTGATTGGTAGCTCTAAATTGTGTTTATGGTATAATCTATCTTGTGTCGGTAGCTACCCTATATATATATATATATATATATCATTATTATATTTTGCATGAAGTATGATTTAGTATTTGATTAAATAATGTGTTTTACAATATTTATAATAATAAGATGTTCATGATATTAATAATAAGATATGATTTTAATAATATTATAACAATATATGTACACATAAGCATATGGGTGCACACATATGCCTATGGTTAAATATATTTCTATAATTATGTGGGTGTGAAAGTAATTATGTTTTAAATAATATTAATAAATAAATAAATTATCTACTTGGATGACAAATTAATATATGGTAAAATCTTTTACCATAGCCTAAGTAACTAAGCAAATAGTAATTATATTCAAAATAATAGTTACTATTTTCTTTCCTTAAATAAAGGAGACCTAAATTAGATTATTATTAATATAATAAGATTAATATAATAGTTTATAAACTCCTTTCCTGAGAATGGCTTTAATAAATATATTAAACCTAAACTATTAACCAATTTTGGTTGGGATAGTTGCATCGGTTGGATTTTCCCATGCAACTAATCCTTCAACTTATTTACGGGAAGAATCCCTGTGGGATGGGGGAGTTGGCTGAAATTTATCCTTCAGAAGCATTATCATTTTGGGAGACAGGAGATCATATTGGAATCATAGTAGTTTTGGAAGGGATTGTGCCTCCATTTGGAAGGAGTTGGCTGGAAAAATAATCTCTCGGGAAGCTTCATTATTATTTTAGATTAGACTTCATAATATTTTTGGAGGATTATTATGGCTGCATTCAGAGGGATTCTAGAGGATTGTTTGAAGTAGGCTTAGATAGGCAGGATCTTGCTTCTCCAATGGTATCTCTGCAGGACTCCAGGTAGGATCTATCCTGGAGATGATCCTCTTTATGTCTAGTTGCTATATGTTTCTTGAATGATATTAAATCTATTTATTTTCTTTCTTATATGATGTTTGTGCTATTGTATTATGTCTATATTATGGAATGAGATAGTTTTAGGGGAATGGAGAAACTATGTATATGTTTTGGAATTTATTGTCTGCACAAATGATTTCACTTTATGTATAAATTATTTATCTTCATCCTTGTATTTGATGGAGTCTAGGATCTCCTTAGGTTTCATGTTTTAACTTTCTATTGCTTTTAGAAGTCTTTAGATACTCTCATACCTTAGGAAGATTTATTTTTTCCTTCCTTGTTTGCATTCTGGATTTTGTACCTTTCCGATCATTCGCAGATTTTTCTCACTGGTCTCTTTTTGAAAGACCCGTACACATTCATTCATATCTTTTGACTCGAAAAATATTTCCTCGATCTCTATGGTCAAAAGTTTTGTAACGTGTCCCTCTACAACATATCCAAAACATAGCCTGATCCAATGGTTAAATTAAGATATATGGCTCTTTCATCGAGACTATATTTTCTTCAACAGTCTTTTCTTCTTTTTTTTCTCCAATAACCTACCAACTTCCTACCATCAAATCTCATTTCTCAATGATGCATGGTATCCTACAAGGTTAGAATAGTAAAATAAATTATTTCTACTATCTAAATGACCAAATTTGATGTCTTGTATGTTAGAGGCATTCACTTCCCAAATGACTGGTGCCATTCCAGGCTTCCCACCAATCAACAAACCATTCCTATTCTTGTTTGCTAGCACTTGAGTGTTTTATGATTTGTCTTATTCAATATCTTAGTGTTATGTGTTTGTGATGTTTGGGTAAGGGTAGGAAACCTAAGAACACTAGGTGAGTAGCTCTTAGTTTGGGGCTGGGGCCCTAAGTGGTTAGTACCAAGATAACCGGCTGAAGAGTTGTTTTAAGAAGTGATAACTTAATTAAAACTTATGGGAATGGGTTCAAACACTAAAAATATTAATGTATGCCTTTCCCATGCCATTAGTGCTCGTAAAGGCTATGGATGGGAGTGATAGAAGGTTCCTATGCATGTAGGTATGATCGAATTTCACTTTTCTATACTAAAGGCATTTGGTTCCGCATGTGCCTACTTGGGGGCCGGGGCCCAAAGTGGCTAGTACTAGGACAACCCAAGGGGTGAGGGCTATGCAATGACACTCACCTAGCTTGTCACTTAGAGTTTCTACCTAGCTTTAGAACCTTTTGGGAAAGGGTTTTATACCTTGGTCTTCTTTTTAGTTGTAATTTGGGAAAGGTTACTCCAACCCTAGGTATGGCCTAGTTATCTCTTCTTGTGTGGACCTTGGTGTTTATCTCCTAGCACAGGGGAGTGGGCCTTTTGGTATCCACGTGGTTGGGTGGTAAATCTTTTATCAAGGTACCTTTCATAGTTGTAGAGCTTATGGATTCTTGCTTGCACATGTTTCAGTTTTGAAGAAATAAGACTTGTAATTATCTTTCTTAATTATCAAATGTAAAGTTCTGTTTACTGGAAAAAATAGGTTTTGAAGGGACTTGAAACCCTTTACAGCTTAAGGATCAAAAGATCAGAAGAAGAGATCACAACACCAAAAAAGAATCATACAACATCGAACTGCCCATATAAGGGACTACAAAGATAGAGATAAAAGGGATAGAAAACTAAACCAAAAGACAACAGAGAGCACAAAAAACCAGCAAGAAAACCAAACTAAGCATCCACATACAGAACCCCAGCTTTCTCATCTAGTGTCTTCTCCATCTTGGCCTGAATGTTGTCTATCCACCCAATAACACTTTTTAGCTCATCCACGTTCTTCTTCATTAGAGGGGATTTTTTCTTATTGCTCCCACGGGTCTGAGAGCTAGGGCCACCACTATCCACCAGAGAGGCATTCTCGATCTCAGTATCATCCTCCAAAGCATTCTTTAGCAGGTTGACCAGAACCTTGAGGTTGGTGCTGGAAGCCTTCATACTGTCCATACTATGCTGGAGGATGTTGATAAGAGTATTATCAACTTTATCCATTCTTTCCTTAATCTTAGCAGCATGGGAGTTAGATGAGCCCTCTTTGAGGAGGGATTCAACTTTATCATCAAGTATAGCATTGTTAGCTTCAAGCTTCCTGCATTTTAAATGGAGCCTTTTTATTTCATGAAAGCACCATTTGCTGAATCTGAAGGAGTAAAGGGCCTTAGCTTTGGCAGTCTACAACACACTAGTAGTGACTTCTTCCCCGTCATTAAAATATTCAAAGATAAGCTTGATGGAGGACTCTCTAGCTTTTTGTTCACTGGAGTCACCACTACCCTCCTAAATATTGTCCTTAGAGTCTTGAGAGATAGGCACATCGTGCCTCATGCCAGCAACAAAATCCTCCAAGATGGGCACCTCCTCTTTATTAAAATCCCTATCATTCTTCTACTTCTCTGCATACTGGATAGCAGTGTCGACCAGATCTTAAGGGCTATGAGAATTATGCACTATAGTACCTTCCGAATTGGCTTCTTCCATAGCTTTACCTTTCTCCTTAGCCACACTTTCCTAAATATTTTTCTCAGGGTTCTCTGCTTTAGTAATATCCTTCTCCTTAGTACACATAGGCTTAGTCTTAGCCCCCCACATCTGTGAATCGTCAATACCTTGCAGGTGAACGTCATCTTCCAGCTGATCCTTCCCCTCAGTCACCTCCTTATTATCCTCCTCCAAGTACTTACTGTTAACCTCCTCCTTGTTATCTTCAGGGGAAGACATAGCATTAGATTCATCAGTATCCTCCCTCTCCTTACTAGGACTTTGCATCTCCTGATTCTCTCGAGACACATCCTCATCAGAATCCTCTGTCTCAGAAACCTCAGAGTAGTCTTCAACTTCAGTCTCTTCCGATAAAATTTTCTTTGAGCTATTGCCCATAATATCCTTCGCCTTCTACTTAACAGAACCGGACTTAGGAGTCATAGGGCTCCGCTTACTCTTTCTGAAAGGAGTGGAGCTAGGGTTAGGGATAGTTCTCTTAATATGCTCATAAATTAGAAGAATCAAACCATCATGCTTAATAGTCTTCTTAGGAGATCCCTTATGCTCATTGATACTTTTAACGAGAGAGGTATGAAGGTAATAGGGTATGTTAATAGTATCCTTGTACCTGAAATGGTTAAGGAACATAAAGTGGTAGGAGTGAGCACGAGTGAAGCAATCGTCAAGGGTAAAATAATCCATCAGAGCCTATAGGACGTAGCACCATAGTTTCTTGATTTTGACAGGGTCAATGTAGCCATTTATCTTACCCTCTGCAAAATCAACCTTCTTCTTCGTAGACTTCAAGAATTTTTTGGTTGCCATATCCTAAATCTTGCGATTCTTGTAAAACTTCTATCCAACATTAGGGATTCCTGTCACTTGAGAAATAAGCTCCACAGTAATCTCCACAGTTCTCCCTTCTATAGTGACCGTATCATTTTCCCAGCCGTCAGCAAATATTTGAGTAATATCCTTGTCAAAACCATGTAATTTTTCTAGATAAGGGCTCACTCCACCTTTCCTCAGCTTTCGCCAAACCATAGCCATATCAGCTTCCTTGAGCTTATTACAATTATTGGGCTCCTCACACTTCAAGTCACCACCCATGTTTGAGAAATTTAGCAACACAAATCTCTTGTTAGAATTAGGTTTGTGGTGAACAAAATTGTAGTCACTATTAATAAAGAGATTAACAGAGGGCACAACCTAGAAAGCATGCAAACTGTCGATAATAACGATGCTTAAAATGCTATTCCATACTTTCCCATAACTGATATCCTACTGCGTAGAGCTTAGGCAAGTCTTATTAATCATTTCAAATCTTTCCTGCCTTTTGTCATAATAAATGCATGATTTAGTTTCCTCTTTGATATCTGCCTCGCTGTCCCAGGTGATGACCTCATCAGATTTAACACCAATATTAGCCAGACTGTCCACCACGGTGTTACTCTCATGGTACACATGAGTTATTTGAATTTTGTTACACTTGGCTATGATTTCTTTTGCTTTGGAAATGATATTTTCAATAGTCCATGATGGAGGATTATTTCCTTTAAGGCAATTAATAATATTCATTGAGTCACCCTCCAACCAAATATTTTTATAGTTGAGTCTACTAGCATGTTTTAAACCATAGTAAGCTCCCAAAGCTTCCGCCATATGGTTTTTTTGAGTTCCTAGAGGAATGACGTTAGTTGCAATGACATTCCCATTAGTCCCTGATAACACTACCACAACCTACCGGGCTAGGATTGCCCTTAGCCGCTCTGTCAAAGTTAATCTTAATCCAGCCTTCAGGGGGCGCAGTCCAAACACTATTTTCACGGTCATTCTTCTTCATTTGAGAGCCCTTCTTTTCCCACTTTGCTGGGTGATTCTATTTAGAAGATTTTCTAGCACCCCATTATTTGCTTTCTCATACACCATAGCAGGAGTGCTACATTTATCCCAAAAAATGCAGTTATTTCTTTCTTTTCATATACTCCAAGCAATATGGGGAGCAACCAAAGTCCATATTTTTTTATCCCTTTCATTAGCACACGGAAAATACCATTGCTAGAAAAAGTCCTGGACAGAAAAGGGGAAAATCTAGCATAAAGCCCATTCCTGCAAAATGAAAGACCAAACTTGCTGAGAAAAAGGACAATGCAAAAAAAGGTGGTTAGTGTCTTCCTCAGCCTCCTGGCACAGACAACATCTATTAGGCATGATGAAACCTCTCTTTTTAAGGTTGTCTGTAGTGAGAGCTTTGTTTTGTACAAAAATCCAGTAGAAAATCTCAACTTTGGGAGTAAGATTTTTATTCCAGATCTTCATCTAGAAAGGGGTTTCCTCAGGCACGTCATATTGAAGAAAGCTCATAGATGCCACTTAAAATTTTCCATTAGAAGAGGGGCCCCATATCAGAGAGTCATCCTTATTAGCATAGCAGCATTGAGCCAGAAGGGCTTTATCAATATCTTGGAAGGTAGGATTGATCGCAGCCAGCTTCACCCAACAGTTATTTTTCCAATAATCTTTCACTTTAGGTCCAAAAGTAACAGAGCATCTGCTTATGTCCTCAGGATTATTAAAGATACAATTCAAAGGTTTTTCAAACAACCATGGGTCTTTCCAAAAATTAATACTGAATCCATTTCCCAGTTTCCAACACTTACCTTTACTGGCTATGTTTCTGGCATCATTGATATTCCTCCAGAAAATAGAGCCCTCAAATTTATCCAAATTGGAAAGAAATTGATTAATGGAAGGGGTATCATAAAGGTATTTGTATTTACAAATAGTATTCCAGTCCTTAGGTTCTCCATAAATATGCCAGAGTTGCTTAGCCAGTAGAGCTTTATTCATAATCTTAATTGGTCTGAGACCCATTCCCCCCAAAGACTTCGGTTTGCACACCCTTTCCCAGGAAATCAAAGGGTGGTTTCTTTCCTCAACCCCAGACCAAAGGAAACGTTTAAGAATACTGTCAATTTTATCCGCATATTTGGAAGGCATCTTGAACAAACTCATAGAATACACCACAAGACTTTGAAGAGAAGATTTAATCAGGGTAATCTTCCCAGCCTAAGATAGAACCACACCCTTCCAACTAGCCAGCTTAGTAAAAAATCTCTCAACCATCTGATTCCAAAAAGAGTCACTGATATTAAGGCCCAAAGGCAATCCTAGATAGGAAGAGGGGAAGGAACTTATACTACATTCTAAGATGCCAACAATTTTACGCTGCCTATCCTTCGGGGTGTTTATGAAAAATAGAGTACTTTTAGACTAGTTAATGAGTTGTCCAATAGCTTTGGTGTAAAGGTTCAGAGCTGATTTAAAGGCTTTGGCTTCCTTGATAGTAGATGATCCCATCGTGATGGTGTCATCCACAAACTGAGCATGAGAACAAATTAAGGGATTGGAAGAGGGTCTAAGACCTTGAATGGCACCCTTAGAGACCAATAACTAAAAGTACCTCCCCATGCTTTCAACCAACAAGGTAAACAGAATAGGAGAGATGAATGTAAAGTTATTATTACCTCCTAAGGGGAGATGAATGTAATGTGACATTTAATGTATTTCAATTTGATGGAGCTCGGAATGGGTAGATTTAGAGAAAATAAAAGGGAATGGTAAACTTTATGTAAATCATTTGAAAAGAAAATGAATTTCATAAGTGTTTCAAGAAAAGTGGCATGTTTCTCATTATGGTTGTTCAAGAAAAGTTAGTAATAAAATGTGTTAATTTCATATGTGAAATAGTTCAAACTCCTAGATAAATTCTTTTATTATGAGTATGCTTTAAATGTTATATTGGTCATGAAAGAATGCTTAGGGAATATAGATGAAATCAATTGGTTAGAAATCAAATGAAAGCATTTATATTTCTCTCTAAATAATTTTCAAATGTTATGTTTTAAGAGTTAATCATATTGTTAGTACACTTAATGAACTTAAATGGATTGTTCATTTTACTCATAGGGAACCTTGGAAGGATTCTAAGTTAAATTATGCATTGTTCATGTTAATCTTTTAAAGTTCAATATTTTTTCATAAATTTGTTACTTAGGTTTTCTTTTCTAAAGAGAATCTTCATTCTCTTTCCCGGTTCCCTTGCGGGGCATGGCACAAACAACAAAAGGAACTAGTCATAATTTGGGATTGTATACACCTTTGCCTATACCTGATAGACCTTGGGAAGATGCGAGTATGGAATTTGTTCTTGGATTGCCTAGAACTCAGAGAGGTAATGATTCTATTTTGGTAGTGGTTGACTAATTTTCTAAGATGTCTCATTTCATACCTTGTAAGAAGACATCTGATGCATTACATGTAGTTGAGTTATTTTTCAAGGAAGTGGTAAGATTGCATGGGTTGCCTAAATATATTGTTTCAGACAGAGATACTAAGTTTACTGGTTACTTTTGGAAAACAATTTGGAAGAAGATGAATATTGAATTGAAGTTTAGTTCTATATTTCACCTTTAGACAGATGTATAGACTGAAGTTGTGAACAAAAGTTTGGGAAACTTGTTGAGATGTTTAGTTGGGGATAAGCCTGCTAATTGGGATTTAGTTTTGGTACAAGCAGAGTTTGCATATAATAATTCTATGAATAGAAGCACTAAGAGGACACCATTTGAGATTGTTACCGGATTTCATCCTAAGGGAACCATAGAGTTGAGAGATTTACCTACTGAGACAAGAAGAAGTGTTGAAGCTAAGGATTTTTTGGTATACATGAGAAATTTTCATGATGAAGTCAAGAGGAACTTGGAGGACAGTAATCTAAAATATAAACAAAGAGTAGATAAGAGAAGGAGACATAAATATTTTGAAGTTGGAGATGAGGTTATGATTCATTTGAAGAAGGATAGATTTCCAGTTGGTACCTACAATAAGCTGAAAATGAAGAAGTTTGGACCTTGTAAGATTCTGAAGAAGTTTGACAGTGGAAATGCTTATGAAGTGGAATTACCAGAGGACATGGATATATCACCTATATTCAACATTGCTGATATCTTCGAGTAATTTGAATCAACTGATGAGATGGGAGATGATCTAAATTATCCTAAGAAGGACATAGACAACATTGGGAAGATATTAAATAGTAGAGTAAGCAAGAGTACAAGAGGAAAAGACTACATGGAATACCTAGTTCAGTGGAAAGACAAGCCAGTCTAAGACAGTTCATGGATTACACAAGCTGAGTTGGATCTTTATGATTCAAGTTAGAATATGAGTAGTGCTTGATGTGGACGTCAGTTATTTTGTTACCCCAAGTGTCTGAAGTAGGAGCATCTTAGGTCTTGAGCAATCTTGCATCACCAAAAATATTTCCTATTTCACATACCTATTTGATGTTCATTTTGTAATCGTTGTTGTTGTTGGTTTCTTGCCTTGCGAAGTTAATGCAGTATTGTGGACCTAATCTTGAGTATTATCCTAAGGGCGCACATCCTAATTCATTTGGATTTGGAAGTTATCGCCATTTTCATCGGGCATCAATTTTCCACCAGTTTTGCATGAAATGTGTGGTATTTTTCCTTTTGCGGTTCCGTACGGGGAAATTGGAGCTTGCACGGTTGGGGATCTATTCTTGGATCATGTGTGGACCTAAATGAAGCTTTGCATCATGTTTTGTTATTTCTTGCTTTAGTTTTGGTTTCTTTTCCTAAGTAGACCTTTGATGTAATTAAAAGCCCGACTAGCTGACCTGTGGCTTTAGTGGTTATATATTTGGAGCTTGGGTTGATGTAAGTAGGCAGCTCTAGTTGGAGGATGGTAGATTAGAGAATTGAGGTGCGAGATGTGATTCTAAATTCATAATTCTCTTTGTATAAGGCCGAAACCCGAAAGGCCTCACAGCCGGGCATGTTGCTGATTTAATAATAAGTACACCAGTGTGGTTGCCAGTTGCTTGCCTATATTCATTATGTTTCATGGTATTTTGAGTTGTGCAAACATTGCTTCTATGTGTAACTCTTCGCAGTGCATGTTTGTGGGTTTAAGCAGTCTCAATTAGCCCTTATTCTGCCTATACCTACCCACCCCTTGTGTCAAGTGGTATCAGAGCTAATTGAGACTACTTAAACCAATCAATACATGAGTATACTGATGAGTTTTATAGAATCCTGATTAGGACTGGTCATTCTGAAGTTGATAAAGAGAAGGTTGCTAGGTATGTTTATGGCTTGAGACCTAGTATTCAAGAAGAGTTACTGTTTGGATGACAACTATAGGAGATACTTATTAGATGGCATTGAAGATTGAAGAGAAGCTGAACAAGAGGTTTGAAGGAAGAAAAAATAATAGGAACCAGGGTGGTAAGATGAGCAACATATGACAAGCATCCATAGGCAATACATCACATTATATTTCATCATGATAAGATCTAATCTGAAAATTAACCAAGCATTTCTCTTTAATCCTAACCTTAGACTGTAAGGAAACTCAGGTGCGGAAATAGCTTCCTACGCTAATCTCTATAGGAGAGTTTTGTGCAAATTCTTATAAATCCTTACAATTTTAGATTCGTTAACTACTTTAACAAAGATATTGCAACCACATACCATACATACAGAAAAATAGAGAATGACACAATGATATACCCTAGGGAAAACCTTTCGGTAAAAAACTCTAGCACTCCAAAACCTACACAATGTATTATCTTCAACACAAAGATTACAATACACTTGCAATGCAAGTTCTTTCAGGAAATGAGAGACAAAGCCAACAAGACTTAAATTTTGTTATATCTCTCCCATAGGAGCAGCATCATATATATATAGACTGCTCTGGACCCAAAAATAGGCACAACCACCAAGACCCATGCACAAAGCCACATGTACATAGTTGTTACATGCAATCCCAAGAATAGGCGTCCATCCCTAGAATAGAATATGACAGCCTGTCATAGAATCCACCAAAAATAACGGTGACAAGAGAAGTGCAAGAGAATCTATCATACCAACCTATTTTTGGCATATTCTCTTACACACACCAACCACTTCTTCTTGGGCGCCCAAATAGGCCCAAGTCATAAGATGCTCTTACATCTGTCATAGCACATTCCTTAAATAGTTCTTATGCGTCATAGGAATCTGTCATGACCGTTTCAGTCATGATCTCCTTACGCACAAGATGCAGACACATCAAGTGGAGTGACACATCAACATGCTAACTAGACATGTACACTCACACTTAATTACATTATTTGCAAAAAATACATTTACAAAACAAATAATAAGAATAGGAATTATCCAAGGTTGAGACACCTTATTCCTAACATAGACACATCTTGTATCCAACTAATCTGATAAGGGTTAGGGTTTTTCTTTCTTTCCAAGTTCAACTTACTAACCATCTCTTTTGAAACAAAGTTTTCAGAACTTCCAAAGGTTGAAATTCACCTTTTTCTGCAACATTCTCTATGTCTTCTTCGATAGTTAGTGCAACTCTTTTCTAGGACATTGAAAACTTCTATGACCCTTCTCACCACAAAGAAAACAAGTACCTGTGAACTCATTTTTCCATCTCCCTCTCTGTCCATTATTGTAGTTATTAGTAGCTTGAACACTGCCAGATCCTTCATCAGTCTTCTTTGGATTCTCTATCACATTACCTCCAGAAATTGTTTCATTAGTCTTACCACCTCGGTTCCTATTATTTTTTCTTCCTTCAAACCTCTTGTTCAGCTTCTCTTCAATCTTCAATGCCATCTGATAAGCATCTCCTATAGTTGTCATCCGAACAATAAGTAACTCTTCTTGAATACTAGGTCTCGAGCCATAAACATACCTAGCAACCTTCTCTTTATTAGCTTCAAAATGACCAGTCCTAATTAGGATTTTGTAAAACTCCTTAGTATAATCCTGCATTGATTGGTTGTTCTGCTTCAAGGCTTGCATCTTCTTAAACATCTCTAATTCATAATCCACCGGGATGAATTACTTTTTTAACTTGTCAACCATTCGGCTCCATCTAGTGATCTTTTCTTTTCCCCTCCTACTTCTTGCCAATTGAACTTCTCTTTAGCAAATATTTGCATGACCCTTCAACTTAGTCTTTGCAAATCGAACTCTATCAAGATCTTCTATTTCTTCATACTCAAAGTATTCATCTATCTCATTAATCCAATCAATCAAATCTTCTAGCCTAAGGCTTCCAACAAATGTAGAAACTTCAATTTTAGGTCTTTTCCCAATTTTAGACATAGCCTTCAGGATTCTAGTCTCTTCTCGATCCCTGGCTTCTTCTATAGCTTCTTCAAAATGATCTTCTTCCTTAGACTTATCTTCACTATCTTCTTTCAATGTAGTCTTCTTTCTCAATTCCTCTTGTAGATCTTACACTTGTTTATGCAAAGCCCTAAAATCATCAAGATTGAATTCCATAGCAGGTTCTTCCTCTGAGATCTCACAAGTTCTCCTCAGAGGCATCTTCAATCCAAGGTCCTAGTGCAAACTGCCTCACCTTCGGTGATGAAGTTATGAAAAATCCATAATGGATAGTTTTGGATAGGAAGACACTACAAACAATATAGTTATGCTTGACATCGTTCAATTTTGCAAAAGAAAAAACAAAGGGTTTGATGGTGACATTAAAAAATTGTATGAGAAACCCTCAACCTCCAATAAGGTATTTCTTATGAAATGCTTATTTAATATGAAGATGCTAGAAGGTGGATTTTTTTCTTATCATTTAAATAATTTTATATTGGTTATTAGTTAGTTAAGTTCTATAATAATAAATTTTTGATGAAGAGGTTAGCGCTCTCTTAATTTTATGTTCATTTCCAGAAAGCTAGAATAGCTTGGTCATGGTTGTAAGTAACTATCTTTGGTTCAAACACTTCAAAGTTTGATGATGTTACTGGTACTATCCTTAATATGGGAATGTAGCTCAACAACACAAGTGAGACATCAAATAGTGCTTTGAATTTTGAGAATAGGGAAAGACAAAGAGAAAGAGGGAGAAGCTGTTGTCAGGTATTTTGGGGTAGTTAGACGGTTGGAGTTCGGAGGCATTACACGGGTGTGACAGTTCACCTCGCACCCCTTCAGATGTTATATGTATGAACTTGTTCCTTTGATAAAGACACGATTATGATGTACAAAAACTCTTGTGATTACATCAATATAATAGTATTTTATATTACATGTTGAGTATTTGACTGTCTATGCAATTACTATTTGTTACCCCACAAGGGTAAACATCTGGCACCATTGCCTAGATGCACTTAGATGGCATGTGGACATAATGGGCTTACCCATTGGTGAGATAAATCCTGAAGCAGATGATGCCTGTACAAAGTTGTACGAAGGGGAAGATATCCAGACACGAGAATTTTGAATCTTATTCCAAGTAGCAATCGAAACCTACATTCGACGAGAAGCCACGAGCGAGGAAGTTCTGATGGGTGCCGTGTGGGATGCGATTGGGGCTAACCCTGTAGCCAATCAACTGCTGAACCATCTTCCTTGGTTGCTAGCACAAGAAGCATTGGCACAATGCGCTTGCCAGGAGGAAATTTCCTGAGAGGAACACTACCAGGAAATCCTCTGTGCATACCACGCTTGGGAGCACCTTCGCCGCCGTCAGGAAGAAGGCGATGGCAACGGCCAAGGTTTTTGAAATATGAATGGATGAGGGAAGCAAACACATAAACAATTGTAATGTGATTGAAAATGTTGTAAATCAACATGAATAAATAAAAATAAGTGTTCTTCTGGTTGAAAAGCAATGTTTTTTGTTCAGTCTTGATGTGCAATACTTTAAATAAGGATAGAAATAAGAAAGTACTAGATGATGAAGGAGAGGCCACACAGATGACTTTGATCTCCGTGCAGCAATGTGAACATTGGTATAGGCTAAGGAAACTTTCCAAAGACCAGCTTGCCAGAGGGTTGCCCGAAGGGAACCTCGAAAATGGTATGGAGGGTGCACAAGCCGATAGAGAACAGTTCACTTCACCGGAGCATCAAAGAGTGTGGAGTAGAGAAGAACTACTCAAAGAAACATGATTGAGAAAGGTCATACTTTAGGAAGAGCAAGACCGGTTTGAAGATTTGACCCGTACACCAAGTGTGGAGGACCGAGACCATGAAGGGAATGGTACAGTTGAAGGGGATGGTACTGTTAGAGGTGCCAGTGACAGTATGACTGAAGACACTAGTGATGTGTAGGTGAACCCTCCATTGGAGCCAAAAACTCCACACAATACGATTCCACCAGTTACACAGGGACAAGGACAAGTGTCATTGATGAATACTATAAAAATCAACCAAGTAGGAGTGGGTGCGAGTGCTAGCATAGGTGGTGTGGGAACACACAATCCACAATATACACAATGACCAAAACTGGTCCAACCACCCATGACGGCACACAAGGAGAAGTTTCCAAAATTCCATGAAGATGGAAAGGATGATCCAGCATGACATTGTCATACGTGTGAAACCATCTGGTCATCCAATGGGGTTACTGACCAGAATGAATGGATGAAGCAATTCCCCGCCACACTGAGAGGAGTTTCCATTGACTGGTACTCAGACTTGGATAAAACCAAGAAAACCACGTGGGATGAACTAAAGAAGGGATTCGAGAAGGAGTTTCGGCTCCTCAAGGATGATAATGAGATAGTCTCAAAAATTTACGAAATGAAATAAGGTAAGAAGGAAACCGTATGAGCGTATGGCCACCAAATAAAGGAGCTAGTCGGGAAGATGGACATCCAACCAGTAGATGGTTTAAAGAAGAGATGGTTTGTTGAGGGTTTGAACTCCAAGTTACAATGGAAGATGAAAATAGTACCTTTGACATCCTATGAAAATGTATATAACCGGGCCATGGACTTGGAAAGTGAGAACAAAATGTAAAAAATGAAGAAGAACAAATCCTCATCATCAGACGATGACACTTCCGAAGAAGATAGCAGCAGTGACGACCAGCTGAAAAAGAAAGTCACGACACTCCAGAAAGACATGGAGAGAATGCTAAAGGAATTTAAGTCAATGAAGGGGAATACTAGTAAGGATGATGAACTCTAGTGCACAAAGTGTAAAGAAAGTGGCCACATGAAGGGTGCCTATCCCAGAAAGGCATTCTGTGACATCTGTCAAATTATGGGACATTCCAAAAAGGAATGCCCATATAATATGAAGACACAAAACCAAGAAGTGCTCTTTACACAGGAGCAACCATCCACATCAGGAATGACAGAACCAAACAATAATGCATCTTCAAGGGGCTACCGAGGTAACTGATGAGGTGGATGAGGGAACAATAATAATTCCACTCATAACAGGGTCCAGTACGATGCAAAGGGATGCCCAATGATCCAATGTAGGGCATGCAACCAATGGGATCATTACGCAAGAGAGTGTAATAATAATGACGCCCCTCAAAAACTATGCCAGTGGTGTGGCCCTGGTGACCATGAAGATGCTAATTGCCCTAAGTCTAGCGTAGGGACCAACCTGCTGGATATTGAAGGAAATGCAAGGATACAAGAAGCTATATTGGCTCTTACCTGAGGGCAAGCAAAGGAAGCCAGGTACCCCCATCCCCGTATGGAGAAATAGAGGATGCTGGAAGCATGGGAAGAAATAGAAAAGGCTATGAAAGCCCAATGGGAGACACAAGAACCAATAGGACCCTACAACACAGACGCAGAATGGAACATTGTATGATAGATGCTCCAATTGGAGGTACCTGTGAAACTCCAGGACCTTCTACACACCATGCCACATTTGGAGATAGTCTTACTGGGCACACACGTTGGCCAAACCAACATGAAGCATACAGACACTTCCATACCCAGAGGCTCCGCAACAGATCTAATGTTGCTAGCCGTCAATAATGGTAGACACCCAGCCGTGGTGGAGATGGGCATTATCGGTACTATCCTAACAGACACCATAATAGATGACGGGTCTGGAGTAAATGTCCTACCTGAGGACACATGGAAAAAATTAGGGAAACCTACCTTGTGGCCACCAACATTCAATCTGTTAGGTGCTGATTAGCACGAGATTAAACCCCTCAGGACGTTGATGGCACAACCAGTTATGTTGGGTGCACAACCATTTGTACTTGACTTCATGGTCATCCCACTTAAGCAGAAGGGGTATGACACCATCCTGGGAAGAGGATGGCTAGTGGTGGAAAAGGCAAATCATAACTAGAAATGGAATACACTTTCGATGGAGAGTGGAGGTAGGAAATTTACCATTGATCTCCGGACCCAGTTAGTAAGTGAGGAACTCGCCTCTACCTCAGGGTTAGAATTCGAAGGGGAAAATGACCCATGAGATGAAGGAAGGCAGGGAATGGAACCCAATGAAGGTGTATTAAACTTGGGAGGATGCTTGAAGGATGACATAGATTCACTCAATGGGTTGTTCCATTGGCAGATGGAGGACTATGAGATGTTCTCATCCTCATGCAATGTATTGAGCATTGAGGAAGAATTAGACAAATTTCCCCCAGAGTACGGGGAATATAAGGAAGGGGAGGCTAAAATTGATACCGCATTGGCACACTAGTTTAGGGAGAAGAATACCATGAAGTATGAGGAACCATCTGTGAAACCCCTAAATCTCAACATGGAGGTGGAAGAAAAAGTCATTCTCATAGGGGATGACTGGAATCTAGTTTTGAAAACCACCGTGTAAATTTTTTACCGAATACAAAGATGTGTTTATGTGGATGTACAAGGACTTGAAGGGGGTCCCACCTGAACTATGCATTCACCGCATCCTGTTGATACCCGGTGCAGTACCAGTATGGTAGTGGCCATACCGAATGAACAAGAATTATGCCGCAAAAGTAAAGGAGGAAATCGAATGAATACTGGAGGCTAGAATTATCTCCAAGGTTCAAACTAGTGAATGGGTATCTCCCATTGTGATTTCCTTCAAGAAGGATGGAAACCAGATCTAAATTTGTGTTGACTTCCGGTGTCTGAATGCAGTTACGATCAAGGATCCATTTCCCATTTTGTTTACAGACTCTATCCTCGAGGAAGTGGCCGACCATGAAATCTATTCATTCATGGATGGATTCTCTAGCTACAACCAGATATCAATAGCAAAAGAGGATACACTAAAAACAACCTTTGTGGTGGAAGATAGAGTATATGCCTACAATTGGATGCCGTTCAGTCTCTGCAACTCCCCAGCAACGTTCCAGAGGATAATTCTCCATATCTTTGATAAGATGTTTGTGGGTAATTTCAAGGCCTTCCTGGATGACTGGTCCATCTACAACGGGGAGGAGACACATCTAAAGGCACTCAGGGAGTGCACAGATAGGTGCCAAAGGGAACAACTCGCACTTAACCCCAAGAAATGCCCATTCACGGTACCTCAGGGTAGACTATTGGGGCATATAGTGTGCAAGGCAGGACTCAAAATAGACCCTGATAAAGTTCGGGTGATTGTGGAGATGGAACCACCACAAGATGTCATGGGGGTCAAATATTTTCTGGGACATATTGGCTACTACTGAAGGTTCATAAATTTTTTTTCCTAGATATCTTACCCTCTTGATAACCTTACCAGAAAGGGAGAACCCTATGTATGGGGAGTGGCTCAGAAGGAATCTTTTGAGGAATTAAAATATCAACTGTTGGAGGCACCCATATTGGCCTATCCAGATTGGGACAAAGAATTCCATGTGCATGTCGATGCCTCCAATTATGCCATAGGTGAGACACTAGCACAAGTTGGGAACCATGGGTTGGATCACCCAGTCTACTTTGCTAGCAGACTACTCTCGAAGGCAGAAAATAATTATAGTATGACGAAAAGGGAAGCACTCGGCATGGTCTATGCCGTATAGAAATTTAGACACTATCTGTTGGTGACACCCTTCACATTTTATGTAGACCACCAAGCCCTAATGTACTTGGTGAATAAACCAATAATCCAAGGATGGGTGAGCTGATGCTTGCTACTACTACAAGAATTCACATTTAGTGTCATAGTGCATTCGGGCAAAATCCATGTGATTGCAGACCAACTATCTAGAATCAAATTAGGAGAGCAAGTCGACAAAGTAAATGATGATTTTTTGGATGCACACCTATTTTACATCACAATTTTACCAGCTTGGTACACCAGTATTGGTGAATACCTCTCTAAATCATAGTTCCCTCGAGAAATGCCACCAGGGGAATGACGCAAATTGGACCTGAAAAGATGAACATTCCAACTTATCAATGGGCTTCTCTACAAGATGGGGTCGGACCAAGTACTTTGATGATGTGTGATGGAGGAAGAAGTTCCTAGTATCCTAAGGGAAGCACACGAAGGGGCGACAGGAGGACATATGGGGCCAGATACAATAGCCAGGAAAGTACTACTCATGGGACTCTGGTGGCTGATGCTACACAATGACACCGGGGAGTGGGTCATGAGCTGTGATACATGTTAGTAGGAGGGAAAACCACTGAAGAGGGATTTCATGCTGTTAAACCCCTCAACTGCTCAAGAGTTATTTGAGAGATGGGGACTTAATTTTTTGGGACCATTGAAAACTAGTAGACCAAGACAGTGCAGGTACATCATAGTGGCTATAGAGTACCTAACAAAGTGGGTGGAATCATGGGCCCTACCGGACAACACAACTATGAGCATAGCAAGGTTCATCTATGAACAAATCATCACTTGATATGACATCCTAGCCCACCTAACAAGCGATAAAGGAGGTCATTTCGTAAACCATGTAGTAAAATTCCTCACAATGAAATTTAAGATTTTTCACTCCCTATCTATTCCTTACTACTCGAGAGCCAACGGTCAGGTAGAGGTGACAAATAAGATTCTGGTCTCTGTGATCTACAAGTCATGTGGTGTGGAAAAGGAAGACTGGGAGGAGAAGCTACCGTCAGTCTTATGGGCATACCACACCACCTACAAGGTAATGATAGGCCATACACCCTTTCAGCTGATGTACGACAAGGAAGCTATATTCCCAATGGAATTTATGGTGCCAAGCCTCCGAATAGCTATCGATAACAAACTTGGCGATATGGAGAGCCTTCGAGAATGCCTCTATGCTCTAAATAAACTGGATGAGAGGAGGATGATGGCACAATGGGAAATGGATGTTGTTCAACAATGTAGGAAGCATTGGCATGATAAGCACATCCGTCAGGCGAGGTTCACTCCTGGACAACTTGTTCTGAAGTACAATGAACGAAATGAGATTAAGCCTAGAAAATTTAAAGTTAAGTGTCCAGGCCCCTACAAGGTTCGGGAGGTTGTAGTGAACAGATCGATCAAGTTGTGGACGCTGGATGGACGTGAACTTCTGGATGCTGTCAATGGATCAAAATTAAAAGTGTATCATCAGAGGCTAGAGACGCACTGATGACAGTCAGACAGATAAAAAAAGGAAAAAAAAGAAAGAGAAGAAGCACGACCATATGAAAAAAGCCACACAATAGAAAAGTATCGCATGACATATTGCCATACAGCCATATTGTTGTATGGTGTGGTAACTACATCCATAAAGTGAAAACGAAGGGAATGGACCGTAGAATAGCATGATTGTATGACAAAGAGGAAGGGGAAATAAGAAGGCCTTACAAAAGCTCAGAAGACTGAACAAGAACAAGGCTATATGATAGAGAAGGAGTAGCATTAGGGAGTTCTCGTGCCGTTAGAGAAAGTAGCACCCCTAGAGATTATACCATACGGTCGTACGAGGAATGGGCATGTGCATCCGTGAACTAAACTCTCATGTGGTTTGCCATATGATAGCATTAAATTTGAGCTGAGGGCGATATAAACATAGCATAATTTTAGATCCTATCTTACGCACAACAAAGGCAATAGGAAAAAGGGGGCTCCTTACGGCCATAGATTGGCATATGAAGGGAAGAAATATTTAGTACGACGATGAAGGAAGGATTGGAGAAGACTAATTCATTAAGTGTAAGGCTGAGGAAGAGGACAAAGATAGGAGAGCAGTTGTACAGTAGTTAGCAAACAGTTACACTTCATTGGGAACATGAAGCAATAAATATGCAATTAGCAAGTAAACGTAGTTGGAGGAAGAGGTTGGAAGAGGACCTTGGAAGTATGAGCAGAAATACACCATGAGTTGTAGGTGCAAGTACAGGGAAGAAGCTAAAAATTCATAGGCCCCAAATGGTGGTTGCGGGATCTCAGAGAGAGGAGGTCACAACACAGAATATTGCATTCGAGGGTTTGAATGGCTTAGAATGCCAAAGATGGTGGAATGAGAGTGATAATTTTCCAGACACCCTACTGGTCAAGGACAACCTATCAAGGGCTCAAGTACAATGGGTTATTCAAATGCCCATATTTTGTATCAAAGATTTTGAAGGACCATTGCGGGCAATGATTGAGGCCTTTGACAGATTTGCAAAGACAAGCACTATTCCCTACCTAAACTACTCGATGACAGTTTCTTTCACAGCATTCGCATTTCGCCGAGTATTCAGGTTGCCAGACAGAGGGGTATAGGTTGACCTAAGGCCATAGAAGATGACTGTACAAAATAAAGATTTCTACATTTGACTAATTTACAGAGATGATCTCACCCCGACAAAGAAGGAGTCTCTCCGAAAGGCATCACATAATCACTACATCAAGAAGACATTCATCAGGGAAGGCCACTGATGAGGTCTTATGGACTTGGTGAAGAGCCAACTTACAGGATCTAGCTACACCTCCGACATTTCATTCCAGTAGGTGATGTTGATGAATCACCTCCTCAATGGGAGAATGTACGATTGGGCGATGGTGTTGGTAGAGTGGATGTATGCTTTCATGACCCTTCAACACCACACCTTTTACATGCCGCATTATGCCATTAGGCTTTTCTTGGATGCAGTTGAACGGCAGATCCCAGCAAACATACTCTCACAGGAGATTAAGATGGGACCCCTAGTGGAAGGTGAACCCCCAATCATGAGATGGCATCACCTAGATATACTTGGAGGTTAGAAGTGGGAGTTGGTTTGAAACGAACCAGGTAAGAGTTGGAAGTTAGTGGGGATCACGGGGATACATATAGTGGCTGTGAAGCGACATTAGAGGAAGGGAGCAGTTTAGAGGATGATGATGAAGATGAAGTAAGGGCAATCTTAGCTACTCCGCTATTATTTCCATGTCCTGTACCCTCTAGTGGGACCCAAGTTGCTTTGGTCTCAGGCCCTACGGCCATCCCAACATTTGGCCAAGTACGGACCCCAGTTCAATTAACTCCACCTGTGGCCACATCAGTAGGGGTTTCTGTAGTAGATACACTTCCAGAGCTAGAAACTGGTGATAGTGAGAGTATCCCTCCTGACAGAGACATGGTAGAGATGATGGAGCAGTTAGCCAGGCAGGGTAGGATAGAATCTGGTCAGGTACGACTAGAGATGGTGGGGTCAGATTCGGTGGTAACCCTTGGAGACTCCATGTTGATTGAGTCTGACCATGATAGTATGGATGGAGGAGTGCCTATTGAGGAGTGCTCGACACCTATGTGTCAGACTGGACCACCCATGTTAGGGCGTGCAAATGCTTTCTTGGCACAGAGATCCCCCACACCGATGGCACAGGGATCTGCTATTCTATCCCCTCAGTGAGAGGACTCCCATTTGGAGGAAGGTGCAGTGGGTGATGCTAGAGGTGGTAGACAGAGTGTAGAGCTAAAGGCAGCTGAGGTGCCAGCAAGGAAAGGGAAACCGGTCGAGGTGATGATGGCAAAGCATCTGGGAGAGTATATGCACACTCTAGAATTGGTGATTGATAAGGGTCAGCAGTTTGTGCAGATAGTGATCATGACACGGGAAACAGAGGGGGCTTGGGAGGTAGTAGAGAGATCTTAGGAGGAGATAGCTATCAAGTTAGTAGCAGAGCGGAGTGCCTGGAAAGCAGAACGTGCAACACTATTAGCACAGCTAGAGGAGCAGAGTGCCTGGTAGGCTGAATGTGCAACATTGTTGGCATAGCTGGAGGTAGCCAATACTGATAGGAGCCTTACAGAGGGCTAGTTAGCTCAAAAGGATACAGAGCTCCAGTAGGCTACCCTGATGCTCAAGGAAGTAGTTGAGGTCAATTCACAGATCCATACATATTTGGATATCGGTACGCAATAGGTCTACCAATTGAGGTGATAGGTCAACCCTTCGGCATCCCAATCATCAGTTCTAGGGATGCCCCCTTCCACTTCTGCTTAGCTTATTTCTTTTTTTATGTACTAGACATTATCTCCATTTTGTTGTTAAGTCACCGGAGATGACTTTTCTTTTGGGGGGGATGATGTTGTCAGGTATTTTGTGGTAGTTAGATGGTTGGAGTCTGGAGGCATTACATGGGTGCAATGGTTTGCCTCGTACCCCTTCAGATGTTATATGTATGAACTTGTTCCTTTGATAAAGACACGATTATGATGTACAAAAACTCTTGTGATTACATCAATACAATAGTCTTTTATATTACATGTTGAGTATTTGACTGTGTCTATGCAATTACTGTCTGTTACCCCACGAGGGTAAACATTAGCCTAGAGAATTGTGGGGAATCTAGAAAGGGTAGATTCATATCTAGTGCAAGGCTAGAATGCTATCTTTATGGGAAGAAAGGACATCTAAAGAAATATTGTTGGTCTTGAAAGGGAAAATAAGGAGATAGACAAAAAAACTATAATAAGGAAGCAAATGTAGTGGGTGGTGTATAACAATATGCTTTGATTCTTTCTATAGATATTATCATTGATTCTTGGGTGTTACATGCAGATGCTTCTTTTCATGCTACACGCAATAAGAAATATTTTAGTGACTTTGGACAAGTTTATTTGGGTGATGAACCATGCCAAATCATAAAAAAAGGAAACATACAAATAAATTTGCTAAATGAAAATCAATGGTTGCTAAAAGAGGTACATAAAGTTTATGATATGAGAAGAAATTTGATGTCAAGAGGACAATTGGGAAGTGAAGGTTACATAGTTACATTTATAGACAATTCATGGAAATTGACTAAAAGCTAATTAATATTAGCAAAATGGAAAAAGGTAGGTACATTATATTTATTAATTGTAAATTCTAATAATTCTATTTCCCTAGCTTGTATGGAAACATATACAATATTATGGCACAATAGACTTTGATACATGAGTGGGAAGGGCATGCATATTCTCCTTCTAGAAATTTATTGCTAGGTTTGAAGTCAATTGATTTGAATTTCTGTGAAAATTGTGTTTATGGAAAAGAACATAGAGTTGGATTTCTCAAAGTTAGGAAGGACAGGAAAAGTGAAAAGTTAGAACTTGTGCATTCAGATGTATGGGGACCAACTCGGGTATCATCTCTTAGTAGGTCTTATTATTATGTTACTTTTATTAATGATGCAACTAGAAAAACTTGATCTTAATTCAGTGCAAGAAAATATAATGTATTTGATACCTTTAAGAAATGGAAAGTTTTGGTTGAGAATGAGATATGAAATAAGTTGAAGTGTCCGAGATCAGATAATGGAGGTAAATACTACAACAAAGAGTTTGATAATAATTGTTCATACAGTGATATTTAAAGACAAAAGATAGTTTAAGGAACACCACAAGAAAATGGTGTGCCTGAGAGGATGAACAAAATTATCATGGAGCGTGCAAGAAGTATGAGATTGCGTGCAAGATTTTTATTATAGTTTTAGGCATGCACTATAAATACTACTATTTACTTAATAAATAGAGGTCCTTCAAGTTCCTTAGTGGTATTCCAGAGCGGGCATGGATGGGTGTAAAAATTTTCCTAAGGAAAAGAATAAAAATGCCAAGATCTAGAAGCTCAATAGATAGCACAACAAGATAGACAAAATGATATGATCCTCAAATGTCTACATTCAATGATGATCTATGATCAAATGATAATTAATACATACAATGTAGATGTGCATGAATATATAGGCAATGTGATAATACTACATGATAAGGAGATGAGAAGCTATCAACCACACTAGGTGGAATCACATGTCCACCAAAGATGGATCATCCTCTATTGTGCATCAAAGTATGTGCAACAATGAGAGGATGATAATGTGATAAGAGCACTAAAGGTGGATCTCACACATAAAGAGGTATGATATGACAAATATCACCACCTAAAGTGGAATTTATCCTACATCATGTGCTAAAATGAAACACAAATTCCTAGGTGTCTCAATGAAAACTAATATGCAAATGCATTATCCTAAGTAAACTTAAGTAAAGTGTAATTAGGAATATTTAATTACACTAACACCCCCGTTAAGTGCAACTTAAGAGAATGCACTTAAGTTCACAATGCATGATGGGTCCCAACTACTAGGACATGTTAGGTACCCATGTACAATATGCAAGAGAAATGTAATGCAATCTCTCATAAAGTGGAGAAAGAGGGAAAACCTCATGGGAAAAGCTGTCCCTCCAAAAGAGAGATGAAAAACAAGATGCATGGATGGATGGAGTAATCAAGACCCCCCCATTATGAAATACATCATGTATATAAAATAGAGAATCCCCCCATAGGAAGGAGAAAGGGAAGAGAGACCAAGTAGCCCCCCCTAAATATCAAATCTTCTGCAAAGATGGTCCAAGATGTTGACCAATACTTCTCCATAGGAAGAAAATAGAGCCAATGCTGCACCAAGAATGTCAAAGCATCACAAAATTAGGTACCAATGTCAATGTAAAATGACTGATAAAATTCCCACTAATATATGATAGAGAAGAGGCATGGAGACACTTGCAAGCACCAACTGGGTACTCTCATTTGGTAGGTTGGTACACTTGAACTTGTGTCTTACTTCCATTAAATGATTGGTTAGAGAATAACTGTCAAGAACCATGTCCCATGATATTCCTAATCTACTAACATAGGGATTACATCAAATGTGTCATCAATGACAAGGTACAAATAAAAATGCGGCACTTTCTGATAGTGTGTGTACAACATTTCTCATGCAAGAGCATACAACATCAAATACAATGCACAAATGCAAACATGAAGATGATGAAGCCATCAAAGATGCCCTATCAAATGCTATAAAAAAAATATCCTTGTTAGAATAACTGAGAGGGGGGTGAATCAGTTATCCACAGTCCCAAATCAAAATGTATAATCCAAAACAATTTACATAAACTTCTGTAGCTCGGTAACATAAAATACAATACTATCTGTGCTTTTATTGATTACTAGTCAATTAACAACTAATGATTATCGACCAAATCTAACATGTAATATGTAAAGTATGATAACAAACAATCACCACAATGAACACATAACACAAAAGATTTAACTTGGAAACCTTGTGAAGGGCAAAACCACTTGGGATCGGTAACCCAAAAATGTACACTCTTCTGAAGTGAGGTCAGTGAAGACCCAACCCTGTTAAAAGTTACAAACACACTGTTAGGTGTGACCTTGTTAGAGGATTTTAGACCAACCGTTATCGTCCAACCATCAGTCACTTTGGGGTTGACAGGATAACAATGCTCATTCTATGAATAAAACATATAAGACTTTCAAGTCCACTCTGTTAAGAGATTTCTCTATTTACAATGGTTAAAATGTAACAACAGTTTGATCTGATTACAATAAAACTTAATTGTAGATATTCAGATCTATATTATGCTCAATCAAATCCTCTGATCAGTATTACAATTATGTATCATAATAATCAATGGCTTACTATCGCTCGGTTCTTAATAGCTTTCTGATGCTCGATAAACTCTGTAGTTCGGCTCTCCTTAACCAGTTTGATCAGGCATACATGAAGCTTGTTCATGCGATAATTCTGTAGTCCTTCTTCTTCCAGCATTAGTTTCACAATGAAACTTTGATCTCTTAAATAGACAAGTAAACCATTTTCTTTTCCTTCATTATATTTTTGCGCTTATTCTCCTTCATCCATTTTTCCTCTTAAACCTTCCTTGACAATTGTGTCAATAACATGTTTTGATTTCATCCTTTAGATCTTCCTTGAATTATGCTAGCTGTTGATCTTCGTAACAAACATTATCTCCATCACTGATTTCAATGTACTTTCCAGCTCATCAATCCTTAATGGCTAAAATAATCATTTAATTCTTTTCTCTTGCTCAGTTAACAAAGAAATGTGTCGGTGAACACAAGATTAGTTTATACTGTGCTCAGTATACACTACATCCCGTCGGTGTATACTGAAATGCTTCATCAACCGACCACACTGCTTTGTGTCTTTCAGCTCTTTTCCTCATCATAGATGAATGAAACATAATCAAGTCAATAACATAAGGTCATAGACTCATCAGCAAGTTACTCAATGTATTCTTTATCCTCATCTGTCATATACATCTTCCTCATGTAGATATTTCTATTCTTCATCTCTTTTACTCCTTTTCTACAGATGTTGAGTTATAGTAACTTACAAAATAAGTGATGTCAAACTAGTTGACATCAATGACAACATATTACTGATTTAATCATATTATATATCTAATCAGCAACTCAGTGATCTCTAATCACAAATCTTCAATTAGGTTCTAAATTAGTTGTAGTTCATCAGTCCTTTGGTTGGCTTGTAGCCATGAAGTCTTTGAGATGAAATTGGCCTCCCCTTGGCTGCTGGTTGGATGATGCTGCAAAACATGTATATATAGATGGAAAAGAAAAAAATATTATTCCCAATTTTTCTTATTTATTTAAAATAGTTTATTTTCCAAAAACCCAAGAAATTTAAGGAAAATAAGGGTTTTTCCACTTGGGATAATTTTATTGTCAAAGAATGGTAGGGTTTAGTGTTTCCTTCCCTTCCTTTTCCCCTCTGCCCTAAAGATAGAATTAATCTTAGATCTTCAATTAAATGGTCCCCCCCTCAAAATGGCTTTATTAAACTGAACTTTGATGGCTCCTCTAAAGGTAATCTGGGTAAGTCAGGGATCAGTTTTGTTCTCTGTGATTACCTTGGTTCAGTTATTTATCTTGAGGCTCAACCTATCCCTTCAGGTACTAATAATTTGGTAGAAGCTCTTGCATTGTTATATGGTCTCTCCGCTGCTAAGAAGCTAAACATCAGATTCCTTCATGTTGAAGGTGATTCTTCAGTTATTATTAATGCATGTGTTCAATGAGCTTCTTTTTCAAGGCACATCCACTATGTTTTGTTCCAGATCTAGTCCCTTCTAGACTCTTTCCCGGATTATTTTTTAACTACACATATAGAGAGGGAAATTGTCTAGCAGATTTGCTAGCTAATTTAGGTGCCAATGATTCTAACATCCTCTACCCTTCTCCCCTTGTAACTTTGACCTCCCACCCTTACATTTTTAATTTAATTCACATTGATTCCCCTTAAGTTTGGTTCATTTTCCTATTTTAATGTTCAGATCCTATATGCCGAATGTGATTTTTTATGATTATGTGAGATCTACATTTATTCTCTTATGCGTGCCATATCAATCTAGGACAATCCTTTGATGCCTCATCATATCTTCGATATTATGTATAACTAAAGCTTTGTCTATGATTTAATACCTTTCACATGTGTAATATTTCCTCTCACCTTTTATGCTCTATTTATTACTAGATCAGGTGACGCTGTCATGATGTGGCTCACATGAGTTAGTTTTTACAGCATTTGTATGGATCCTGTTGGTTATTTATTTCCTATGTACGAAACCTAATAGCTAGTACTTTGTTCATTCATGTCTTCGTATGGGGAAGTGAATTTCATGATGATTTTGTGAGGTTATAATCGGTCTTGGCTCCATCTATGTCATTCTAATTATTTTCTTGCAACATAGCCTCAATCCTTTTGTTTTGATTCTCATGGCATTGCATAGATATGTGGATGAATTTAGACCATTGAATCTTCGTGTCTGTCTCTCAAGCTCTAATCTGGAAGTTCCATTTGAAGGTAATATCACTGATGAAGCCCTTGCTTCCATGTTTATTATCCACTGCTCGAAATGTGCTCAGGGTATTTGGAGAATGATTGGGGATTCGATTTTATCTCCGCATTCTAAAAGGATTATTTTCCTTCTCAAGTTGTTTTAGTCTTCTACTCTAATATCTTGGATGTATCTCAATCTTGGTCTTTATTGGTATTCATTATGAATTGGTCTATTCTTCCACGTTTCCTACAAGAAAATGGTTTGCTTCTAGCAGTTCAGAAGTATAACTTCTGGTTAGAAGATGCTCATATCGAAGGTATATTCCCACGTCATCTTCTTTTTAATTCAGACAAGTATATTATGCTGCTTGCTGCTGTTAAAGATTGCATCGCCTCTTCTGCTATTATGCTTCTTGATCACCTTCTTAACAGTACCCCTTTTGATGCGGGTCATAGAGGAAAGGAATTTGCAAAAACATATGCTTTGCTTGCTTTATTGTCACATGCTCAACCCTCAAATTTGGGTTTTGCTTCTCCTATGATGGGTGATATTCCACTTGGTAGTAATTCGGGTTCATTACCAGTCCCTATTATTTTTTATGTTCCATTGTCAGCCGGTTCATGTTCTTCCCCTGCTCATGTCCCAGTTTCCCCTCCATCTGCTCACGCCTTGGTGTCACCTCGTGCATCTTTGGCTTCATGGGATCCACTTGTCTCTCAAGAAAACCGTCTTTGGAGCTCTTTGTTCTTGTCTCCACCCTCACATTTTGGTTCCAGGGGTTATGCTCAATGATGTTTATAAGATGTTTTTCTGTATAAATTCATTTTGTCTCTGCCAAAATCTTTTTTGCAGGTTCTTTCTTCGTGCAGCTTTCTGCTGGCTTATTTGGACCTTCAGATGATAGGTGATCTCACATTTTATACTCTACCTCATTTTTGTTCTCACATTTTTGTTCTCACTGGGGCCTTCAATGTTCACTAATGCAACTTCTCTATCGGGTTTACAAACAAATTGGGATGACAGGTGTCAAATCTGCTTATAGGGGTCCACTTTTTTGCAAATGTATTTTGGCACTTACTAGATATGCTTCATTGTAAAGGGTTTTTTAGGGGGATCAGAGTTGTAATTCAGCCTTCATATTGGCCAGGGTTTTTTGGGTAGTCCTACAAATTATTACTATTTGGAACATATTGTATTGCAGATTCATTCTGCCATTTTGTATGGGGGATCCTTTTTGTACTTATAAGCAGGTCATTTTTTTGACCTTCAGGTATTGGGTAGTTTAGGAATATTTTTGAGAATCTGAAGATCACTTTGTATATATATGGGCAACGAACAGAGTTTTCTTTTCTGGTTCTTTCTTCGGGAGCCCTTTGAACCAGTTATTATTAATATAAATATAATTTTTTACCAAAAAAACAAAAACATTATTAACAAATAAAGAAAAAAACAATTTGTTTTTATTTTTAGATTTAAAAAAAACTTTATTAAAAGAAAAAAAATAAACATTTGTTTTTATTTTTTAAAATTAAAAAAATCTTTATTAAAAATTTAATAAAGAAAAAACAAAATTGTTTTTATTTTATTTAAAAAATTAAAAAAGAAAATTTTTTATTTTAAAAAACTTATAAAAAATAGAATAATAAAAAAAATCTAATTAAAAAACTTTTTTAAAAAACTTTTTTAAAAATACCCCTTTGGGGCTTGTGCGGGTACTGCACTGCACTGACAATGCGATAGTACCACACTGCAGTGCGGGTACTGAAAATGCCTACAAGCGCAATTTTTTTAAAAATTTGTTTAAAACTTTCAAAAAATAAAAACCAACCAACACCCCAAATTTTTAGTTTAAATTTTTTGATTTAAAAAAAGTGAAAATTAAAAAAACAAAAAATAATTATAACGAAAAATTAAAATCATACCTTTCTGCTACAGTTGTGTTTGTACGACAGACCAGGGAGGGGAATTTTTCTTCTAAGACCAACTCTATCTGATCTGAGTGAATGAACAATTGATCTTGGGGTTTTTGGCTCCTCTGATCACGATGGCAGTGTCAGATTTGGCCCAAAGTGATCCAAATTTTCAAATCGGTCTTAGGGGTTTGATTTACAAAAAATTTTTGCTTCAAATTTGACTTTTTCCTAATAGAGGCAATTTTATAGTCAAAATTTGTCAGAACAGCCACCCGAATTTGAGCAACCAAAGCAACAATGGGTACTTCAAACTCCTACAAGATATACTAGGATAAGTAGGCCCCTTAAATGATTCTCTCCCTTGTTATATTATGTACCATTGATTGATTCTGGTGAACCAGAAAGCAAAAGAAATGTAGGATGAAGCCAAAAAGAAGTGAGAGAAAGGAATGCAAGAGGAGATGGACTCTTTGGTACAAAATCAAACTTGGGACTTGGTCTAATTTCTTGAAGGTAAAAGAACACTCCTAAACAATTTGATTTATAGGTTAAAGGAAAAACATGGAGGCAAGAAATGATATAAGGCTAGACTTGTGGTAAAAGGTTTTACACAAAGAAAGGTATTGGTTTTGATGAAATATTTTATCCTGTTGTTAAGATGACTTCAATGCAAATGATTTTAAGTCTAGTGACCACTAAAAGCTTGTATCTTGAACAATTAGAAGTAAAGATAGCCTTTCTCCATGGAGATTTGGAAGAAGATATTTATATGCAACAACCACAGTGATATGAGATCAAAGGTAAGGAGAAGTTAGTGTGTAGGCTAAATAAAATCTTGTATGGCCTAAAGAAAGAACCTCGATTAAGGTAATTAAAATTTGACAGGAACATGGTTACACCAAATGTCATTCTAATCTTTGTGTTTATTTTACAAGATTGGATGATGGTAGCTATATCATCTTGTTATTCTATGTTGAAGACATGCTTGATTGTTTCTCTAATATGTAGCATAGAAATGAGCTTAGGAAGAAGGATTTGGGTGTAGCAAAACAAATCCTTGGTATGAGAATAAATAGAGACAAGAAAACTCACACATTAACATTGTCTCAAAGTGATTACATAAAAAGGAATTGAAGAGATTTCTAATGTAGGATGCAAAACCAGTTAGTACACCTTTGTCTGGCCATTTAAAATTGAATAAGGAGATATGTTCCAAGACATAAGAAGATATGGACTACATGTCCAAGGCTATGTAATCTTCAACTGTTAGTAGTTTGATGTATGCCACGGTGTGTACAAGTCCAAATATTTCACATGCAATGGGAGTTTTCAACATGTATACAAATAAACTGGGAAAAGAGTATTGAAATGCAAAAAAGTGGATTGTCTGGTATTTGAGAGGTACTACTACATAGTCATTATGTTTTGGAGGTTTTAATTCTAATCTCGAGGGATATGTTGATTCAAATATAGAAGATATATTGATACCATGAGGATCATAACATGGTATGTGTTTATTATAGGTAGAGCAACCATTAGTTTGATTTCACAGTTATAAAATGTTGTTGCACTATCTACTACAAAAGCAAAGTATGTTGCTGCTACTGAGGCTAGTAAGGAGATGATTTGGTTACAAAGGTTTATGGAGGGATTGGGAATACAATAGAAGAATAGTAGGTTGTATAGTGATAGTCAAAGTGTCATTCATCTTTCAAAGAAATCGACCCTTCATTCTAAGATGAAACACATACAACTTTGGTATCATTTCATATGCTTAGTTTTAGAAGATGGACAGTTGAAGTAGGAGAAGATACACACTACTAATAATCCTATAGATATGCTAACCAATGTAGTACTTTGTGAGAAACTAAATTCCTTCTTAGTATTTTTTGGCCTTTGAGTATGATACTAGTGGAAATGTGAAACAAGCCAAGTCCAGGTGTGCCAATCCCGCAGGATCTATACGTGCAACAATGTTCATCCAAGATTAGCCTCCAAGTCCAGGATATTATTTTGGTGTTGAACTTGTTAAATATCCAAGTGGAATATTATTGGTATGTGGCATGAAAATGCCTATAAATACGTGGCTATGTAATATGAAAGCCATCACATTGTAATTTTCTCTTTGTTGGATAATACAAAGAAGTGGATAGTTGTATCGTTAGTGAATGTAGCCCACATTGGGTGAGATTATTAAATCTCTATATTATTGTGTTTTGTTGTTTTGCCTCTCTTATTTTTTATTATAAAACCATAACATTTTGGAGATGAAAGAGATTACAAAATAATAAGTTCAATGGATTTATAACTCTAATAGAAATATAATATTCTAAAATATAAGTAAACTACATAAAAATTTACAACTTAGTCAAAGTATTGACCAAAAAATAGAATGTGATAGAGTATAGTGCATACAAGAAATTTTGGAAGTCTTCTCTTGCTTGTATAAGGTCATGACAATCTTGTCCTTCCAAAATGTTAATATAATACTAAAAATATTTTATAACAAAAAAATCTTGAAAATAGTTTTAATTAGCATAAAATGCTTCGTAACCATAAAAATCACATTTAACAATACCTTCTAATAGTAAAATATCTCACTAGTGCATTGTACTTTAATAAATTTCTTTATTGGTGCTTTCTATTTTAAAAGATGTCTTCAATAATGGAAGCATGAACATAGGAACCTTGAGAGCTATTTTGTGAGGTTAGAAATGAAACTCTTAGTCAAAGAGGAATAATGAAAAATAAAATAAATGGAGAAAGTATATTCTCTCATACCAATGTTAAAATTTTCATGGAATAGGAAGGAATAAAATATAGGGCCTCCTATTTGCTATTGAGGTGCTCAATCATTGAGCTATTAGTCCTCTTAGTGTCATGTAAATATTTGGCTTATACATGTCTCATTTTACAACACTTTAGCATAATACATCTAGAGTAGACCTTGACAAGAAAAATAAATGAAATACAAGAATGCACTTTAATCCAGGAGTAATTATTTGAAGAAAAAGATAACCATTAGAATTGAAAACAAGGATATCCAATAAAAAGAACACTAAATACTCAAGAGGAGACACAAGATATTGTAAGGGGGAAAACAAAGAAAAAAACCCGAACATTATAAAGATGTGTGTGTGTATACCTTAATTAATTTGAGGAGAGAAAAAAGTTGCATAAGTAGTTTTCTCAAATTCTATAGTAGAGAAAATATTGAGCTTTGATACTATGTAGGAGCTGATGATCATATCAAAACCACAAGCCAAGAACCATATTTCTCACTAGCCAACCCACACGAGGTTAAACACTTGTGATTTTTGTACAATATGTTTTTGATTAGAAGTAAAAATAGGTTTTGAAGGGGCCTTGAAACCCTGAACAAAGATAGAATTTAAGATGAAGAATTAGAAGTCCCCTAAGAATACTACTGGCCAACCAAAAACAAGGCCTACCCCCATCCAGAACACTAAAAGATGTTGCCAAAGATATAACACTTTAAACTACCAGCCCATGGCCAAATCCCACTAAAATTCAACCCCAACAAAGGTGGGCATTATGATTTAATTTTAGTCGCCGACTTATGGGACCGAAGAGTCATATTGAAAGTTGAAGAGGAACATTTGGAATTTTTACCTTTTACCTTGATCCAACCTTCTTCCACTTTAGGAGCCTCATGTTTCTAGCATAAAGAATCCAAAATAGACGTCTTGACACCCCCAAGGGAACAACACCCAACATAGGACCATCCAAAAAAGAACCAGAGCCAATAACACATCTAGATCCAATATTAGAAGCAACATCACAACTAGAAGAGCCAACCAAAAATAACTCATCAACCAAAGCCCTAGCACCATCCATCATAGGAGCAACAGGGGCATTACCAACAAAACCAACAAGATTATCAGAAGCCTTTCTAGGCACATAGGGAACCCTATCTTGAGATGGATCAAAACCAATAGAAGCACCCACAGTATCCAACACAACATAATTTGAACCCTACGAGAAAGGACTAGTAGAACCCCCAAAAAGACCAAGAAGGTCACCCTTTGCACCCCTCAGAAGAACCATCCTCAGGAGAATCCAAAGGACCCTGGGAGTCTAACACCACTTGAGAGAAACTCCTTTGAGTTTCATATTTCTTTTCCACCATATAATATTTAGTCTTAACACCATTCCAAAAGGAGGCGAGAATCTTCTTCTTCATAGAGCCATAGTGGGAAATAGTGTGACCAGTCTGAAAGAATCTTGTACACCTAAAAGGAAAACCCTCATAATCCACCAACTGGACCCAATGACCTATTGAAGACTTAATTAAAATTTCAGCCGACAACCCCTTGGAAATATCCAAGTCTACCAAAATATGGGAAAATATTAAATTTTAAATATAAGAAGACTCATTATTGACCATTAAGAAGTCCCCCATAACATCTCCCATAACCTCCAAAAGGGAATCAAACCAAAGATGAAGGGGAAGATTCAGAAGACAGACCCAAATCAAAATTTTGTTAAATAACTCCATAGATGGATTAAAGTCAACATGCCAAGGTTTCATCATAAGCATATATTTATTCTCCCAGTTAAAGAAAGGACCACAAAGAATCTTATTCCTATCTTTAACATCATCAAACTTAGCAATGAATAAACCCCTAGCTAAAGGAAAAATATGTACCATCCTTGAGAGAAGAAGTTTCCACTACAGAGAGATCCACACATGTATTTGAGGGAGACTAGGCCAGAAGCCTCTAAAGCAAAAAATCATAGCATGGATAGAGAGAACACAAATGTTGTGGTCTAATTCCTTAGAAATCTCTAACTCCACATCGAATGAAATACCTTAGTAGTAGGGATAACACTAGAAAGGCTCCTCTTATCCCTAAGAGAAACCGAAGCAACACCCTGAGAAAAAGCAGCTTGCCCAGGGAAATCCCTAGAGGAAGAGGAGAAAAAATTCCCATTTTCTAAAGGATTCACCCCATCCTTACCACTAGTAACACCCTTAGCCACCAAACCACCACTAGAAGAACCAGTAGAGGCCCTAGCTGACATAAACGTCTCCAACATAGAGATGTCAAAGGAAACTGAAACAATAGTAGATGATCCCAAAGGAGAATGAATAGAACTTGCAGAAAAAAAATCCTCCTTCGAAGCCCCCACAAATCCCATAGGAGAGGCCACCACATATAGAGTAGACGGTGCCAGGGACTCGCTGACACGAGAAATCCCTAACCTGATAGTAGGAACTGGTAAAAGAGAGGGAGGGGCATTTGAAATTTTTGAGTGAGGAAACCCAAATATTTTTGTACACTATGTTAATACCATTTTACATTAGCAAACATGAGGATTTTAGATTTCATTAGACAAAATAAAATCCCTTAAAAAATATTCACCAAAAATGTGCACTTTTTTTCCAATGCTCATTTTGTCAAATAGTTTACAAGATTTGATGACTTTTATTTGTAGTTTTATCAATTTTCTAACTTGTAATGATTTTTTAAAATGTTAGTTTTAGTTTAAGTTAATGCATGAAAAAATATATCAATTAAAAAATAATGACTAATTCATAGATTAAACAATAGCTACATGAATTGATAATAGAGTTCTTGTTAATCCTAACCAATTATTGAGAGGGGGGGGGGGGGGGGGTGGGGAGGTGAATCAATAAATACAATTTCTATTCCAATTAAACCTTATATATATATTCTTTCAGAATTAATAGAATGTAATCAACATTCATAAACTGAAACCCTCAATTAGAAGGAGAAAACCACGGTGGGACAAAACTCACAACTTTACTATTGCAGTAATAAAGATGTCCTTTTAAAGGCTTACAAAGAACTTGTAAGAGTGCTACCCGGTAAAGGGATTTGGTAGAAGACCCTTTAGGATCTTGACCCTGTTAGGAGTCACCTTGTGAAAGGACTTTCAACACCAATTAAGATGTTACCTAGTGAAGGGATTTATACAAGAACCTATTAGGGTTCACCCTGATTGAGGGATTTGAATATGCTCTTACAATTCAAAGCAATGATCTATTATGACACCTTTTGTCTGATCAGATCATACCTGTTAGCCTTTTTCTCTGCTTGTCTGTTGAACCCTTCTCTGTCTTTCACTTCTCAGAAGATTCTCCTTCTCTTGCTCTGTATGCTCTCAACATTCAACCACACTTCTTGTGTATACTATGACTTGTATTTATAAGACATTATTCTTATTAAAAATACTTCTCATAGTTCCACCAAGCTGTAAACTCACCCATAAATCATGCATGCAAAAAAGCTTGCGAAATGATCTTGAGTTTACCTTGAAACACCCGTAGATGAAATAAAGCTAACTCCAGTTAAAAATCTATCTTCAGTTCCATTTGTGAATGCTCCGTGTAATCCAATTTTAATTGAGATAGCTTCGCATAATCTGGTTCAGATTATCATGCCGTCGACTGGTATTGACCTTATACCTAGTTGGTCATACATTCCTTATATGTCCCATAGGATAGGTTGAAAATACTCTGTTTGGTATACTAGTGCATATTAAAGAGAATGATTAGTCTAACGATGCTTTGGTGGCATTGGTGTTTTCTTTTAACTTAACCAATGACAACTTAAATATGTCAACAATCTTCCCCTTTGGCATTGGTGGTAAAACATCACCTTACATTCCCTATCATGCAGACTTCCCCTGTGCTATCTATTTTCTTTCATCTAATACTATTCTTTTCTTCTTCTTTCTTTCTGTATCTGCTTACCATTATCTTGATCTCTTCCCATTCTATATTTTGATCTTCTTCCCATCCTGATCTTCTTCAAGTCTTGATCTTCTTCTCTTTTTTTCCCTCCATAGGACAAAGGATAGGCACAGAATGTCCCAGTTTATATTTGTAACTTTGTGAAGATATCCTTATACATTTTCTTCATTGATTGAAGAAATGGATTCCATAGACCAGTGACATGCTCCAAGTTTTTCTATGCTGCTTGCAGCGATACGACTATGTATTCCATGTCTTCTATGGTTTTGTAGTCTGGTTCCTTGATCAGGTTTACAACCTCGGTTACTATCATTTGCATGAGATCAAATGTAGGGGAAAGAAATAATTGGAATCCAATGAGATCTTGGATTCTCTTAGTCTTCTCTTCTGAAGCTTTTCTGATACTTAGAGCAAGATTGGTCATTTCTTTGCTGTATTCTATTGCAAAGGAGTTCTTTGCATCAAACTTGGAGGAAAGAACTCTTATTTCTTCTGAATTTTTGGATGTCCTCTCAGTGATATCCTGAACAAAGACTTCAAAGTTTGAAGTCCTTGTCATTAGACTTCCTGCTTCCTATAACTATTGCTGGAGTACTCTTGTGTTTGTAGATACTGTTACCTTTAACCCTTCAACCCGTTTATGTAGAATTTCTACTCGCTTCCTCTCATAATGATAAATGGCTATTGTCTCTAGATTGGTGACATATTCTCCTATTGCTTGTGCCAATATTTCCAATTGATCAATAACAGGTTCATTTTCATCAATATCTACATCTAGTACAAAGTTGTACAAGATGTTCCTTACACTAGAGAGGACCATGTCCTATTTCCTCTTAGTGAGCTCTTTGAGTTGTCTAGTTGACATCTTTCTTATGTCAACCATAGTTTCACTAATTTTGTCATGCCAAAAAATTAGGGCAAAATACACATAACCAATCTTTTTAAAAGCACAAAACAACAAGGTTGCACACTAAGGTACACTAAATCTTGAAATGAAATACACCGACCAATACATACAACTCACAAAGGGAATCATGGCATGCGCTGGCTTGCCAACATCCCTTGCTCGTCAAGTGCATTAGTCTGACGAAACCCTAACTAGGTTTAAACATAGAAATAAATAAGAGGGATTAATCCTAAGTCAGTAATTTAGATTAAGAGAATATAATAAAGTTAATAATTAGGTCATCAAACCTAGGGGTTCCGTTGAGGATGTACAACCCCATAAATTAAATCATAACCCTAATGGCCCCTAACGAATACCAGGTGACCCTTTAGGGTCTAAAGCATAAATTCAAATCGATGGGTTAAAAGGGATAATGTGGTCGATAAATTATCCCTAACGTAACACTAAGGTTAACCAATAATTTATAATTAAAATATAATTAAGTTTGATTAATTGGAAAAACATTAATTAAATCTATGGTTAGTATTAATTTTAGTTATGGTTCAATAATCATAAAAGTTAATCCAACTAAGGGATTAGAACATTAAAATAATACTTTAATTACCAAATCAAATATTATCATTATTGGGGAAAAATAAATCACCTAGGACCCTCCTAGGAATTATAAAATTATTTATCCCCTAATAATTCAAATATTTAAAGGAAATAGCGAGAATCATTAAAATAATAAAATTTAATTAATTTCCTAAATAAAACATTAATAATGCTTCAAATATTATTAAAATATATTAATATAAAATCTGAGATCTCAAATCTCAATATAATAATTAAATGAAAAGAAAAAGCCATAAGTAAATAACCAATATTTAAAAATTCAAAAATCAAAATTGCATTAAAAGTCCAAATATATTTCAAAATTTCAATAAAGGAATCTTGGGATTCCAAACAACTAAAAATAAATAATAATTTTAAAATCAAAATTCAAAAGCAAAAAGGGAAAAGTCAATAACATTAAAAGCTATTGCCAATATTTAATTTTGACTTTCTAGAAATTAATAATGATTTTCAAAATAAAATTTAAAATGTTTTTGGCTCCATAGGTCAACCCCAACCCTAATTTGGAATTTAGGGTTTGGCCCAAAAATAAAACATGGCCCAAACTCTAATTTCTTTATTTTGGGTTTGCAAGTTGGGCCAAGAGCTAAGGAGAAAAAAAATATAAGTATACACCCAAGTATACAAGGGTGTATATACACACTCAAGTGTGTATATACACTCTTATATACTTCTGTATATATGAGAGCTATACAACCATGGAGGGACAATATTCAGTTATCAATTTTTCTATATGGCAACAACATCAATCTTCAAGGGGGTAAATTTCATTTAGCTTATATCATTTCTATGTTTATAATAAATTTAGGGTACTCTTCAAATGTTTTCAATATTTTTTTATTTTCCTCTTATTCTTTTAGATTGGGCATCTTTGTAGAACTGAGTTGCACATAGAGATATCAGCCATTTAATCACTCTATATATGCTCAATTATGCTCAGTTATATTGTATCGATGGCTCAGCTCCTAGTATACCCTTTCCCTTCTCGGTATCTTTCACTGGTGGCTCTATGGTTTTCTGGAATTCTTCTTCTACCTGGTGTTGTCACTGAAGAAGAGTTTTACTAGTAGCAACTCCTTCTCCATGAACCTTGTCCACATATCCAATAATCACCTGACTTATTCTTCTTCTTATTGTGAAACTTTGCTTGTGCATCTTTTCTTGTTGTGTTGCTTCGTCCAGAGTTAGATGATTTTGTACCTCAAGAAGAGCCCTAATTCTCAGCTCTATTTCTTTTTCAATCGAATCTTTCCATCTCGCTTCTATAATTTCCTGGAGATCATCAGGTATGGTCTTGTGAAGTTCAGTAGGAGAAAGGTTGAACTTATGAATACAGTGAACTATAGCTTCTTCTATTTTTCTCCTATCTTCTTCGTTGGCCAATTCATACCTCCTTCAGACTGATCCCATTCCACCCGTTTCTTTTAACCCTTTCAAAAATTCATCAATTGTAGGTTTCCTTCCTCTCGGTGCATCTTCTTTCACCAGTTTCACAGATTTCCTCTTTTAGAGAAGAGGAGTTGTGTCTTCAGTCTATGTTTCTTCATGTTTTTCCCCTTGCTTACTGGACACTGGTTGTGCTCTTCTCCTTTGAACTTTGGGTTCTTCTGTCATTGGTTTCTTCTTCGGTGTGGGAGACCTCTTCACATATACCTTTTTAGGTTCTTTTACTGAAGACTTCTTCTTTAGATTTTCCAAAATTTCCTCATAAGTCCCAAATCAGTATGAAGAGAGATCTAGATCACTCTCTTGTAAAGAATCTGCATATGCCTTGGCTTTCTTAGTGGAGATTTCATAATCGAGCTCCGGTACATACCTAGTTCTTGGCTCCATAGCCTGAATAATGCTATAATTGGTGGTGACAAGAAAACACACCTCATCCTTTTTTGAATCAACAATAGTCAAGGGAATTCTTTCTCTGGTGTGCATCCTCAGTTGGAAGGCTTCAAAGTAATCAGTCATAACTTTACTAAACTGATTTCCCAATCTGTTAGCCATATCAATTATTTGAATAATTACTGGTCTATCTATTTTCCATGTTACTTTTCATATTGTTGGAAATTTTTTTTGATAATAAAAGAATAGACATACTAGTAGGGTTCCATATTTCAGGAACTTCTTCTTCACAAGACCGAGCTTCATTAAATTTTCAAAAATCTACCCTCACAACATGGCACAAATATCATACTTCACATTGTTATGCATGATTTAGTGTGTGGCATGAATGGCTTCTCCCGAAACACTGTTGAGGTTGCTCGATTGATAGATTTTGTACCCTATCACCGCAGACACAAACTGAACTCCCTCATCCTCTATATTATTGATAGTCATGAATTGATTGTCGGACTTTGATTTTGTTAACCTTGCAACAAAATCATTCACAATGGTTCTAAGGGTAAGAGCTTCCCCTTTGTTTCTATATCCGGTAACCCTTCGTAGATCCTCCTTAGTGATTAGTGTGCATGCACCTTTTGCTAGCCAGAACCCTGATTTGTGCACTTGACTTAGAACCAATCTTATTCAATTCAGTCAAAACATAGTTGGATAACAAACTCCATTGATCAATCCTAAAGTTACGAGCTTCACATACTTATCCTGAAGCTTTCCATCTTGGCATAGTGAGAGATACTTTCTCTGGATGAAGGTTTCACCCAACTCTTCTTTCTTATCCTGAATAAACACATTAACATCTTTAGTCAATAGAACTCCATCAGGCACCATTGATAGCACACTTGTCATGTCATTTTTCTTGTTTTGCACTGGCATGATGTCATAAATGGGTCGGTCGAATTGGATTCCTTGAATAAGCTTGACGACAGAAGATGATGATGCCATCGTATTGTGACTGGTTTACATAGAGAACTTCTTGATTGACTTTATAGAGATAATTTAGCAATGATCGTAAATCAAAGAAAGAGAAGATTACTCAATCGTAAGGTGTCAAAAATCACAATTTGCAAAGTAAAGTGAAAAGAGTAATCAATATCCTTCCTTTATATAGATTTAGGGTATAACGGTAATTAACAAATGGTAACATTTGTTAACGTCTATAACATTAATTACCTTACCTAATCTTTTCTTCAAAAACCAATTTTCAAGTATTTACCTGTTGATCGAACCTCGGTTGAGATGTCAACACTTACCTATCCAGTTCATATGATAGACCGATAACTTCTTTCAGTTTTACTTTATGATTGTGTGAGTTCATTGCTCACCAGTCCTACCGGGAACAATATGCAAACTACCAGTTCCCTCTAATCCTTATAGGCTCAGTTTGTTGAAGAGATGTCACCATCAACATATGATGATCTTCTTTCTTTCTTCTCCTTAGCAGAGCTCTTTGATTCCTTCTTGAACCAAATCTTCTTGAATTCTTTCTCAGTCTCTTTTCCCTTTTTTCCCTTTTGATTGGGAGACAGGGTCTTATTCACCGGTTTGACTGATCCGCTTCTTTTGTTCTTTGGCCGGTTCCTGCATTCCTTGGCCAAATGCCCAATCTTGTTACAGTTGTAATAGTTCATCCTGATTTCTCTCCACGGATTAAACCTTAGGTTCTTAGGTGAATGACAACAAGAGTTATTGTGGCCATGTATACCACAATTAGCACAATTGGTTATGTTCCAATTCTCATTCCTCTTTGGGAATATTGGTCTTGGTGGGGATCTGAATGCCCTTGTTTTAGATCTGCATTCATCAGCCTTGTATCCAAACTTGTTGCATGCATAGCAGTAACCTTTAAAGCTCCCCTGCTTCCACTGGACACACTCTTGGGACAAGACCTACATTCAGAAGTCTTGTGGCCATACTTGTAACAATTTTTGCAGTAACTGTTAGAAGTAATTGGTTTTACCAGTGCATTTTTGTAGTCATTTATTTTATGAACCAGTTTACCATAGTGATGGCAAGAGGTTTTGAAGGTCTTCTTACCTTTGACTTCTATTGATTTCTCCTTCTTTTCCATCTTGCCTTTCTTGAATCCAAAGGACTCATCGGTTCCCTTGCTGCTTTGACCAGTGAACCCAAGTCCCGTGGGATCCTTGTGCTTTCTTTGAGCCCTCAGTTTCTCATCAAGCTTTTCTAAGCTCTCATTGTATCTTATAAGTGTCTCATTTCTTTCTTCAAGAATTTTCACTTGTTCCTTTAGTTGATACAATTCAATAGCCAACCTTTTGCATGCATCATATTTATCATGCCAATTCTTTTGCATGCTTTCATTTTCTTGTGTAATTATCTGCATGTCTTCTTGAAGTTTTAGAACAACAAGATCAATTTCCCTTAATGCATCTTCTGCCATATTTCTTTCTCTTTTAGAGGCTACCAATGATTTCATGACACTATTCCTTCCATCCTCAACTTTCCTCTTTTCCTCAATGATTTCAGTCATTCTTAAAGCATTCCTTCCTTCTCCCTTTTCAGGTTGGAGATCTGATCAGTTAGAATCTGATTCTTCTCCATGAGATCAGAGTCCACCTCCTCTACTTCATCAGATCCACTTTGTCCAAAGAGCTCTTCAATTGTTTCATTTCTCTCACTCAGTTGTAGAGCTAGCTCCTTTCTTTTTGCAAGGGACCTTCTTAGCCTATTCTCAAGAGAGGTAATGATGTCATTGGCTTCCTCAAGCTACTTCTGATACTTGTAACCCTCCATGATCTTTCCTCAAGTAGTTAAGCCTTATAACTTTGAGAACCTAGTGCTCTGATACCAATTGTTAATCTTAACCGATTGCTGAGGGGGGTGAATTAGTAAATACAATTTCTATTCCAATTAAACCTTATATATATTCTTTCAGAATTAATAGAATATATTCAACATTCATTAAATGAAATAGAAATACATAGGTCAACACAACATATATATGTTGAAACCCTCGGTTAGAAGGAGAAAACCACAGTGGGATAGAACCCACAAATTTACTAATGTAGTAATAAAGATGCCCTGTTAAAGACTTACAAAGCACTTGTAAGAGTGCTACCCGGTAAAGGGATTTGGTAGAAGACCTGTTAGGATCTTAAACCTGTTAGGAGTCACCTTGTGAAAGGACTTTCAACACCAATTAATATGTTACCTGGTGAAGGGATTTATACAAGAACCTTCTAGGGTTCACCCTGATTGAGGGATTTGAATCTACTCTTATAATTCAAAGCAATGATTTATTATGACACCTTTTGTCTGATCAGATCATAATTGTTAGCCTTTTTCTTTGCTTGGCTGTTGAACCCTTCTCTGTCTTTCACTTCTCAGAAGATTTTCCTCCTACTCTATATGCTCTCAACATTCAACAACACTTCTTGTGTATACTATAACCTGTATTTATTAGACATTATTCTTATTAAAAATACTTCTCATAGTTTTGCCAAGCTGTAAACTCACCCATAAATCATGCATGCAAAAAAGATTGCAAAATGATCTTGAGTTTACCTTGAAACACCTGTAGATAAAATAAAGCTAACTCCAGTTAAAAATCTAACTTCAGTTCCATCTGTGAATGCTCCATGTAATCTGGTTTTAACTGAGACAGCTCCACATAATCTGATTCAGATTATCATGCAGTCAACCGGTATTGAACTTATTCCTGGTTGGTCATACATTCCCTGTATGTCCCATAAGACTGGTTGAAAATACTCTGTTTGGTCTACCAGTGCATATTAAAGAGTATGATTAGTTTACTGGTGCTTCGGTGGGATTGCTATTTGCTTTTAACTTAACCAATGAAAACTTAAATATGTCAACAGTTTTCCAATGAGTGGATTAGTGGAAGAGAACCAATTATTGCCCATGTTCTAATTGTTGCACACTCCACATGCACTTGGCCCCTCAATTGCAAGTTTAAAGAAACCAAAAAAATGTTAACTATAAATCCATTTATAAAATATCTTGTACCAATAGCCACCCACTTGTACCCCCAACAATGGATATTTTTGAATGATTATCAGAACATTTTTGTATGGCTATTAGAGCATTTGTGCATAGGTATTGACAATTTTTGAATGACTACTGGGATATTTGTGCATAAGTATTGACAAATTTTGAGGTGGTTGCAGTGCACAATTATTGAGGTATTTTAAGTAGGTATCCAAAGACACTTTGAAATGACCAATTTTTGACCCTTGTTCACATAAAAAATCCCATAACCTGTGTCATTACTACCCAAAAGATGAAAAAATAGCTATATGCAGTTAAGTTTCATACTAAGACAACCCAAAAAATTATCAAAATCTAATTTGTTTCTTAGGATCTATGGGTGCCCTAATTTAGCTATAATGACTATTGGTATGCTTCCCCTAAATATAGAATTTCCTTGCTCACACAACAACAAATGACAGGGAATATTTAACATATTATTGTTTGTAAACACAAACATGGAAGTGTTATTCATTTCTTATCCCTTATAGAAGATATATCAATTGCATCAACAATATGAAGAGTCAAATTAGAATTCTATACATGCTCAAAACTAGCAAGAGGTTCCAAAATTGCATCGCTCATTGTTATGCACCATCCAAGGTCTCCATGTACCTCCAATAATGACTAAAATGCTCAACATATTGTAGTTGCAATTTTTATGCCTCCTAATACTAGATAGATGCCATCACAACATTGGAATCACAAAGATTTTTGCTCAAAATTTTGGGTCACTAAAATAATACCTTCCTCAAATACTATACACAACCACAAGAAGTTTAATGGCATCCAAAATCTCAATGCCAATTAGTGTAGTGTTTTTGGATAGGAATATGCTTATCAATTGCCTCTTTTATGGACTCAACTCATGTCTTTACAAATTAATGCTATTGATCAATCTCAAATAAGCAAGAACCTACCAAAAAGCAATTTCCCAAAACTCTAAGGATGAAATCACCCATAAACTAGTCTTCATTCAATCACGGTGTCAAAGTATTTGTTGAGGGCTTTTCAAAATCTCTAATCTTGAAAAATTTTCTTGAAGGAAGACTTCACAAATTTGGTAAACTTCCAATAATTAAAATCATGTGAGAAATCAAAATTATTTTTCTTCCAACTAGCTAGGGAGGAATCCATCTTTCACCATTGAATTGATATTCTCCAAGAGGGTTTTCATCCTCAGGAAGACTAAGATTAATCAAGTTGAATCTCAAGAATAACAAAGTTTTCATGAAAGGAATATAGAATAAATTTCATAATTCAAATGAGCTCTCTAGACCTCCTTATATACAATTTCCACCGAACTTTTTAAAAGACTCATTTTTTAAAAGCACCTTTTAATTAAAAAATATTTTTTCTCCAAAGACTATCAAAATAATCATACATTTTTATAGGTGAGGCCAATGTATTATGTTTCTATGATTTATAATTTTTCATCATGTCTTTCCAATAAGCTTCAACACTAAGGTGCTTTTGAAATTATTTTTATTAAATTAAGGAACCTTAGTTAAATAATTAAAATAGATTATAGCCAATAATACACTCGATTTGAAAAAAATGGTTAAAAGCATCGTAATTGACATTTGAACTTACACATATTGATACCGAAGATAAATAATAAAAATTGGGCTTGATTGAGTGACTTACTTTAAATTGACACTCTCTCCAATAATCATGGAGAACCCACTAAAAAAGGATTTCAATTGAATAAGTGGTATTAGAGTGATATAAGCTATCTGAGTTCATTAGCAACATCAAACATCCCCTTAGAAAAGGATAATGATCATTGAGAAAGCTAAAGCTAACTATAGAGTTGAAGTGACTAAATTTTGGGACATTTCACTCCTCAAGCAATGCCAACACAATGCCAAAATCATCAAACAAACCTAGACTAAGACCAAATGTGATCCTAGGGTGAAGTTCATCATTTGCATATAATCCACTAGTGTAATAAAGGGAACAAATAGCCTCGAGGACTTCACTAGAATGATTGATATTTACAATCAAGATTTTTTATAAATATGAATATTATGTTGTCATTAATGTCAAACTTGTTGTCATTGATGTCAAACATGGTCCAAAAGTTGTATTCTACAGTGTTCTCATGTAATATGGAGTAGTGCAATATCAAATACATACATGTGTTGACATTGATCAATGAATATTGCTAGAGACGACTATATGTAGCATATCTAGATGGATCAATTCTTATCTAAATTATTGGATAAATTTTTAGTTGTCTCGAACATGGAAATGACTATGCTTAAATATTCTAGTGAAAAATACGTCAAATTGTGTTTAACATTTTGGTTTGTCTCTTGGTGAATTAATTCATTTAACCATGAGGTTGAATATATTGTTCCTAGATGTCAAGGGTTGTCAGATGTCAAGTCTCATGGTTTTGTTATATCCACAATTAATTCTGTGATGTTCTACATTTATGCATGACAAAAACAAAGTAATAGTTTGTAAGAATGCCTTGAATTCCTCTACCTTCAGCTCTTCCGGTGTTGCAGTTCTTAGATATTGATATGTTGGTGTTAGGTGATTCTATGTTGAGCATTTGTAGTAGGCGAGGAGGTACATACAAGGGTTGAGCCTAGCATACTTTTGAGAGAAAGGTGCAAAGAAATTGTCAATAATCATAAATGTAGTTGAAAGATGTACAATTAATAGTCATAATGGGAACAAGGTACTGTGTGAGTTTTTAAAGGTACAAATCATGGGAACAATATATCTTTGATACTCAATACTAAAGGTAACAATATCAGAGGGAGAATGCTTCATGGTAGCATGATATCAAAGAAAATCTAGAAAATCAGTGACATAATAACAATAGATCTATGCAACATGCCGAGAATATATAGTGAATCATGATAACAATGGAGTAGAAGAGTAGTCTATGTTGATTGATCAACAATATTCTCTAACAGAGAATAATATATCACAAATAATCTGCATATTGATCCAAAGGGGCTGCTATAATCATTATATATACTAATATGACCATGAAAGAGAAAAGAAGTACTACCATATTAGATTTATGTCCAGCAATATATGAGATTTAGCATAAGGATTTAATGACATCATTGATACAACTCAAAGAGTAAGAGTACATATTCTAAACACAAGAGCATCCATGGAGAAACTAGGTAATCTTTCTGCAATAGATAAGGATCATAAACAAAGGTTACTTCTCTGATGTCGATACGACATTATTCCAATGAAAGTAAAACATTAACATCACCCTTTAGAGTTAGATTTCAGTTTCCTATTATCATTCTAACCCTTTTCTTAGCAAGCTTAGTTTAGGCGAGGAACTAGATAGAAAGCTGACCTTCTCTAGAGGTTCTTTCCAAGTTTAGGTGACCCATTGCCTAGGAAAGTTCCCATATTTCTCTATAAAGCCAAGTTAACAACTATTTATTTTTCCTTCATAATGAGGTATGGTTGTTGCAACCTTATCTATACTTCCATCCCATGCTTCTTCAAGTCTCTGAATGCATCTCTACTAATAATGAATTTCTTTGTGATAGGATTAAAGAATCTTTAAACCTTGAATTGTTCACAATAATCAATAAGATATTCTTTATAATTTTATATTTTTTGGATCTCTCTCTCTCTCTCTCTCTCTATATATATATATATATAGATATATATATATATATATATATATATATATATATATATATATATATATATATATATATATATATATATATATATATATATATATATATATATATATATATATATATATATATATATATATATAGAGAGAGAGAGAGAGAGAGAGAGAGAGAGAGAGAGAGAGAGAATAAACTTTTTTTTTGAAATAAGGTGGCAATGCCACTTGATATATTATATTAATAATTTTTATTTATTTTACACTGGTTCAACAAGAGCTCCTGAAGAAAAGAACCAGTAAGAAAAACTCCAGTCCTTGCCCATAAATAGAATATGAATGTCTTCTATGAAGAAAGATTAAATAAACATTACACATATAATATTCTATATAAATAAATAGCTATATATTATTTTATTTTTAGATTGCAGGAATCGGTTATAACACCCTTATAAACTGCATTGTGCTGGGTGAAATTTTTAACGTGACCAGTGACATTGGCCATAAGACACATCCCTTGGTACAATGTGGGTTGTGGGAGATTGGACCTCGTGACCTCATGCTTCATACGAATAACCTCTTGCCAATCGAGCCATACCCTCAGCCCCAAATAGCTATATATTATAATTTGAAATTAATAATAATAATAATAATAATAATAATAATAATTATTTACGAATAGAAATAGAAATGGAAATAGATTATTTTATGATCCACATACCAAGAAATCTATTTTTTGGATCTATATAGCTTATAATATATAAAAATATCTTATATCTTATGCAAGGATCATCTAAGTAAATGAGAAATAAAACTACATACATTATTTCTTAAAATATTTAAAATTTTAACCTTTCTTTCAAAAATACACTTTTTCACCATTAAGCCAACTTAGATCTATCTAGAAACCCATCTATAATATGTTACAGATATCTGATCAAACCGTACCAAAATCTGATCGATGAGGTGCGCACACATCATATTGTCGATCTAGATCTAGACACATGCAGTAGTGGCTATCCAGCCATGAAAAACGTTTCTTTTATATAACTTTTTACAAACTCTAGAAAAAAAAACTGTTTCTTTTATATAACTTTTTACAAACTCTAGAAAAAAAAACTAAGTGTTTCCCCTTCGCATGGTTAAAAAATTTCGTGGCTCCATAGCCGCTGCCAAATAACTTGAGCACTGAAAGGTGGATAACATTATAGAATTATGGAAAACATAATCGATGTAAATATCGATGATTGTGGTCATCTCAATCTTGTTAAATTGTACTTAGACGAGACGATACTGACAACTTACCTATCATCACGACTTCGACAATTTTGTCTAGAAGCTTTTAAGCCAGAGAGAAAGGATAGATATTGTCTAGTTACACATAAATGATTCTTCAAAGCTTGCAAATCAGAGAGAAAGCATAGATACATAATTGACTAGGAAAGAAACTCACTTATTAATAACTTAAAATTATACCTTCTACTTGGTCTCAACTGGGCCCATGGATTTGATTGCTTCCTTTTATCAAGGAAAAATAGGCTAGATTTAAACATGTCCGTAGATAGGTTTTTAGTAAAGATCAAATCATAAACATATAAAATAATAATTAAACCTAACCTTTTTTTGACCTTTGTGTATAGAAATGGCGTATTATTGAAAATAGGCTAGATTTAAACATGTCCATAGATAGGTTTTTAGTAAAGCTCAAATCATAAATATATAAAATAATAATTAAACCTAACCTTTTTTTGACCTTTGTGTATAGAAATGGCGTATTATTGCTTTTCTAAATCCATTGCTCACCATGTATGAATATATTTTGGTGTTCCACACACTTGGTACATGCTTCAATCAATAAAGTGTCTTTTTCTTGACTTATATACTTCTTCTTTATCTCCTTTTACCTCATATCCTAGTACTTGTTGCACATAAACATCTTCTTCTAGAAAACCATTTAAAAATGTTGATTTGACATCGATTTTGTAGAGCTTCTATGTTAGAATAACAATGTCCTAATCAACTGGGGGGGGTGGATTAGTTGATGCCAATAATGGATACTTTAAAATTTAACTTCAAACTTATTTTTGAAAAAAAAATATTGAACTAAAAAGTAAATGCAACAATAATACACATAAACATGAACACCAAGATTTGTTCTTGAGAAAAACCCTGTTAAGGGAAAAAACTTGGTGGGGATGGTACCCACAAATATTTGCACTATGAGTATAACAACCCTGTAAAGAGTACTGACCCTGTTAGGAGCTGAGTATTACAATAGGCAGGTCTTGGTTAAAGGACAAACACTGTTAGGAGTCTTTTACAATGTGATCCATGTTAAGGAATCGACCCTGCTAGGAGTCTAACCCTGGTAGAGGCAATAACCCTATTAGGGGTGCACAATAGATCAACCTGATCAAGAGATTTGAGAGTTAAATCCACCTTTCGGTTCTCCAAATCTCACAACTTCAAGGGTATGACAATTATGATATGAAACTACTTTCAGTACTCAACCACTGCTAAGAAAGGTCCATCGTGTGCCCAAATACACAACTACTATTTTCCAAAGAGAAACCAATGAATCCTCAAGCTCGCATTCACCTCTGCAATTCACATATGCAATTTTACAACATTTTTTCTTACATAATTTCCAAGGATCTCAATCCTTATATACAAGTTACAACAATTAAGTCTGGGCCGGCCTACATAGGATAAATCCTATTTACAAAATACAAATGGACCCATGTGAAGATGTACATGGAACCTCCTACAATATTACAACATAACAATTACATCAATTAATCATCCAGATTTGTAAATCAAGCTCACTCATCAAATTACTTGAAACATGTTCCAAGTCATCCTCCAAATAGGTCTTCGCCAATACACAAGGCACAATTGACATCACCTGTATGATCAAAACACCATATAATCATAATAAGCTCTCCAGCTAGTGTCCAAAATGAACCTATGTTTGCTCATCATGACTTAAACAACCATGAATGCTATCCACAAAGTTCTACAATCAACTCTGTGAAAATATCAGTTTCTATCTCCTAAAAAATAGTCATCAGTAAAACAACCATAACTCTATCAGATTAGTTCATAAGCATGTGTGATCATAGCCAGTGACCCAAGACATCATGTAGATTCTCTATCTAAGTTCGTATGTTCTAATTCACTGTATTGTGTCTGTATAATTCTCTGCAACGAGTTTGCAAGCTTCTCTAAATAACCAATCAGTAACATATGTTGACATTAATGAAAAATACTAAGTGCCAATATCCAAACATTCTTCCAAAAATCTCGCAAACATATTGGAATGCAACATTTCTAATCTAACTTCCAATAATCTCCCCCTTTGGCATTGATGGCAACATATTGAGAAAAACCATCGACACAAAGGTCCAAGGTGCATACTCTACCTACTTCCTGTGTTTTTCCTTCTCATTTAACTTGATATCAACTGTTATCTCCCTTTCAACTACAAGAGGGTTACTGACTCCCCCTTTTATGTAATCCCTCTGTCAAGCTAGAGGGTTGTTACATCTCTCTCCTAGACAAACTTAGTTACATCTCTCCCCTAGACAGATTGAAGGGTTTTTCTCAGTATATCTGTCCCCCTTTGACATGAATGAAAAAGGATGCCATAGTGTCTCCTTAAAGTAGTGCAATAGGTGCTGAACCACCTATATCTCTTATGTGTGCTTAAACAATTACTCCCCCATAGGAGTAAATTACTACATCCAATCCTAAACATAATGCTCTAGATACACGAGGACCGATGCATCTCTTTATCTCCTTAAGTTGTCATTAGGAAGGTCTCTGACCCCAAGTCTACCTCTCAGATACTCAAAGGTCTCTTTGTTTAATGTCTTAGTGAAGATATCTGCAGTCTTCTCCTTAGTATTCACATACTCTAACTTCACTTCTTTCTCTGCTACCTTATCTCTTAGGAAATGATACTTTATTGCTATATGTTTTGTCTTAGAATGCATAACAAGATTGTTTGACATATTTATCATGTTAGTATTGTCACTATGGATAGTAATTGAATCCTCAAGACATAGTCCAATGTCTTTCAATATTTACTTCATCCATATGATCTATGTACAATTGATTGCTGCTGCAACATATTCTGATTCTACTGTAGACTGAGCAATATAGTCCTACTTCTTGCTAAGCCAAGAAACCAACCTTTTACCAAGGAAGAAAGCTCCTCCACTTGTACTATTTATATCATCTACATTCCCTTGCCAATCAACATCAGTGAAGGCATGAAATGTAAATTCCTTTGATCTATCATACCATAGAACAAACTCAATTGTACCCTTTATACATCTTAATATCCTTTTTACTACCATAAAGTGAGACTCTTTAGGATCTGCTTGGAATCTTGCAACAATTTCAACTGTATTAGAAATATCAGGTCTAGTATGTGTTGGATACTAAAGACCTCCAATCATTGATCTAGATTTTTTCTATGGTACATTCTTTGCTTCATCCTCTAAAGATAACTTATTCCCAGTTACCATAGGAGTTCCAATAGGTTTTCTATCATCCATGCCAAAAAATTTCAATAGTTCTTTAAGATATTTGGTCTAAGATATGAATATCCCTTTCTTACTTTGACTGATTTGTAATCCAAGGAAGAATTTCATCTCCCCAATCATAGACATTTCAAATTCACTTTTCATCTCATCTGCAAACTTATTACTCATTTCATCATTTCCTCCAAAGATAATATCATCAACAAAAAATTCAACAATCAAGATACCTTCTTCATTGATCCTGAAGTACAAATTTTTGTCTGCATTACCTTTCTTGCATCCCAAAATTTGATACTTATCTAATCTTGCATACCAAGCTCTTGGTGCTTGTTTCAAACCATACAAAGCCTTCTTGAATCCGCAAACTAGATCTTTATTTCCTGATAAAGGAAATCCATCAGGTTGCTCAATGTACACTTCCTCTTCCAAGTATCCATTAAGAAAAGTTGATTTCACATCCATCTGATATACTTTGAAATTCTTATAAGAAACATAAGCTAAGAATAACCTTACTGCCTCAATCCTAGCAACAGGTGCATATGTTTCTTCAAAATCAATCCCTTCTTGCTCCAAATACCCTTTACATACTAATCTAGCCTTGTTTCTAACAATAACTCCTTCATTCATCTTGTTTTTGAATACCCACTTAGTACCAATCACATTTTTGTCATTGGGCCTTGGAACCAACTCCCAAGTGTTGTTCTTTTGAATTTTCTCTAGTTCTTCCTTCATGGATTTGATCCATGATTCATCTCTGCATGCCTCATTTGTGGATTGTGGTTCTACTTGCGATATCAAGAAAATATAATTTGTAGTTTGTGACCTCTCCTCTCTATTTTGTGATCTTGTTCTAGTTCCCTTACTATTGTCACCAATGATTTGATCCTTAGGATGATTTCTCTAAACATATTTGGGTGTGGTCTACTCCTTCAACTCCACACTTATTCCATTGTCAATCATCAAAATATCATAAGATGCTTCATTCTCTCCATTTTCATCATCATTCTTTGTTGTCTTCATATTGTCCTGATTTGTATTCATATTTTGAAATGTAATATCATAGGGGTTAAAGTCACAATACCTTTCTCTAACCTAAAAATTTTCATCAACTCTCACATTAGCACTTTCAATCAGATTCCTAGTTCTCAGATTGTAACATCTATAAGCTTTACTTCTAGTAGAGTAGCCAAGGAATATAATTTCATCACTTCTAGCATCAAATTTTCTTATGCATTCATCTCTCTTAATGTAGCATTTACTTCTAAATATTCTGAAATAACTAACAATAGGTGTCTTACCATACCATAGCTCAAATGGTGTCTTGCATGCACCTTCTCTAATTTTTACTCTATTCATTGTGTATACTGTTGTATTGGTTGCTTCTCTCCAATGCATATGTGGAACTTTTTCTTCTATCAACATAGTTCTTGCTGCATCAAGAACTATTTTGTTTCTTCTTTTAGAAACTCCATTTTTCTGTGGTGTTCTAGGTGCAGAATTCTACCTCACAATACCATGATTCTCACAAAAGGTATTGAATTCATGTGAAGTGAATTCTCCACATCTACCTGATCTAAAACACTTTATCTTCAAGCCTGTCTCATTCTCAACTTTTGCCTTATAAAACTTAAGAGTCTCAAATGCTTTTGATTTTTCTCTAAGAAATCCAATCCACATCATTCTAGACTAATCATCAGTGAATATGATAAAGTACCTGTCTCCAAAGTATGACCTGGTCTGAGTAGGTCTACAAAGATCTGTACAAATGAACTCCAACTTTCTATTTGTTGAATATCCTTTTCTTGCAAAACTGCTTGTTGTTTGCTTTCCCAAAACACATTCTCTACATGTAGTGTTAGCAGGTTTCACAATCTTAGGTAGATCTATGATAGAATTATTGTTAGAAGCCTTTACTATGTTATCAAAATTGATATGACAAAAACTTCTATGCCATAACCAAATGTCATCAATCTTTGTAACAAAACAACTAACCTCAGTAGTTTTCAACTGAATTATATTACCCCTGGTCTTTGTACCAGATCAAATCAACTCTCTATTAGCTCCTCTATTAGAGCAATGACCATCCTTCAATTCCAAATGATAACCCTTATCCACAAGTTTTCCAACACTCAACAAATTATGATTTAAACCATCCACAAACAATACATCATCAGTGTTAGTCTTTCCATCCAAAGTAATTGATCCTTTACCAACAATCATCCTAGGAGTATTATCACCAAACCTTACAATTCCACCATCTAACTTCTTTAGCTAGATAAATCTATCCTTCTAACCAGCCATATGGTGTGAAAATCCACTATTAATTATCCAATCAGCTTTCCTATCAACATGATAAACTAAAGATTTTTCTTCATGGACAAGATCCTCTTCTTTGATAGTGACAAAACTCAAAACATTATTGAACTCATCATGTAAATCTTTAGATCCATCACTAACATAATATCATTCCTTATCATTCTTGTACTTTCCATATTTAGGCTTATGCTTAGATACTCTGGTTGGACATCTAGATGCAAAATGACCAACCTTATTGGAGTTAAAACATTTAAAAGGTAATTTCCCTTCAAACTTACCTTTACCTTTCCTTTCTCTCCTAGCGATTAGGGCCATGATTTTCTCATCCACTTGGTTGTCTAGCCTTTGAATCTCTTCCCATTCTTCAACATATTCTCCAAGATCTTCACTGTGCTTGTTCACTCTATTAGATCCAACACCAATAGATCTAGTTTTTTGAACAATAGCCTTAAAAGCTATCTCCACCTTAGGTAGTGCATCCTTTAGCTCTGTGGTCTCAAATGTAGTCAACTTAGCCACCAACATTTCTCTGGTAAAATCTATGTATTGTGGTATTGTCTCCTCCAAGGCAAGAACTTTGGGTTTATAGGCAGGATTCACAGATCTAAAAATCTTTTCTACGACTTCATCTTCTGTATAAGTACCTCCATTGTTTCTTATTCCAATCACACATTCAGATACTCTTTGAACATACATCCTTATTGTTTCATCATCCCTCATCTCCACTGTCTCCATCTTTGTTCTACAATTCTACAACTTTCCTCGCTTAGTGTATTCATATCTTTCATAAAGTGGAATTTGTCTTTACTAGATCTCACTTGACTTTCTTAGATCTCTAATCTCTTTAAATTTACCATTAGATAATGCATTAACCAAAGCTTCCTTTGCAACAACATTACACACAAATATTTTTCTTTCTTCTTCAGTGGTAGTAAGTATCTCTAGGTTTTCCTCCTTTATGATAGGTACATCTTTCTAGGTAATGAGCCAATATTCTAACCCCATGCACACAAGATGATTCTTCATCTTCTCCTTCCACGTGTCAAAATTATTTGCATCGAAATTAGGACTCTCCTTCCTGAATAAGGCCATCCTAATCTTTACCTCAAGTTGTTAAGCTTCTTGACTTAGGACCAAAATCTCTAATACCAATTGTTAGAATAACAATGCCCTAATCAACTGAGAGGGAAGGGGGTTGAATTAGTTGATTCCAATAATGAATAATTTAAACTTTAACTTCAAAATTATTGCTGAAAACAAAATACTGAACTAAAAAGTAAATGAAACAATAATACACATACACATGAACACCAAGATTTATTCTTGAGAAAAACCCTGTTAAGGGAAAACCTTGGTGGGGATGATACCCATAAATATCTACACTATGAGTATAATAAACTTGTTAAGATTTTTGACCCTATTAGGAGCCTAGTATTACAATCGACAGGTCTTGGCTAAAGGAAAAACCCTGTTAGTAGTCTTTTATAATGTGATCCCTATTAAGGAATCGACCCTGCTAGTAGTCCAACCCTGCTAGAGGAAATAACCCTATTGGGGGTGCACAATAGATCAATGTGATCAAGATATTTGAAAGTTAAAGAAACCTCAGGTTCTCCAGACCTCACAACTTCAAGGGAACAACAATTCTAATATGAAACTACTTCTAGTACTCAACCATTGCCAAACAAGCTCCATATTGTTCCCAAATGCACAACTACTATTTTCCAAAGAGAAACCAATGCAGCCTCAAGATTAAATTCACCTCTACAATTCACATATGTAGTTTTACAACATTTTTTCTTGTGTAATTTCCAAGGATCTCAATCCTTATATACAAGTTACAATAATTAAGTCTGGGTCGGCCTACATAGGATAAATCCTATTTAAAAAATACAAATGGATCTATGTGAAGATGCACACAACACCTCTTACAATGTTACAACATAACAATTACATCAATTAATCATCCAGATCCATAAATCAAGCTCGCTCATCAAATTAATTGAAACATGTTCCAAGTCATCCTCCAAATAGGTCTTCACCAATACACAATCCATAACTGATGTCACCTGTATGATCATAACTTCATATGATTGCAATAAGCTCTCCAACCAGTGTCCAACACGAACCTATGTTCGCTCATCATGACTTAAACAACCATGAATTATATCCACAAAATTTTGCAATCAACTGTATGAAAATTTCAGTTTGTCTCCTAAAAAATAGTCATCAGTAAAACAACCATAACTTTGTTTGATTAATTCATAAGCATGTGCGATCACAACCACTGACCTCAGAAATCATGTAGATTCTCCATCTAAGTTTGCACATTCTAATTCACTATATTATATCCATACAATTCTCTGCAACCAGTTTGCAAGCTTCTCTGAATAACCAGTTAGTAACATATGTTAACATCAATGACAAAAACTGAGTGCAAATATCCTGTCATTCTTCCAACAATCTCCCAAACATATTGGAATGCAATAATTCCAATATAACTTCCAACATTCTAATTGTTTTGAGTTGTATTAGCTAGTACCATTATAACCATATCAAGTCTTACTACAGGTGAAAATGTGTCATTATAATCAACTCTGTATTCTTGTGAAAATCCCTTGGCTAATAACCTTGCTTTATACTTGTCTACTTATCCATTTGCATTAAACTTAGTCTTATAAACCCATTTCACACTTATGCATACCTTTCCCTTAGGTAAGTCTACTAATTCCATTGTGCCATTATTTTCAATAGATTCCATTTCTTCATTCATTGCATTAACCCAATGTTCATCTTAGATTGAATCATCAAAAATTTTAGGATCTTGAAAAAATAAAGAAATGTTTCATTGAAAGTCTATTATATCTCCTTGTCCAAGAATACTTTTTCAACCATGTCAATGATATAAATTGCAATATTCTCATAGTGAACCCATACACGCTCAACCTTGTCATTATCCTACAAATACTAATAATTTCAAAATTAGAGACACTACAAGTATGTTACAGGACTTGACCATGCAGATTGATGATGTTAAAAGGCAACATGAATCCAAGTTCTAGCAAGAATTGAAGATGTAGCAAGAGGATCTTGGCTATCAAGCCCATATTCAATAATAGGAGGTGTTGGCTCATCAAGAGAAACATCACAAGAGGTATTTTTGGAAAATTATAGGCAGCATGACACAAATCTTGAAAAGGAGCTAGAAGTGCAAAAAAAAACATTACAAAAAGTGTTACTAAAGAGGCAATGCATGGAGGATTTTCGAAGAGAGTTAGTAGTGCATGAGGAATTTCATGAAAAAGAGATAAATGGTCATAAAGAGAAAATGAAGCTCGTATTTGTTACATCTATGAAGTGTGAGGAGGCTAAAAAAATATAACGTGAAGAGACCCTTCACAAAGAGAAGGAAGAAAGTGTTGAGCAAGAAGTTACAACATAGCTATTTAATGAGCTTACCAGTTTTGTTGAGAAGAATAATGAAATGGATAGTGATTTATTTGGTGTGTTGCTTAGTTTTTTTGAAGAGGACAACATGCTATTATTAGAGCCATTATGAAGTTTGGGACAACATGATGAAACAAAAGAGTTGATAATTTAGTTTGATGAGCTCCCTTCTTTTTGGGAGTTAGATGGACATGTTTTTACTCATCAAGTTGGCTTAGATGCTAATTCAGAAACCTTTCTTTAGGAAGAAGGCCAAGATGTTCCCATAGGCCTTCAGGATAACTTTTGCATTACTATGAGTACACTCATCATAGAAAGGAACAAAGAAGATCTCAAAGAAGATATTTCTTGGTCAAATTTAGAAGATTTTTGTTCAAGTTTGGGTACCAAACCATCATCTCCAAAATCATAAGTTTGTAATCAGCATGATAAAATAAAAAAACTGACTTTGTCTCAACTTGGTCCACCCAAGCTAATTCATTTTGACAAGAAAAGATGTGTTGAAGAAATAGCTCATCAATTTGAAGTGACAGTTAAAGAGCTAGAGACCAACAGAAAGAGCCCCGAATTAATTATGTCAATAGGATGCCCTATAAGGCATCTTGCAAGAATGGAGGCCAACAAAGAAGGTCCAGGTGTGCAGAAACCTAAACATGATTCTTTTTTAGAAGGTGGAGCTAAAGTAGAACATGTACAACATGTTGACCCATCCAAATCAATAGTCTATTATATCAGCATGATGAAGTAAGTAAAGTTTCTTTTGTTCTTCAAAAAATATTACACCAACTAGTCAAATGTTGGTCATTTTTCCATCTCTTTATAGCTACCCATGATCATGTTCTTTTTTGCAAATTGAAGAGAAAAGGATGATATATTTTGGAACCTGTAAATGGTTTCATTTAAGGTGTTTCCATTCTTGGTTAATTTAGCATAGGATAGGTTTTTAGTTTTCCCTAAGTGCTATCCAACACAACTAGTTAGTTTTAGTTTGGGTTTTCCTACTATTGTCAATAAGTTTCCAATTCATAAGTCTATCAAAGTTGCAAAATGAGAAAATTTTATATTATTATTTATTACTTGGTCACTTAGAATATGTATATATAACTCATGCTAGTGAAATTTTATTTCACTGTCACAAAGCATACACCCATTCTCAGTGAATTAGGAATAAATATAGAAATCTAAAAAGTGAGTTGCAGTCATGTATAAACCTGGCTTGAGTCTATTTCTAAGTCTACCTAATGTTGCTACTTTCCCTAACTAATCAATTAAACATATATCATTCATGATATTGAAGTTTCTAACTTCCCTATCAAAAACCATACATCATGTATTCAATTAGTTAAGAAAAGTAACCTACTTTCTGCATTGAGTTTTAAAGTTTCAATCTCGTTTGCTAAATGACTCTGTGTCCAATGAATGGCCTATGAAACTGGTCCTCATGTCTAGAAGGCAAACATATAGTAGTTATCACCAAGAATGTTACTATAATTTCACTCATGGATCATTTCAGGTGGAGTCATGTACATTTCAAAGAAAAGGCACTTTTTCTTTATCTTATACATTACATTCAAATGAATAACTAAAAAGATTAAAAAGAACTCAGAAGGAAACATAACAGATGTATGAAACATAGAGAGAGATTTTACAAATCTATTCTGTACAAAGGTAATCTTTTATTTGAAAAATGTACTGTTGTCCCACACACGCCATGAGATTGAACTCTACTTGTTGAATGAAAATCTAGAACAACTAATACATGAATAATTAAATGAAAGATAAGGTGCATAGGGTAACCATTCATTGCATGTATGACTAGTTAAGGTTATCCTAATTTGCTGATGTTTGAGTTGTTTATCTTTCTGGCTCCTTAGTCCTCCCAAGTATTCCTATTTTGTGCATTGATCATGGAAATGAGTTAGAGAAATGATCTAAGAAATGACTAGTTACACAACCTACATGTCATCTACCTATGCATGTACAAAATGGTCTCAATGTGCATTAAACAAGAAAGAAATCCATCTAAATCATTGTATACATCTGGAATAGGGCATTTATTTCTAACTTATTTGCTTCATGTGCAAATGCAAATTATCTCTCAATAGCTTGTGGAGTTAAATGCGGCTCCCACTAGGGTTGAGCCTAGCATACTTTTGAGAGACAGGTGCAAATGAATTGTCAAGAATCAGAAATGTAGCTGAAATATGTCCAATTAATAGTCATAATGGGATCAAGGTACTATGTGAGTCTTCAAAGATAGAAATCATGGGAACAATATATCTTTGATACTCAATACTCAAGGTAACAATATCAGAGGGAGAATGCTTAATGGTGTAATACCCCAAAAATGGGCTATAAGTTCATTAACCTCCTATATCAACACATCAAATGAAATCGACATCGAAGTCCTAACCTAAGGCACATCCGAACATCATCAAATCCTAATTGATTATCTCAAATTTTACATCGGGGAATATTCCTAGTAATATTCCTAATCATCTTAATTATCTTTAATTTAATGATTGTTTGGTGATAAATCCAATTTATCCTAAAGTTTGATTAATCGAATATTCTAAATATTTAATTAATTAGATTTAATTCTGCCCCTTAATTGTTTAATTGAAGTTAATTCTATTTATTCTTGAATTGTATTATTTAATTTTGACAATAAATCCAAAATCCTATGAATAATTGATTAAAGCAAGTTGTCAATTTTTAATAATATTGTTTTTGAATAAAAGTTTGAAAAATAATTGATTAATCCATAAATCAATTGTTTTATTTTTCAAAATCAGTTAAGTTGGAAATAAGTCACTCTATTATTAAATTAATTCATAAATAAATCATGCACAATTAGAAAAGCAGACAACTTTCAATTATCAATTAAATCTAAACTCTATTTTGAGTTAAACTCTGCTTTTGCATGTTTTTGTGAGTTAATTGTCCTTTATTTAAAAATAACTTAAAAATCAACCTGAGTTATTTGAGTGATTTATGGCTTGTTTTCATGCACCTCCAAAGCCCTAGATTTCTATAAATTAAGGCCTCAACTCTTCACAAAATATCTCATAATTTTGCAAACTCATGCTGGCAAATTGGTATCTGGAGAATCAAAGCTTCTTTGCGAATCAACAACTTTGTGAGATCATTCATATTTTAGCATATCATTGTTAGATTAATTGTATTGCATATCAATTTTTCATCTTATATTCTAAATTCATATCAGTTTTTCATTATTATTACATCTAAAATCCAAAAAAATAGATTAATTGCATCCAATCCATATCTAGATTTTGCATTCAAATCCTTCGTTTAGGTGTCGTCAAGGTCACTGATCTCAGTCAAATCTGAGAATACATACTCGCATCTACTAGAAGGCAGTAAATTGCCTGGTTAGATTAGTTTTCAATTACTTGCATGATTTTGATTTTAAGCTAACCTCTAATGTTTTACTGAAGTGTTGTGTCTACAGCTAGGTACAAAATTCACACACACATTTTTGGCGCCCACCGTGGGGCCCTAATACGGGTTTCAAATTCAATTCTATCAATTTTTGTCTTTTCTTGTCATTTTCTGAGCCAAAGCTGTGATTTTTAAATTTTGTCCGTATAATTTTTGTACGAGTTTTTGACAAAAGTCATACCATACTAGACCCACTGTCGTACGATAGTTTATTTGATCGAGGATCCTTTTAGATTGTACACACTATCATTTTAAAGTTAGAAAGTCGCATGATCTGACACCCAGTGTCGTACGAGTTTCTGGACTGTCGTTTGGAAGCACACCCACTGTTGTACAAGTTTTGGCACTAGGTTTTAATTGTCATTTCATTTTTCAGGGTAGTTTGTCAGATTTGACTTTTAGATTTCGACTAACAGCTAACCCTAACAATTGAAATTCTTTATTTTTGATTGATTTTCATTGGTTTTCGATTGGAAAAAGTACAAGAATTGCTAAAAGTAGGTAAGAATCTACTAAGTGCATTGCGAGGAATTCAAGTAACCTTCTCAGTGAATAACATTTTGATTTGGACTAAAATGAACATCTTGCATGTCTAGCTTGAGTGCCTTTCTTTTCCATATCACACATTTCATTTGGGCTCTAAAAATGAACATAGATTTTCTTTCAACATCTTTGTTACACATAGTAAATAGGGCCTATGAACACTATTCGTGGTTCTTGAGAGAGTGAGTTTCTAGTGAAACTCTTCTCAATGAAGGAACCCTTGTAGGTAGGGAGGATACTGAGGGAGTCTCACGTTCCACTAGATCCGTGTGTCTTCAACTTTTGATCAATGCATTTTCTCTCCGGAGAGGTTGATAGATCATAAGGGGTTGACGTCATAGATCTTTGTGAGATAATCATGGTCTTAGCGTGTCGGATTAATCTATCTACTTTGTTTGGGTTAAAAGTGAAAAGACTAGGGGATTATGCTCTACTTCCTTTTTGGATAGTACCAGAAACCCAAATCCTTGAATCTGGAACCAGTCTCCATGTGGTATATCTTGTGAGTCACCTTTAGAGAGGGTTAACCACAGTGGACATTCCCTTAATTGGGTCAACCACGTTGACGGAACCTCAAGTGGTAATAGCCATTTTCACCGTGGTAGTGACAACCGCTATATAAATGTCTTGTTGGAAGAAATCTCCATAGGTCTGGTCTCTTGTTGGGTTGTCAGATCTCCCTAGCAGATCTTGAAGATTAAGTTCTCGGATTGTGTCAAAACCCCGGTGCGCTTGGATTGAAGTTTGGCCTCTTGGATCATAAAAGTTGCAGAGTCAAACCATTACTAAAAACCTTAGTGAGGCTAAATTTTCATTTTCTAGGAATATGTGTGTTAATGCAAAACTTTTTGGAACATACACAATTAGCACTTCTAAGGATTAGCACAAATAAGTCACTTGATTGTTCATGCACAAGGTTGCTTTTTCCCTTGTTCATTATTTTCAGACATGCGTGAAATCACTTGCTTTCTATTTTGCGTGCTTGCTTATCTCTCTGGTTACTGAAAATGAACAAATCTGTTACAATCCTCAAATCTGGACATTGAAATTTGCAAAATATCTGAAATTGAAAACCCAAAATTTTGCAAAAATTGAAGTGAAATTCCTTTCTGGAGTCAAGAATCGTATGAGTTTTGGTCAAGAGTCATTTCATAACCCCCTGATTGTCATATGGTAACTGGTATATTGTCGTACAAGTGTCTCTGCTAGTCATTGTCAAAAGTCAATTTTCTTGCAATCAACTATCGTGCGAGTTTTGCAATAGTCGTACAAGTTTTTCAATTGTCGTTTCACTCTATACCCACTATTGTACAAGCTTGTAGAAAGTCATTTGGGAAATTTTGAAAAATTGCCAGAAAGTTGTCAGAATTGCTAGATATTGAGCTTTTACAACCTATTTCCAGAGTCTGTCAAACAAATCGCTGTATCAGGAACAGAGCAAAAACTAGAACAAATCTGATCATTTTCCCAAAGTGGCCTCTTGAATTTGATTTAGCCTTCTATTTTATCGATTCGAGTCTTTTTCATCTGGTGTCAAAACCTTGTCATAACTATCAATCTTCAATCAATCATCAAAACAGCTAAGTGTTGCGAGCTCGTGTCCGCTATCTTTTGGGCATCTACCCATACATCTAGGGCATAATATCCTTCATCTAAGTCCAATCTAATCTTCAATCACTTCAATCTTGACAAGGTTGCGTCATTTGATCTTCTTGAATCAATTCATTCCTCAGTTGTCTTCATCTTATTCTTTTGCTTCACCCAAGGTTAATGGTGGAAACTAGAGCTTCCTCTCACAAGAAATCTGGAGAAGTATCCCATACCATACCTTTGAATACTCTCCAGGTTCCAATTCTTGAGCAACTCTACTATTCTGGTCTTTACGAAGATGACGATCTTGGCAACTTTCAATTAAAACTGGTTACATTCCCCCTCCATCAATTCAAGGAGTCAATCAACAAGCTCTACATCAATCTATTCCAGGGAGTCCTAAAACTCCTAACATGTCTCAAAGAATCAGTACACATGAGGAAGAAACTCTAATCACCGCTATGATGAAACAGATGCACGCTATGCAAGTCAAACTTAACAAACTTGAGAAAGAAAAAGAACCTAAAGAGTTCTCCATGGAAGCTCTATGCCCTTTTCCATTTGATAAAGACTTGTACATGTCACCATGCCCTCGGACAGAATATGAGCAAGGTGATAATCCTTTTGATACTTCTTCCACGGAGAGTGACACACCCATCTTTGAAGACTATGATGACTATGATGAGGGACAATATAGTGATACCTATGTGATGCAGGAGCATCCTGGGTGTAAGAGCAATCTTGCATCACCCAAAAATATTTCTATTTTTGTATTCAATAAGGGCTATCTTGTGCAGAGTTGCTATTTATGGAAACTTGCTATTTTTAGTAAGTTGGTCTTACGATCTTGGAATGTTCTAATTTTACATGTGGAGGTTCATCTCAGTCATATCAGCCTGCCAGCAAAGTTTCATGGCTAGATCAGGTCTAGTTTTGAAGATATTGAAGATTTTCGGTATTGGCAGCAGGGTACAGAAACTTCAAACTCAGTTTTGAAGGCTTTAAAGGCCCCGGATGAGGTTGAAAATTTGGGTGACAAGCGCTTTGTGTTGGTCAAGCCTGTAGAGCGCTTCGTGGCATTTCCAAAATGGGGTTATAATAGCCAATCGGGTCAACGGGTGATGACTTATGGTCTTCGGAAGTTGGGTCACCTGAAATGGCGAAAAATAATTTTTCTTCAAAATTTCTGTTTGGGTTTCAAAACTCATTTTGAGCCGAATTTGATGTAATAAATTGTAAAATAAAATAATTCTAAGTTTGGTCGGTCCTAAGGGCTAAATTTCTAGAACCTTCTCGGGCAGTGGAAATTGCCTATATAAAGAAGGCCTGTAGTGTTGTCTAGGGCAGTTCTAGGTAGTAGATTTGGGTATTGACTCGAGGCTTTGTCCTACAGAATATTGTAAGGGAATGCCCATGTGGCTTTGCATATTGTAATTTTGAAAGTTTGTAATTCCACATTTGTGGAGATAATAACAAGCCAATTTTCTGTTCTTGCATATTACTGTTGTTGTTTCTCTATTTCTGTTAAGTGTTTGTGGTATTAAGGGGAGCACCCTTCATCACTATGACACCTCTGTTCATAAGAGTCCTCCTCACCGTGTGCTCGTGCTTACTGGAAATGGGTCGTCACATTGGATAGTTTGTGATGGTGATCCATATGATTTTGATTTTGAAAGAGACTTTGATGATTTTTGTGAACAATACCTAGATGATACATCTACTTCTATTGAAGAATATAAAATGTACTGCACTGATTTGAAACGTAAATATTATAAGAATCCTTCCTCTAAGAACTCTCATGCTGAAAATAAAGATTACACTCTCAAGAAAGATCATGTTAATGTTGAACCTTTGTCTGGCAGTGGTTCCCTTCCATCCCCTACTTCCTCCAATACCCATACATTTCCTAAAGCTTCCAAGCCTATCAAATCCTTCACAAATCCTTCATCCAACAAAGGTCCTAATACTTTTCATGTGGTTTCCTATAGTTATCCTTAAGGGCTACCCCTTAAAGAAACTCAAGGTAACCTTCACTTGGCTGCAAATACTTTCAATAATGCTAAAACTAAAGAGCCTAAGCCTTTATATGCTATAATACCTACTCCAGCTAGTCCTTCCCCATCTCTTCCAAAGTCTTCTATACAATTGCAGCATGATCCCTTGTCCTTAGAAGTAGCTCCATGTCAAGAGGACTCTAAAAATGATAAAGAAAATAACATAAAGAAAGATCAAGATCAAGAACCCTCCATGTCATCCACTCCTTTTCATGATGTCTCTTATCCGCTTCAGGATTCTTTTGATCCTGCACATCCTTTTCATGCATTCCACCATGTCCTAAGTCTTCTCCTAACCAAGATCAAGCTACTACTTACACTGTTGAGCTTATTGACAATCAAAATAACCTTACCCCACTTCCGCTTTCCAAAGATGATACTTCCATTAAGGTTAGTAAAAATGGTGTTGTTACTTCCAATGTTAAGCCTATTGAAAATCAACAGAAAAATTATGTGCTTATGCTATCCAAAGATCCTTGTCAAGATCAAAGTCTTCCATCTTCTTATTCTACCACTCCATATTCATTTCCACTTTCTACTCTTCCTAAGTCTTTGCAAGCTTTGAACAATCCTATCAAAGAAGGTGCTCATATTGAAGATGTCCATGACCCTATTGAAAATCCTAATGCTCACTCTAAAGATGTTGATGTCCTTGGTTGTCACATAAATGATGATGAACTTATTGATTATCCTTTTGCATTTTCCACGTCCATCCTTGGACCTCCTCCACCAAAACTAAAAGCTTCACACCTTCCTTCCATCTTGGGCCCTTATATCCCTTCACTTTCCCCACCTAACTCTCCTAATTCTCCATCCATCTTGGTTCCTTACATCCCTCCATCTCCCATCTTTCCTCAAGATCAACATAGATGCATACCCTTGAATCTTTTTTATCCACCCACCCATTTAAACCAGTCATATCCTCCTTCTTCCACAAGTCCCAAGTTCTTTGGAAGTAACTTGAATGTTCAATACAAGAAAAAGAAGCAATACAAGAATTCATAAAAAAAAGAAGATCACCATGTCTCCTCTAATCGACATGGAAGCATAAAGTCAAAAGAGATATCTAAGAAAAAAACTACAAGACAAGTATGGGTTCCAAAATCCATCATTAAAGATATTCTCTCTAGATCATCAAAAGGAAATGAAAAGCCTACGGCTATATGGATTCCAAAGTCTCTCTTGAAAGAGTTTGTTATTGAGCAAAAAGTGAAGTTAACATTCAAGCTTCCAAAGGCTTCCACTTCATCTTCTTCCAAAAACATTCTTCCATTCCATGCACCTAAACCACAACCTCTGCTATCCATTCACCATATTCCTTCATTCACATTTCCTCCATCCTCTTGCCACCCTTCAAGGTGTGTGTTGATGTTGATCTTGCCTTCCTTTCCATTTACCCTTTCACAATCCTTCCATTCATTATCCTTCTACCTTTTATCCTTTTTCCTCATTTGCCTATTTCTCCTATCTTCCAACCTCACTCGCTTTACATAAAATCTTATCCCCCATTTTTCTCTTCCATCTCCCTTTCCCTATCAACATATTTAAGCATATCATGGTTTATCCTTTCAAGGAGCATTATCTAAAGAGCTTGCCTTCTTCTAAAAAAAAAAAGAAAAAAAAAATTGAAAATGTGCCTTGGTGAAAACTTGGAAACAGGTGCTTGGTAGCAAAAGAAAAGAGAAATAAATTCATCCTATGGTGAAAACCACTCCCTTGTGGCACCTTGGATAAGTACCATGATGAAAACTTGGCAATCAGGCATCATGCGTAGTTCTTCTACATATTTCATCTATTCCATCTTCTCTCTTTGATCTTGACAATGTTGATCTATACACGAACATTTGGCTATCTTGTGAGCTATCTTACGACGATCTTGCTTTCATTCGCTTCCTATTTAGCCTTCATATTTATTTTTTTCCATTCATTCTAGCCTTTTGCTATCCATTTTCCCTTTGGTCTTGATCTAATAAAAAAAAGAAAGAAAGAGTAAAACAAAGTGCTATGAAGCCTCTTGACATGTCTACTCCTTTCGAATGCATCCTTTCCTACTCTTGCATTATGATTTTGTGACTTATCCTATGCTAGCCTTTCATTGCTTGTCCAAATGTGCTTTACATGACAATTTTCCCTAGCTTGGGTATTCTTGAGGAGTTTTCCCTTGAGGATTTCTCCCCTTCATTCTCCTTCATTCTCTTGTCTTCCATCTCTTCCACCAGCTTGCCAATCCCTCTTGTTCTCCACCTTGCTAGACATTGGGACTGCATGATATGATCTTGCTTGGGAGTTTGCAATGGAAAAAGATGCTATCAGGTATACCAAGTATCAGAACTAGTATCAGAACAAGTATCAGAACTAGTATTAGAACCAGTATCAGAACAAGTATCAGAACACCTACTGGGGCTACACCTTTCGCTTTAGTTTATGGGTTTGAAGCGGTATTGCCTATTGAGGTTGAAATCCCATCACTAAGAATCAGAATGCATGGTCTAGTAACTGATGATGACTACAAAATATTTAGGTTGCAAGAACTTGAACTACTAGATGAGTGCAGAAAAGCAGCATATGATAATCTTAGAGTATATCAGAAAAGAATGTCTAGAGGTTACAACAAGAAAGTTAGACACAGAGAATTTCAGGTTGACGATCTAGTCTTGAGAGAGAATCCTAAAAATCAATCACATAGAGAATGCAAGGGGAAGTTTGAACCCAACTGGCTGGGTCCCTTTGTAATCACTACTACTTTTGGCTTTGGTGCCTATCAACTCTCAACGATTGAAGGAGAACAGCTCTGAGAATCAATCAACGTTCTCCATCTGAAGAAATTCTATGCCTAAGACATTCAGTGTATGCTAAAATGTCTTGACAAAATTTTAAAAATTGGAAAAAGTCCTAAAAAAATGAACATCTTGGTGAAAACCTAGCAATAGGAGCCTTGATGATTCACAAAAAAAATAAAAAAATATCAAAAGTACAAAAAAAGTAAAAAATGAAAAATACAAAAAAATGAGAAAAAGAAAAAAAGTGCCTTGGTGAAAACTTGGAAACAGGCGCCTTGGTAGCAAAAATAGAATCTCTGACAAGATGGTGAAAACTCGGCAAACGGGTGCCACTTGTTTCAAAATGCTCCATCCATCAGTGCAATCTTGGTCTTTCCCAACTTTCAGTCTTGCTTTAGTTTGTACATATCTCCCGGTTTGTTTCTGCATTCTTGTTTTCAATAAGTTAGTTTGTACACCAATCAGCTCCAGCATCTGTATCTTATCAATGTTCAAACTTGGGGGCAATCAAAGTCATAGCCTATGGCCTGCAATGTATCTTAGACGTATCATATCCAGTCAGAGTCCTTTGAAGCTTCATTTGAGTCAGTTAGTCTGTCTTGTCTCCAGAAAGGATTTTTTGCATCTACAACAATGCAATCAAACATCAAACACAAACTGAAAACAATTTGTGCTTTTCATGCTTTTATCTCCTCGTATGCTTACTGATTCACATTGAGATTTTTGCATATTATCTCCTTTCGAGCTCTTCGATGATGTCCTTTATAGGATTTAGAGAGTGATGATTGGAGGCATAATATTTTCTTTGTCTTCTTCTTGTATGTGAAAATCTAACAACTTTGGAAATTCTGGATTGAAATGGTGTCCGACTGTAAGAGCCTCTATCTCGAATTGGATGGCCATGCGTACCTCGACCATTGATACCCAAAAAATTCAAGGACATTTGATCTAACTATTATCCTTTTGAGTAAATTCTTTCTTCTATTGTGAACTGCGATCTTACCTAAGGATGTGAACAATAAAGGGTCACTATGGGTAATTCACATTGGATTTAGAATGATCTTTTGATTGTTTGACTTGTTTGAAACACAAGGTGTATTCAGGTCATCACGACGTTTATGTTTTGATGCTTATACAAATTGCTATATCAAAATGGACATGATATTTAGGTCATCTTGGTGCTTATATCTAATCCGACATTTTGAAACTAAAATCAATATTCATATATCCATGGTTTCCTAATCAGTGGGTGTTGTATTGATTCCCACGCATACAAATCGATATTCATATGTCTATGGTTTCATAACTAGTGGGCATTGTATTCATTTATCTAGTTACCTAAAAATTCAATGATGAGAATGACCGACACATGATCAGTGACTAGGTCCTAGGTCTTAGGTTGCATTTCATTCTACATGTTTCTTTGCATTTTGCATGTTTGCATGATCTCACAATGGTTGGATAACCTTCAATGCTTAAACGATTCTTCAATCACATCTTCAAATCTAACAAGAGCTGAATCTCACATGAAGGTTCCTCCAATGAAACAACAAGTAGAATCCTTTTTCACGATCAAAATCAAAATCTGTGATCATTCATATTATAAACTACTTGCATACTCGACCTTTAATCATCACAGAAATCTAGAATTCAACTTAACTGACTATCTTACATCAAACTATCAAAATTTCAACTTGGTCAACCATGGTCAACACATGGTTTAACCTAGTCAAACTTGGTCTCCAAGACCTCTAAATGATGCAGAACACATTCTTGGACATGTATAACCACTTCTCAAATCAATTAACATGCTTCTAAACCATTCAATGCTGACTTTTCTTGTTAGATTTTGATTTTAATCTCGAAGGGGGCATGGTATTGCACATCATTCAAAGTCTGTAATTTATATCTTGAGTCATATCTTTCCTCAGTAATCAAGACAACAACCACGTCTAGTTGTTGATTCATCAAAAGACCTCATCGATTGGGGAAAATCAATCATTGCTTAGGGCATATTAGATTCATCGAGATCCATATCAATCTGGTATTCTCTTAATCTTGTAAATTGTATCAGTTTTTGCAACTATTGGTTCAATTGTGTTATTTCCTTGGTTCTTTAGAAACTGAAGGGTTTAGATGTGATACCAATGTGATTCAACACAAGGACAATTGGGTCTGGAATCAGTCACTCACTTCTTCACAATCATAAGGTTCAGAATCAGGCATTTTGACACCTTTTCGTAATCATCGGTTCATTTGCTATTATAGTTAACATTATCTTTGGTCATTCAGGACCTATTATCTTCATATCAACTTCAATCAGTTTCTGCTTCATATCAATTTCAATTTCAAACATCAATTTCAAACATCATACACAGACTATCTTTGAACCACTGTGCTTCGCACAACAATTCAAAGAGGGGCAAAATGTAATACCCCAAAAATGGGCTATAAGTTCATTAACCTCCTATATTGACACATCGAACGAAATCGACATCGAAGTCCTAACCTAAGGCACATCTGAACATCATCGAATCCTAATTGATTATCTGAAATTCTGCATCAGGGAATATTCCTAATCATCTTAATTATCTTTAATTTAATGATTGTTTGGCGATAAATCCAATTTATCCTAAAGTTTGATTAATCGAATATTCTAAATATTTAATTAATTAGATTTAATTCTGCCACTTAATTTTTTAATTGAAGTTAATTCTATTTATTCCTGAATTGTATTATTTAATTTTGACAATCAATCCAAAATCCTATGAATAATTGATTAAGGCAAGTTGTCAATTTTTAATAATATTGTTTTTGAATAAAAGTTTGAAAAATAATTGATTAATCCATAAATCAATTGTTTTATTTTTCAAAATCAGTTAAGTTGGAAATAAGTCACTCTATTATTAAATTAATTCATAAATAAATCATCCACAATCAGAAAAGCAGACAACTATCAATTATCAATTAAATCTAAACTTTATTTTGAGTTAAACTCTGCTTTTGCATGTTTTTGTGAGTTAATTATCCTTTATTTAAAAATAACTCAAAAATCAACCTAAATTATTTGAGTGATTTATGACTTTTTTTCATGCACCTCCAAAGCCCTAGATTTCTATAAATTAAGGCCTTCACAAAATATCTCATAATTTTGCAAACTCATGCTGGCAAATGGGTATCTGGAGAATCAAAGCTTCTTTGCGAATCAACAACTTTGTGAGATCATTCATATTTTAGCATATCATTGTTAGATTAATTGTATTGCATATCAGTTTTTCATCTTAGATTCTAAATTCATATCAGTTTTTCATTATTATTACATCTAAAATCCAAAAAAATAGATTAATTGCATCCAATCCATATCTAGATTTTGCATTCAAATCTTTCGTTTAGGTGTCGTCAAGGTAACTGATCTCGGTCAAATCTGAGAATACATACTCGCATCTACTAGAAGGCAGTAAATCGCCTGATTAGATTAGTTTTCAATTACTTGCATGATTTTGATTTTAAGCTAACCTCTAATGTTTTACTGAAGTGTTGTGTCTACAACTATGTACAAAATTCACACACAAATGGCATGATATCAAAGAAAAAAAATTAGTGGCATAATAACAATAGATTAATGCAACATGCTGAGAATATATAGTGAATCATGATAACAATGGTGTAGAAGAGTAGTCTATGCTGATTGATCAACAATATTCTATAACAAAGAATAATATATCACAAATACTTAGCATGTTGATCCAAAGGGGTTGCTAATCATTATATATGCTAATATGGCCATGAAAGAATAGAGAAATACTGCCATATCATATTTATGTCCAACAATATATGACATTTAGCATCAATATTTAATGACAATATTGATATGACTCAAAGAACAAGAGTACAAATTCCAAACACAAGGACATCCATGGAGAAACTAGGTAATATTTCTACAATAGATAAGGATCATAAACAAAGGTTACTTCTTTGATGTTGATATGACATTATTCCAATGAAATTAACACATATAAAGAAAAACTACAAGTTTATTTATTGCCAACAAATCACAGTAATAGACATGTCTTAAGCTACAAAGAGTAATGGTATGTGCATGTACCATTATTAGCCATTGAGAGAGCCATGGTATACAAGCAATCTTTTGGACTCACAAAACATGATATAAGCAATAAATCTTCGAAATATAAGCATGGAGTTTTGGATAAAATAAAAAGGGACAAAGGGTTGTGCCTAGATTTACAAAGAAAGATCCCATAGTCTTAGACCTTCACGACCTCCATAAACATGCAGGTGTACACAAGAGAAAGTTGTGTAGTTTTTTAACTTAGTCATTCAAACTCAGAGCTTATTTATCTACATTTTCATGGTTCCTGTTAATTTGGTGCATCACCCTTTAGAGTTAGATTTTAGTTTCTTGTTATCCTTCTAACCCTTTTCTTAGCAAGCTTAGTTTAGGTGAGGTACCATATAGAAAGCTGACCTTATTTAGAGGTTCTTTCCAAGTTTAGGTCTCATGTTTCTCCAGAAAGACAAGTTCTGCAGCTTGGCATATGGTGCAAATTTTTTAGAGTTACTAATTATTTCCTTTTTCTTCATAATGAGGTATTGTTGTTGTAACCTTATCTATACTTCCATCCCATGCTTCTTCTTCTTTGAATGCATCTCTACTAATAATGACTTTCTTTGTGATAGGATTAAAGAACCTTTAAACCTTGGATTGTTCACAATAACCAATAAAATATTCTCTATAGTTTTATATTTTTGGGATCTCTGTCTCTGTCTCTGTCTCTGTCTCTCTCATTTTTAGGTGTATATGATTTGATATTAATAGTGAACTCTTTATACACACACACAAATAAAAAATATTACACATATAATATTTTATATAAATAAATAGTTATATACTATTTTATTTTTATATTGCAAGAATCAATTATAGCACCCATTATAAATTGCATTGTGTTGGGTAAACTTTTTAATGTGACTAGTGACACTGGCCATGTGACCAATCCCCCGGTATAATGTGGGTTGGGGGAGATTGGACCTCGTGACCTCATGCTTCATATGAGGAATCTCTCGCCAAGCAAGCCGTACCCTCAGTCCCAAATAGCTATATATTATAATTTGAAATTAAAAATAAATATAATAATTTATATTATTATTATTATTTACAAATAAAAATAGAGATGGAAATAAATTATTTTATGGTCCACATATAAAGAAATCTATTTTTTGGGGGTCTATATAAATTATAATATAAGAAAATAAGTCATATCCTATGTAAGGGTCACATAAGTAAATGATAAGTCATATCCTATACAAGGGTCACCTAAGTAAATGATAAATAAGAACTACATGCATTATTGCTTAAATTATTTGAGCTTCTCACCCTTCTTGCAAAAGTACCACTCTTTCACCGTTAAGCCAACTTAGACCTATCTATAAATCCATCCATAGTATGTTAGAGATATGATATCAAATAGTACCAAAATCTGATCGATGAGGTGCACACACATCATGTTGTCGATCTACATCTAGACACCCAAATACTTGTGTATGTTGACTTACCTTACGCATTGAAAGCTAGACAATTTTATAGAATCATTCCTTTAAGGGAAAACTAAATCGATGTAAATACCGATGATTGTGATCGTCTCAATCTTGTTGAATTGTACTCAGACGAGACGATACTGACAGATTACCTATCATCACGACTTTGGCAGTTTTCACAGAGATCCGATTTAATGGACACCACGGCAAAGTTGACAATACCGAGTCATAAATGATTCTCTAGAAGCTTGCAATCCAGAGAGAAAGGACAGATCTTATTGTAGACGTAAATGATTCTTTAAAGCTTGCAAGTCAAAGAGAAAGGAAACATACGTAACTGACTAGGAAAGAAACCACTTCTTGATAACTTCAAATTATACCTTCTTCTTGCTCTCAACTGGACCCCTTGATTTGATGGCGCTATATGAACGGTCTACATTTTTGCAAAATTCTCTATATAATCACCTCGACTTCCACAACAATCAAGCAACTCAGATTTGCTTTGTGAACATTCTTAAGTAAAGAAAATGGCAATGGCTGCAGATGAGTTGGATCAGGCCTTAGAGACCATTTTCTCGTTTGTTCCCACCCTTGTTCTCAAATCCGCCATACTTCTCAATATTCCTGATATCATAGCAAAAGCAGGCCCCAATGCATCCCTTTCTCTCGATGAGATCGCTGCAAAACTACCCACTGAAACTCCCAATCTGCATTGCCTTTCTCGCATTCTCACATATCTCTCTATCAAGGGCATTTTTGTCCAAAGCAACATTAACCCATCTCATGATATTCGATATGGGCTCACTGATTCTGCAAAGAGGTTTTATGTTAGGGAGAACAATCCAGGGAACCTTGTCCCACTCCTCCTCATGCAAGCACACCCTGTGTTAATGGCGCCGTGGCACCATCTTCATGAATGTTGTGCTTCAAGACTGCAATGCATTCGAGAAAGCTCATGGAAACGACTTGTGGGCATATGGCAAGGACGACCCACTTGTTAGCAGTGTTGTCAATGATTGCATGTCCACTCTTACGGTTCTGGGTATGGAGCAAATTTTGAGCTGCTATGACGGTTTCAAGGATGTGAATACTTTGGTTGATGTGGGAGGAGGAAAAGGAACGGCCTTGGAGCACATTTTGAAGGCTTATCCCCACATCCATGGAATCAACTTTGATCTTCCTCATGTTGTTCAGACTGCCCCATCAATTCCAGGTAAATTTACTCTTTTGTTTCTTCCATACCAAGAACTTTGGGTATAAGGAAATCCACAGTGATAAAAATATAGATATGCTAATTTAGAAGGTTTTAGAATCCTCTTGCTTAAAAACTTTACCTCATAACCCCGAGAAAAATTTCTGCAGGAATAGAGAACGTGGGTGGCAGTATGTTTGATAGCATACCCATTGCAGACGCCATATTTTTCAAGGTAAAGATCTCTTTTCTATCATCTCACTTAGTTTTAGTTTCTGCTTTATTTAGATTGTGATATTGCTATCAAGATTCAACTGTGTAGTTTTTTGAGTCAAACTCATTGACCCATGTTTCATGAGTAGTGGTTCACACGAACCCATCTCTCATGAGAATGAATGGAACACTTAGCACTCATTGGATCTAGGTGATGCTCACAAAGGTGAAGCACCGGTGACCTCCTGGCACTACTCATGAAACATGGGTCAATGAGTTTGACTAAAAAACTACACAGTTGAATCCTGATAGCAATATCACAATTTGACTTGCTGTGAAAAATATCTCCTATTTTACTTAGATTATCTGAGCTTTTGGGTTATAAATGCAAGTAGATTATCTGAGCTTTTGGGTTATAAATACAATGGTTGTGGGTGATGCAGAATGTATTAATAGACTGGGATGAGGAGAGTTGCCTAAAAATACTTGGAAATTGCCACAAGGCTTTGCCTGAGAATGGAAGACTCATAGTGGCAGAAAACATGACGGTAGAAGCATCAAAGCCAAATAAGTCAATGGAAATGGTTGCGGATCTGGTTATGATCGCCCTTGCAAATGGAGGAAAAGAGAGGAGCGAGCAGGAATGGAAAAAACTGCTTCAAATGTCAGGATTCAGTGTAGTGAAGATGATGGGGCTGCCTGGACTATTTTCAAAAATGAAGATTATAGAAGCCATCAAGGTTTAAGCACAATTTAGGAGTAAATTATTAATCATGAGAAGGCAAATGACTCTAGATTAAATGCATCTCTAAAACTTTATTATAAAGTTAATCTCATTCTTCGGAGTGGATGGAAAGATTTAGATCTTCTTGTGGAATGTTTCTTGAAATAGGTCTCTTTCTATGAAGAATGATAATTCCTTCACTATATAATAATTTTACTGTCCAAACGTTTTCTTTAATTTTTTTTTATGGGTAGTATTTGCAGTTATATTTTTATTTTTATTTTTGTAGATATGAATCTATATTGTGCCTATAAAGTTTAATTATAATTTTTTCTACATTATGAATTATCTACAATTTAAATAGATAAATATGATTAATATATATATTTATTATTATAAATATAATATGTTTAATATATATTTTTCACCATTGCAAATATAAATATATACATATTCATTATAATAAAAAAATATATTATACTTATTTGATTAAACCTATAGCAATGTAAAACAAAAAAATTCTAAAAAACACAATAAAAATCAAAACATAAATAGATTAAATATGAAAATTGAAAAAAAAATTCTAAAATAGTAATGAAATTGAATGAATTATATTTTCCACCCAATAAATAAATAAATAAAATAAAGTATTATTTTATTCAATATATTCTTAAATAAAAAGGTGTACTAATCAAAACTAAAACTTACTCTTACATGTTGTCCTTCATTAAAAAAAAGTTAAATTTAATATTAATTATTTCATCCTTGCATTGATTAAGTGTTGTGCTTGGTATAAATAGAACAAACCACCTCTCAACATAATATAAATAGTGAAAACAAATTTCTAAAAAATCCTAATAAGCAATTCCCCAATTTGCACAACTCCTCGAGCATTCAAGGAATTTTCAACTCATATGAGAACTAATAGAAATAGAAACTAATGGAGACCATCTTTTATAGAAATGAGAAATAAGGGAGAACATCTTCAATTTTATTATTGAAGTTATATGTGTAATTAAATGATTCAAAATAATCTTAGTGTAATCTATTCTCAAGAATTTAAGGTGAGACTATTTAACTAGTTGAATTGTATTTGTACAATTGATACAGTAAATCTATAATATTCAAAAGCATTGTAGTAGTTTACAAATGTTCTTTGAATTGACAAGATGTTTTACCTCACCAAATATTTTTGTCAAGGAAGATGACATGATCCATAAGGTACATCTCTATAACTTCATTACTTAAATACTTTAATTGTTATTGATCCCATCATTTGGTATGTGTGGAAAGATTTAATCACACTTCAAAAAAATTATTTTCATAAGTTCCTTTTTCATGAAGAATGATCTTCCTCCAATAACATTTATCTTTGCTAATATAATTATTATATTGTCCTCTTTATTGTCATCTTTATTTAGTAGGCTATAAATTCCTTTTGAAAAACCTTTTATATTTTATATAATAAAGATGACAATAAAGATGACAATAAAGATAACAAGAAAGCTTACAAGGAACTTGAAGAGATTAATGAACATATTATAATACATGGGGTGGACCAGTTTATTTTTGTTAAACATAAAATTTTGCAAGCAGAATGGGAAGAGTTATGTGCTCGGGAAGAGGAATTTTGGAGACAAAATTCTAGGGAATTGTGGCTAAGAGAGGGAGATAAGAATACTAAGTTCTTCCACATGTCTGTGATACATAGGCGGGTAGCCAACACCATTTTTCAAATCCAAAATGCAGCATCAGGGGTCATGATTTATAATGCACAAGATATTCAACTTGAGGGAGTTAGGTTCTTTAAGGAATTATTAGCACCTACCTTAGGATCATTGTCCTCTCAAGATAATTAAGAAGAATTGTTGGAAGCTATACCTCATACTCTTACAACTCAAGACAATGATGATTTAATGGCTCCATTCTCTTTAGCAGACATCAGACAGGTAGTTTTTTCTATACATTCGGATAAATCCCCTGGCCCAGATGGATTTACAGCCTTGTTCTTTCAGAAGTGTTGGGATTTTATCAGTTTTGAACTTTTGTCTATGATGGAGGAATCAAGGAAACATGGTTCGATGTTGAAAGACTTCAACACTATGAACATTGCTTTAATATCTAAAACTAAGTCTCCCCAAACTTTTGTAGATTTTAGATCCATCTCTTTATGCAATATAGTGTACAAGATTTTTACAAAGGCTATTTATCTTAGGCTTCAGAGGCTCCTTTCCAAGATTATTTCACCAGAGCAAGGGGGGTTTGTACCAGATAAAGAAACTATAGAGGGGGCACTTGTTACGCATGAGGTGCTGCACTCAATTAATTCAAATCAGATTCCATAATTTGTGATTAAGCTGGACATGATGAAAGCATATGACAAAGTGAAGTGGGATTTTTTGTTTTAAGTTCTCAAAAAGTTTGGGTTCTCAAAGAAATGGTGCAAGTGGATTAGGTCATGCATCTCAGGTGCAACTTTTTCTGTCATTATAAATGGAACTCCAACGAGTTTCTTCAACTCCACACAAGGTGTGCATCAAGGCAACCCCCTATCTCCCTCTTTGTTTATCATTATGGCAGAGGCCCTGAGTCGTATCATTAAATTTAGACATGGTCAAAATCTTTGGCGAGGAGTGAAGATTCCAGGGTCTTTGTTAACAGTCACACATTCCTTATTTGCTGATGACACATTACTATTTGGTGAAGCTACTTTGAAAGAAGAAAAAACCATCTGCCAAACTCTAGATTTATATATGAAGGTATCAGGGCAGCATATAAGTGATAAAAAATCAAAAGTTTATATCTTTTTTACAAATGATCTGATCACTACAAAGATTGTTTGACAACTTGGGTTCTCTCAAGAGAGTTTACCTTCAGTATACTTGGGCATCCCCTTTTTTATTGGATCTAATAAGGCTACATATTGGAAATCAGTGGTTGAAAGGATTAAAAGCAGAATTACTGTGTGGAAAGTGAGATGGTTATCATTTTCAGGCATAATTTTTCTAGTTAGAATTGTCCTATTTGCCATCCCTAATTATTTCATGTCAGTACTGCAGGCACCATTGGGTATTCTTAAGCAGATCAAATAGATTATCTAAAATTTTCTTTGGACTAGTAACATGTCAGGGCAAAAAAAGATTCCATTGATTTCATTAAAAGAAATGGCTTTAGAAAAGAGCATGGGGGGAGCTGGTTTACATGATCTAGCAAGTAGAAACAAGGCGTATGGCGGGAAACTAGTTTGGCAGATGTACAAAAAGCCTGATAGTGTTTGGAATAAGATAATGGAAAGCAAGTATTTGGATTCTAGTGATCCAATGAGAATCCTGTCTACTTCAGCACTACCCAAAGGTTCTGCTATTTGGAACTTCATGATTGCATCTAGGGAGGTTATCATAAATTTTTCCTCTTGGGAAGTGAATGATGGAACTTGTATAAACTTCTGGGAGGACTCATGGAATGGGTTTCCACCTTTAATTCAATTAAGCGGGTTAGTTGTAGAAATGCAAACGTTTAAAGACTGTTGGGGAAATAAGTTGGTTGATCATGTGGATTATATTGAGATTGAGGCAAGGTTAGTAATATGGAAAGACCCGATTAACTTGCCTATATCTGATAGCTGCAAGCTGATGTTCAAAGAAATTATGCATAGTAGGAGAGTTTATTTGAGTAATCAAAAAGATAAAATATTTTGGGCCCCGACAAAGGATGGGAGATATTCAATCAAAGAAGGGTATAGAGCTATTAAATAGATGGAGGACAATATTACTAAGCAGAGAGCCTATGCTTTTTGCTGGAATGACAACACATTACCAAAAGCCAGTTGTTTTACATGGTTGGCATTAAAAAAAAGAGCTTTGACCAGTGACAGGCTAGAAAAATTCAACATTACCTCAAAATTCAAATGCATGCTTTGTAAGGTTGAATGGGAAGATGCTAAATGGGTTTAGATCTCTTAACCCCTGGTGTAACTTTACTTCCTTGTTGCAGGGGATAATGGTGCAGGAGCGCCTAGGGTCTTTAGGCTACCCTAATCTAATTTTTGGCTTGCAATTGACCTTAGCCAAGTCACTAGGTAATAAGGATTGAGTAAGAGTCCCAAGTGTGTGTTTGAAGTCTTAGCAAGTCATTAGGAAGTGTAGGTAAGTGTTTTTCAAGGTCTTCTTAGGACTTGTCTAGTTTTTGTCTTCTTTGAACGAAAGTTGCTAACTTAATCTCTAGGTGGTCAAAGGTAAATTTGACTTCCTAATATGTGGTAAAAAGGAAGAAAAAGGTCAAATAGGTTTGGTTATACCCTTGTGACCAATTTGAACTCATTTGAGTGATCTAAAAGAAGTTGACAATAAAAGTTAGGGATTCCTTTGGTAAGTTTTGCTCGAACCTTAGACCTATTTAAGTCATTTTCTAACCAGTGCTAAAGGTTGGCATAATTTTTATTGTCTTTTACTTAAGTTAAATACACTAGTAATCTCTGCAAACCCGGAACAATGAGAAGAACTCGATCATCCAATGTACCATGCATTGATCTGAGCAAGAAATTTGCATTTTTATTTAGCTTTTTGTTTACAGTTAATTTTGGTGTGCAAGTTTAGGTTGTAGAATTTTTTTCATTGTTTGTAAATAAATCTTTCCTCTGTGACCAATTCATTGGTCTAAACAAGGTTGAGAGACCAAAAATGGCTCTAGCACGAGTTCCACCTGTGGGTATTGTACGACCTTGTGGGAAATGATAGAGTAATGTATATATTGTGTAGATATGCAGTCTTGTCTTTGGATTTGTAGGAGAACCAATTTTGGCATCAAGCCCTAGGTGAGTCACAATGAACCTGGCTAAGAGGCTTGAGAGTTGCAAGCAATAGATGGAGGGTTTGTGGGATTGGTAAACTCAATCCAGTGTTAAGGTAGTGAATAAAAAAGGTTAAAGAGTCAAGATAATGAAGGAGAAGAGATGGTAAAGCTTGTGAAGTGAGTTTTGAAACCAATTTATGACTGTGACCAGGAAAAATCTTGTTGCCCTTAAAAATAGGCCTAAATATAAAAAGGTGATGTATGGATGCAGTGAGGCTTGGAAACCCTAAAAGACATCGAGGTCTTCAAAAAGAGTACCAAAAACTCAAATTTGTTTGGGTACTTGCTTGGGGAGTTGCAGAGTTATAGCTCGAAGGGTGTGTAAGGAGACCTAATTAGGCCTAATTAGGCTAGTAGCCTTTTTGACTCAATTTGAAGATATTGACTCTTAACCCTAGAATTTTTGGAACTAGATCATCTCAAAATCATTGAAAATGAACCATTAGAAGGCCTTCCATCTAGTTTGCAAAGAAATCCAATTTGATGGTGCATGGGGATGGACTTAGAGAGTTGAGTCCATGGAAAGTAAATGGAGGTAGACTTGAAATTGCACTTGGTAGTGAGTTCTTAGAGAGAGAGGAGATTGAGGGAAGAATTCCTCTAGTGTAGGGTCTTGATAGAACCCTAGATAGGTCAGGAGAAACACCTAGGAGTGGTCCTAAAGGGCTAGGGCCATTTGTGAAGAGACCTCCCTATCAATTAGAGTATTTAAAAATAATATAATCTTACACAAAGATATCATATGATCCTTACTTATCATTAATTCTCACAAACATTATTTTAATAAAAGAATGTCAGCACATCAAGCAACATTTTATATCATTTTAGGGCCTAAAATTTTTAGTGGATAATGACATCCATGGTACAGACTGTATAGTTTTTTAGACATTTTTTTAAAATATATTCTTAGTCTTTGTTTGAGATTCAATCATAGTTGTCCTCAAAATTTGATATTGTTAAATAAAATTCTTATTAAACACTTCTTGACTTTAATCTATAAAAAGATTCATAAAAATGTTCAAAGAAACAAGACTAACATTCTAGAAAAAGATCATGCATTCTTCCATGAAGCCCTAAATCTATAAACGGTTTAAAACATGAAGCCTTTTATCTATGGCCCAAAAACATGTAAAACATGAAGCCCTAAATCTACAAGCAATAAAACCATAAAAAACATAAATCAGAAACAAGAATGGTTACAAAATTATGGATCAGGCAATTTGGCTTATCTCCAAAGAGAACACACAAGGGAAAGAACTCTCATTTCCATCCAAACAGATTTATTTTTAAAAGGTAAAAAAATAAGGCAAAAATATTTTCCACTGCACGGCAAGAAAAAAACATCTATGAAAGAGATGAAAATTTACCACTATTTTTAGTGACGAATAAAAAATAACAATATTCTCTAGTATTCTCTTATGATCACCTCTTCCTATATAGGAAGAACAACCTAATTGTGATTATGGAATCCTAATATTCTTTATTTTCTCAAGTAACCTAGCCCTAATTCTTGTTAGGGACTAATCTCTTTTTTCCCTCCCTAAAACTATAGCCCTTTAAGAATTTTTCCATTTTTTATGAACTTTATATTTTTATGTGTTGTTCATTTACAATTACCCTAATCAACATCCTTCATGATCTGATCCTACAAACAAATAATCTTCATTTAAGTCCGCTTTAATTCTCGACTTCCTCCATGATCAAATCCAACAATTTCCCTTCTCTCCTCACACTGTTCCATCATTCCATCCTCTCTTCAAATAGATTCCACTTTAATTTCCACTTTCTTGGCTCGTCTTCCTACTCCATTCACCATTTACAATGCAATACTCTTCCTCATCCTCATCAAAGAATGAGAAGAGTTGATTGAACCAAAAATATATATGCAATTAACAACTATTCATAGTTGTCATGATTGTGTTGAGTAATTAAAATATTTCATTTTTATTGAGTCTTTCTTTTATAGTGTAGAATTGAACTGGTAGCTAATGATGTGGATTTAAACCTAAATTGTTTTTATTTACATGAATGTGCAACAACTATAGTTATTCCTCTGACGTAAATATTTTATTGTCTTTCATAATAGAAATTGCACCTTAGTGTGCAATGGGTACACCATAGATATGTTAAAGTTAAGTTATAACTAGTAGTTGCACCCTAGTGTAACAATACCACTAACCCACATTAAATTAACCTTTAGAATAGTTATCCTAACACTAACCTTAAGTGTAACAATACCACTAATTATCTTAATCATAACATGAGCACTAACCCTAACAATAACCTTAATCGTAATAATAACACGAACCCTAACAAACTTCTTAAATGGAACCTAACAATTCCCCTACCACTAACCTTAGGTGTAACAATAGCACTAATAGTGTCAAAATAGCACTAACCCACATAAAAAACACCTAACAATTACCTTGACACTAATCTTGTGTAACAATACCACTAACCTTAATTGTAATATGAGCACTAACCCTAACAATAACCTTAACCTTAACAATATCAATAAACTTAACCGTAATAATAACATGAAATCTAACGACAATCTTAAATGTAATAAAAAACAAATCAAATACTTAATAATATCATTACATATAACCTAACCATTATGCTAACACTAACCTTAACTGTAACAATAACACTAACCTTAACCGTAATTGGAGCAGTAACCCTAACAAATTTCTTAAGTGTAACCTACCAGTTCCCCTAACACTAACCATAATTGTAGCAATAACACCAACCTTAATCATAATAGGAACACTATCCCTAATAATAACCTAAACCTTAACAATATGACTAACCTTAACCGTAATAGAAGTAGTCTCCTTAAAAAAATTCTTAAATGTAACCTAATAGTTCCCCTAACACTAACCTTCACATTATGACTAACCTTATCGGTAATAGTATAAGGAACCCTGACACTAACCCAACCATTATCTTAATACTAATTGTAAATGTAATGCAACCCAACCATTACCGTAACAATAACCCTTAAACCATTTATGTATATATGTGTGTGTGTGTGTGTGTGTGTGTGTGTGTCTATATATATATATATATATATATATATATATATATATATATATATATATATATATATATATATATATATATATATATGTTTGTATGCATGTATGCATGTATGTATGTATGTATATGTATATGTATATGTATATGTATATGTATATGTATGTATGTATATGCATATACATATATATGTATATGTATAAAATACATTGAGAGTAATCCTCCTCAAGTCACCTATTTTCATCAATCCTAACCCCCACACAAGCCTTGCAATTTGATGGAAATAGGTGCCTCGTGATATGTGTGTGTGTGTGTGTGTGTGTTATAACTAGCAATCACACCTTAGTGTGCAATGGGTGCGATGAAGATATGTTAAAGTTCAATTAAGGGAAAATTGGTTCAGGGGAGAGGGGTAGATAGTGATAGAAGAAATAAATAGATAGAAATATTATAAAAATTAGAAGTGGTGCAACTAATGATGACAAATTAAAGATGGGTCTATGTTTCTTTTATTCATTTGAGATAATTAGATTTATGACCTTTTTAATTTAAAGGTAATTTTAATTTTGTTTCAATAATACAATTTCATAATTTTATCATAACATATTTTAAATAATTCAATTTGTTCCAATAAAATGAAGATACATATGTATAAGTTTTAGATAGTATCTTCAAAACATCTAATAGATTTGTAATTGTAAATTTTTTTTATTATAACAAACATTAATAATTTTTAATTATATTTATGTTAACTACATAATTTGCATCTATGAATTTAATAATTATTTTATATCAACTAACAATAATTTAATATGTTATTATAATAGTTAATAGTTACATATATTTATAGCCTTGTGAGCTAATATAACACTCCCATCATATGACTAAAATCTAGCTAATCTTTAAAATGAATTTCAAGTGAAAAAAATATAATTAAACACAACTTACTTAAAACAACATCAAATCCTAACATAAATATTAATCTTGATGATTATATTTCTTGTTCACACTTGACATTTTTAAAAGTTTAGTAGAAGAGTATATTTTTAAATATAATATTGATAAAATATTTAAATTTAAAATAGTTTGTTAAATTATTTCTATACTAAAAAAATGACATTCAATATTTTCATTAAAACATAAAATGAAGGGTATTAAAATGATCAAACGACATAGAAAAATCATATGACAAGTAGGGGTGACCGTCAAATTCCAGGCCTCATAGGAATTATTTGCACATTATTTTTTAAAATACTGTTAGATTTAATTTTTTTAATTTTAAATAAATATATTTTATTTGTTAAACTTTTTATTTTGTTTATACATAACCTTCAACAACAAGTGTTGAGAAATAAAATATTTTAAATATTAAATGCTGCCATTATCTCTAATAGAAGAGATTGTTATTGTAATACAAAATCTAGACACCCAAATACTTGTGTATGTTGACTTACCTTAAGCATTGATTGTGATCGTTTCAATCTTGTTGAATTGTACTCAGACGAGACGATGCAGCCGACAGATTCCCCCACCATTCGCCCATTCCATTCCATGGCATGCATACTTCCATTTATTAAATGCATTGTCAGGAAGCTCCCAAAATGTACAGACGAATCAATTCACTGAGTTATGAGTTGACAGCTTCAGCGATTTTAATAAAATAAGCGAGATTAATTATAAGGGGTACGAGAAAATGAGTTTTTTTAATTGATTTACTCTCTTCACATAAAGGTTAAAACGATTACTATTTTGAGAGGATGGATAAATTAAATATAGTTAGGAAAAAATTAATTAATAATTTTTTAATATTTAAATTAAAATAGAAATATTTAGAGGTTTTTTTTTTAACAATATAATTGTAGATTCTTTGAAGTATTAGAAATGATAGAAGATTTGAATAGTTTGAAATAGTCTAAATGAATTAATTATTAGTCAAATAAAAATATGTTAAGGTAGTTGAAATTCTTATTATGATGTGGTTATGATTATGTTGTAATCAGTTATAGATAGAATTTTATTGTGCTAGGTTAAACATGATAATCTCAATTAACATATGTTGAAGAATTGCTTCTTTAATGGAATTGTTGATTAATGTTATTCAAGTAGATTAGGTTTTGAAATGGAACTGAATCATCCAAGTTAACTAAATTAATTAGGAAGATTTAGATATAACACCTAAATTTAATGGATTCGTAAAGTTAATTAATTTAATTTAGTGAGTAAAATTGAGTAATGTTGTAGTAGTGTTATTTATTTCTTTACATACATTTGAATAATTAAATAGTAAAGTAATGTCATTTCACTATCTTATGAATTAAAGTTTAACATAGTAATTTTGACTTAGTGCTTTAATTTATTAGTATTAAAACTATGATTGTATTGTATTTCAAAATGTTGTTTTTTTATGCTTGAAGATTTCGGTTATTTGGCACAATAGATATATAATGAAAGTAATGTTCAAACTCTGAACACTCTAATATTTATAATGTCAAATAATGTTATGAGTTTGTTCATAAATTAAAGCCATTGTGTCAAAGTGAACATCATGTAGGTGATATTGATGCTAAGAAATTTCAAATCACATTATTTGAATTTATTTTGACAATTATGTTTTTTCATTTATAAAATGAGAATCCACTAATACTATCCATATGGTTTTGAATTTCTATCACTTTTATCATAGTGCCCATTTTTGTAAGTAGTAAATTTTGGGTTCTTTTAATTATTTAGGTTATTTAGGGTCTTAATTATGATGTGAATTTTTTTTTTTTTAATAATACTATACAATCAACTTATTTGCAATTGTGTCAATTGTAAAATGGAATAAATGCAAACATATCAACTAATGCACAATTTCAATCATCTCTTAAATTTTTCATAACAAAATATTTTTTTTATATCTATTGTTTTTGTTTTAATATCTACAAAGTATTTTTTATATTCAATTTTTTTTGTTTTAATTATCTTCTAAATCTCTATAATATTAATACAGTAAAACTAAGAGAGAAATATAAGGCTACCACAACAAACTATGAATGAAGTAACCAAAGTTCAACATCATGTACACACAAATATAAGTTAAATTCTTCCCTACCTACTTATGACATAATAATATCTAATTGATGTGATGTTGATAAGAATTTATCTTAACTTCACCAAGTGTATCTATACCTTACTAAATTTTATTACACATAAAATTCCATTCCCTTAACTAAAATAAAATACAAAGATTCTATGTTGTAATTAAACAATAAGAAGGAGATCACTATTATTATTTTACCCTAATCTTTAAGTTGGTAACTTTTTCTCTTGTGTCAAATAAATCAATGTTAAATCATCTAAGCATAAAAATGAAAAAGACATTTTGACAATAAATTGGCAACGATAATTTTAATACTGAGAAAATTAAAAGCACTAAACTTAATTAGTTACAACATAATAACTGATTTAATAAATGGAACTATGTATCAAACAACAATTTAATTTTATCTATAATATAACTTTCATTTTATAAAAAATTTCATATCTAATTTTGTATAATACAATATTTAGTTTCACAAATTTTAATTTTAATTATAGTATATTAAAAATATAATTATTAAATAATATATTTCAAATTATTTCATTAATATGCTAAAAAAATTAAAATACAAATAAGAAAATATTTGTATTAAAATAGTAACTTATAAAAAATTCAAATATTGAGATCAATAGTCATCAAAATTAAAATAAATATAAACATAAATTTATATGATTAACTATTTAATAATAATTTTTGTAAAACATATATAGAATTTTGAAAATTAAAAACAAAATAAAAAATATTAATACAAATGAAATACATTTATATCAAAATTTAAATATTAATAAAAATTAGAAAATAATAAATAACATATATAATACATTACTAATTAATTAAATAAAAATAACTAATTTTTAAAATTTGATAATATTTTTATTAACAAATTAAAATGAAATATCTTTATAATAAAGAGTTTATTTTTTTTCCATTCACGTAAAATATATAAGGGAAGTTTGAAAAAAAAAAACTAAATATCTGGTTGATAAAATATGTGTTTTACTTTACCATTTAGACATTGCCCAAACAGAAGAATTAAAAATAAAGAAATGACGTTTACTCCTTCGATTTGTGCGTGTGCTGATATTACACCTGACAATTGCAGAAGGTTGTACGTTGATTGGATTGATTGGATTGCAACTATGATTGAGATGGCATACCCATGACACATGGGCATAGAGTTCAATTGAGAGAATTGTCGGCTGCATAGCCTTGAAATCCTTATTATGATGTGGTTATGATTATGTTGTAATCAGTTATAGATAGAATTTTATTGTGCTAGGTTAAACATGATAATCTCAATTAATATATGTTGAAGAATTGCTTCTTTAACGGAATTGTTGATTAATGTTATTCAAATAGATTAGGTTTTGAAATGGAAGTGAATCATCCAAGTTAACTAAATTAATTATGAAGATTTAGATATAACACCTAAATTTAATGGATTCCCAAAGTGAGAGCTGTTTGACAATGCATTTAATAAATGGAAGTATGCATGCCATGAAATGGAATGGGCAGATAGTGGGGAATCTGTCGGCTGCATAGCCGGCTCCGATACTGACAGCTTACCTATCATCACGACTTTGGCAGTTTTCACTACAGCAAAGTTGACAATAGCGAGTTTATCGTAGTCATAGATGATTCTCTAGAAGCTTGCAAGCCAGAGAGAAAGGACTGATATTATCGTAGACATAAATGATTCTTTAAAGCGGTGCCCTAATTTAAAGCTTGCAAGTCAGAGGGAAAGGATAGACACGTAACTGATTAGGAAAGAATCCACTTCTTAATAACTTCAAATTATACCTTCTCCTTGCTCTCAACCGGACCCGTTGTTTTGATGGCGATTCTTCCAAAATTCTCTATATAATCACCTCGACTTCCACAACAATCAAGCAACTCAGATTTGCTTTGTGAACATTCTTCAGTAAAGAAAATGGCAATGGCTGCAGCTGAGTTGGATCAGGCCTTAGAAACCATTTTTTCGTTTGTTCCCACACTTGTTCTCAAATCCGCCATACTTCTCAATATTCCTGATATCATAGCAAAAGCAGGCCCCAATGCATCCCTTTCTCTCGATGAGATCGCTGCAAAACTACCCACTGAAACTCCCAATCTGCATTACCTTTCTCGCATTCTCACATATCTCTCTATCAAGGGCATTTTTGTCCAAAGCAACATTAAGCCATCTGATATTCGATATGGGCTCACTGATTCTACAAAGAGGTTTTATGTTAGGGAGAATAATCCAGGGAATCTTGTGCCTCTTCTCCTCATGGAAGCACAGCCTGTGTTAATGGCGCCGTGGCACCATCTTCATGAATGTGTGCTTCAAGACTGCAATGCATTCGAGAAAGCTCATGGAAAGGACTTGTGGGCGTATGGGAAGGATGACACACTTGTTAGCAGTGTTGTCAATGACTGCATGTCCACTCTTACGGTTCTGGGTATGGAGCAAATTTTGAGCTGCTATGATGGTTTCAAGGATGTGAATACTTTGGTTGATGTGGGAGGAGGAAAAGGAACGGCCTTGGAGCACATTTTGAAGGCTTATCCCCACATCCATGGAATCAACTTTGATCTTCCTCATGTTGTTCAGACTGCCCCATCAATTCCAGGTAAATTTACTCTTTTGTTTCTTCCATACCAAGAACTTTGGGTATAAGGAAATCCACAGTGATAAAAATATAGATATGCTAATTTAGAAGGTTTTAGAATCCTCTTGCTTAAAAGCTTTACCTCATGACCCCGAGAAAAATTTCTGCAGGAATAGAGAACGTGGGTGGCAGTATGTTTGATAGCATACCCATTGCAGATGCCATATTTTTCAAGGTAAAGATCTCTTTTCTATCACCTCACTTAGTTTTAGTTTCTGCTTTACTTAGATTGTGATATTGCTATCAGGATTCAACTGTGTAGTTTTTTGAGTCAAACTCATTGATCCATGTTTCATGAGTAGTGGTTCACACGAACCCATCTCTCATGAGAATGAATGGAACACTTAGCAGTCATTGGATCTAGGTGATGCTCACAGAGGTGAAGCACGGGTGACCTCCTGGCACTACTCATGAAACATGGGTCAATGAGTTTAACTAAAAAATTACACAGTTGAATCTTGATAGCAATATCACAATTTGACTTGCTGTGAAAAATATCTCCTATTTTACTTAGATTATCTGAGCTTTTGGGTTATAAATGCAAGTAGATTATCTGAGCTTTTGGGTTATAAATGCAATGGTTGTGGGTGATGCAGAATGTATTAATAGACTGGGATGAGGAGAGTTGCCTAAAAATACTTGGAAATTGCCACAAGGCTTTTCCTGAGAATGGAAGACTCATAGTGGCAGAAAACATGACGGTAGAAGCATCAAAGCCAAATAAGTCAATGGAAATGGTTGCGGATCTGGTTATGATCGCCCTTGCAAATGGAGGAAAAGAGAGGAGCGAGCAGGAATGGAAAAAACTGCTTCAAATGTCAGGATTCAGTGTAGTGAAGATGATGGGGCTGCCTGGACTATTTTCAAAAATGAAGATTATAGAAGCCATCAAGGTTTAAGCACAATTTAGGAGTAAATTATTAATCATGAGAAGGCAAATGACTCTAGATTAAATGCATCTCTAAAACTTTATTATAAAGTTAATCTCATTCTTCGGAGTGGATGGAAAGATTTAGATCTTCTTGTGGAATGTTTCTTGAAATAGGTCTCTTTCTATGAAGAATGATCATTCTTTCAATATATAATAATTTTACTGTCCAAACGTTTTCTTTAATTTTTTTTATGGGTAGTATTTGCAGTTATATTTTTATTTTTATTTTTGTAGATATGAATCTATATTGTGCCTATAAAGTTTAATTATAATTTTTTCTACATTATGAATTATCTAGAATTTAAATAGATAAATATGATTAATATATATATTTATTATTATAAATATAATATGTTTAATATATATTTTTCACCATTGCAAATATAAATATATACATATTCATTATAATAAAAAAATATATTATATTTATTTGATTAAACCTATAGGAATGTGAAACAAAAAAATTCTAAAAAACACAATAAAAATCAAAACATAAATAGATTAAATATGAAAATTGAAAAAAAAATTCTAAAATAGTAATGAAATTGAATGAATTATATTTTCCACCCAATAAATAAATAAATAAAATAAAGTATTATTTTATTCAATATATTCTTAAATAAAAAGGTGTACTAATCAAAACTAAAACTTACTCTTACATGTTGTCCTTCATTAAAAAAAAGTTAAATTTACTATTAATTATTTCATCCTTGCATTGATTAAGTGTTGTGCTTGGTATAACTAGAACAAACCACCTCCCAACATAATATAAATAGTGAAAACAAATTTCTAAAAAATCCTAACAAGCAATTCCCCAATTTGCACAACTCCTCGAGCATTCAAGGAATTTCCAACTCATATGAGAACTAATAGAAATAGGAACTAATGGAGACCATCTTTTATAGAAATGAGAAATAAGGGAGAACATCTTCAATTTTATTATTGAAGTTATATGTGTAATTAAATGATTCAAAATAATCTTAGTGTAATCTATTCTCAAGAATTTAAGGTGAGACTATTTAACTAGTTGAATTGTATTTGTACAATTGATACAGTAAATCTATAATATTCAAAAGCATTGTAGTAGTTTACAAATGTTCTTTGAATTGACAAGATGTTTTACCTCACCAAATATTTTTGTCAGGGAAGATGACATGATCCATAAGGTACATCTCTATAACTTCATTACTTAAATACTTTAATTGTTAGTGATCCCATCATTTGGTATGTGTGGAAAGATTTAATCACACTTCAAAAAAATTATTTTCATAAGTCCCTTTTTCATGAAGAATGATCTTCCTCCAATAACATTTATCTTTGCTAATATAATTATTATATTGTCCTCTTTATTGTCATCTTTATTTAGTAGGCTATAAATTCCTTTTGAAAAACCTTTTATATTTTAAATAATAAAGATGACAATAAAGATGACAATAAAGATAACAAGAAAGCTTACAAGGAACTTGAAGAGATTAATGAACATATTATAATACATGGGGTGGACCAGTTTATTTTTGTTAAACATAAAATTTTGCAAGCAGAATGGGAAGAGTTATGTGCTCGGGAAGAGGAATTTTGGAGACAAAAATCTAGGGAATTGTGGCTAAGAGAGGGAGATAAGAATACTAAGTTCTTCCACATGTCTGTGATACATAGGCGGGCAGCCAACACCATTTTTCAAATCCAAAATGTAGCATCAGGGGTCATGATTTATAATGCACAAGATATTCAACTTGAGGGAGTTAGGTTCTTCAAGGAATTATTAGCACCTACCTTAGGATCATTGTCCTCTCAAGATAATTAAGAAGAATTGTTGGAAGCTATACCTCATACTCTTACAACTCAAGACAATGATGATTTAATGGCTCCATTCTCTTTAGCAGACATCAGACAGGTAGTTTTTTCTCTACATCCGGATAAATCCCCTGACCCAGATGGATTTACAGCCCTGTTCTTTCAGAAGTGTTGGGATTTTATCAGTTTTGAACTTTTGTCTATGATGGAGGAATCAAGTCCAAACATGGTTCGCTGTTGAAAGACTTCAACACTATGAACATTGCTTTAATATCTAAAACTAAGTCTCCCCAAACTTTTGTAGATTTTAGATCCATCTCTTTATGCAATACAGTGTACAAGATTTTTACAAAGGCTATTTATCTTAGGCTTCAGAGGCTCCTTTCCAAGATTATTTCACCAGAGCAAGGGGGGTTTGTACCAGGTAAAGAAACTATAGAGGGGGCACTTGTTGCGCATGAGGTGCTGCACTTAATTAATTCAAATCAGATTCCATAATTTGTGATTAAGCTGGACATGATGAAAGCATATGACAAAGTGAAGTGAGGTTTTTTGTTTTAAGTTCTCAAAAAGTTTGGGTTCTCAGAGAAATGGTGCAAGTGGATTAGGTCATGCATCTCGGGTGCAACTTTTTCTGTCATTATAAATGGAACTCCAACAGGTTTCTTCAACTCCACACAAGGTGTGCATGAAGGCGACCCCCTATCTCCCTCAATGTTTATCATTATGGCAGAGGCCCTGAGTCGTATCATTAAATTTAGACATGGTCAAAATCTTTGGCGAGGAGTGAAGATTCCAGGGTCTTTGTTGACAGTCACACATTCCTTATTTGTTGATGACACATTACTATTTGGTGAAGCTACTTTGAAAGAAGCAAAAACCATCTGCCAAACTCTAGATTTATATATGAAGGTATTAGGGCAGCATATTAGTGATAAAAAATCAAAAGTTTATATCTTTTTTACAAATGATCTAATCACTACAAAGATTGTTCGACAACTTGGGTTCTCTCAAGAGATTTTACCTTCAGTATACTTGGGCATCCCCTTTTTTATTGGATCTAATAAGGCTACATATTGGAAATCAGTGGTTGAAAGGATTAAAAGTAGAATTACTATGTGGAAAGCGAGATGGTTATCATTTGCAGGAATAATTCTTCTAGTTAGAACTGTCCTATTTGCCATCCCTAATTATTTCATGTCAGTACTGTAGGCACCATTGGGTATTCTTAAGAAAATCAAATAGATTATCTGAAATTTTCTTTGGACTAGTAACATGTCAGGGCAAAAAAAGATTCCATAGATTTCATTTCATTATGCGACCAAGCATAAAATGGAGCCCAGATTCCTGTGGCGGTGAGGTTTGTGACCGCGTGATTGCACGACTGAGGGAAAATGGTTAAGGAACATGAAGCCGGTGAAATGCATGATAACCGTTGAGATTCAGGTTTGAATTTCTAAGAGTTTCCAGCGATAGAGGGTACCATTTTTATGGAATTCAATGCAGAAATGACCCTATTTGGTGAGAAGCGATTGGTTTGTTGTTTGCAGTGTGGTCCAGGATGCTTGATGGTTGATTGCAAAGGGATTTGTACCATGAGGAATGATTACAATCTTGGCTCAAGAAGTGTTTGCAGCTAGTTGATTAGACTGTTTGAGCTTGATGCTATGGCTTGACCCCTGTCATGTCTATGTTAATTCCTCGATGGGGTTAGGTGATTTTGAATTTTTGAGTTTGAAATGATCATTATGCTTGCATTGTAACCTTGGTATAAAGGGATTTCTATGATCATTTGAGATTATTGGGAGATAGGTATTCAAACTTTTGGGTTGTGAGTCCTCTTCTCAGTCTGAATTGTAATGACTTGTCTTGATTTCTTTTGACAATTGAAAGAAAGTTGTAGGTCTAAGCTGCAGTTTGCAAGCAGGGTTCCTTTGGATGGATTATATACACTTGAGGATTCTTCATACTTAATTTAGGCACATGATTCTCATCTCTCCCTTGTGTCAACGTAGATGAATTTTGAAATTTCTAGTTCACTGTGCTGGGCATAACAATTTATGTATAGGTCTTCATTCTTGAGTTATCCAAGATTAGATTAAATGATGCTTCAGATGGGACCTAGATTTATCTCTTGTCTATGTAGGGATATTCTGTAAGTAGTAGAGGAGATTGTAAATGTGTTTATGGCTTTGAATCTCAGATACATTCTATTGTCTGTGTGTAGTCTGTCTAAGAAACCTTTCCCAATGGATGAGGCATTGGCCTAGATAAGTATTTCTTTGTTGACATATCCTGATTGTTGTTATGATTCAAACACATAAATTAAGAACCATTCCTTAACTTTTCAGTATTTGGTTGTATGTGGTTCTACCCCATAGCAATGGAGAGTCAATGAGTGTGTGGTTAACATTAAGTACTTTCTTGCTATCCATTTATCTGTTATTCAAACCCAGTCTTTGGTGTGTGAAGTTTAGTTTATACTGGGTTAGGTGCACCCGCCTTGGTTTTGCAGAGCCAGAAGCAGAAGAGGGTAGTCTTGTCCCTAGAGTTGGTCCAGTTATCCTAAGACCTCATTACATTTTGGAGCTAACCACCCCTAAAATCTATCTGAGGGTATACTGGCAGCCTATTAGAGAATAAGCGTCATTTTGGACACCAACAGTACGGATGTAGTGAGGCTTGGAAACCTTAAAAGTCTTCAAGGTCTTCAAAAAGGGTATCAAAAACTCAAATTTGTTTGGGCACTTTCTTATGGAGTTGCAAAGTTATAGCCCGAAAGGTATGTAAGGAGACCTAATATTGACTTAGTTTGAAGAGATCGACTCTTAACCCTAGAATTTTGGGAACTAGATCATCTCAAAACCATTGAAAATGAAACATTATAAGGCCTTCCATCTATTTTGCAAAGAAATCCAGTTTGATGGTGTATGGGGATGGACTTAGAGAGTTGAGTCCATGGAAAGAAAATGGAGGTAGACTTGAACCTACACTTGGTAGTGAGGTCTTGGAGAGAGAGGAGATTGAGGGAAGAATTCCTCTAGTGTAGGGTCTTGATAGAACCCTAGATAGGTCAAGAGAAAGACCTAGGAGTGGTCATAAAAGGTTAGGTCTTGTTGTGAATAGACCTCCCTATCAAATTGGTATCAGAGACTAACAAGGCTTGGGCTAGAGGTATATGTTAGAATCAGTGGGTGAGTCAACCATGGTGACAAATGAAGATTTGGCTAGGGAAGTAATAGAGAAGAAATAAGAGAACAAAATTCTTAGAGAAGAATTGGAATCCCTTAGAGATAAACTAGGGGAGGTAGAAGAAAAGACCGAAATGATAAGTGAGAAATTGAAAGAAGATGGAGACAAGGGTAAGGATGTAGATGAAGATGATGAAGTCCCTGAACCCGATCCACCTATGCAAGAAGAGCCTTTTCTCAAAGCCATCAAAGCCATTGGAGGAAAAGAACTTAAAGGGGTACCTTTGTTTAGTGGGAAGATGGACCCTGAAGTGGTGATGGAATGGATAGAGGGAATGGAGAACCACTTTGAGTATGAAGGGGTTAGCGAGGCTCAAAAGGTGAAGGTGACCAAATCTAGGATGAGGGGACCATCAGTAACTTGGTGGAAGTTCCTACAAACTAAAATGGAAAAGGTAGGCAAGAACCCCATAGCTAGTTGGAAGGCTATGGTAACCAAGGTCAAGCATAACTACTTGCTAGAAGTCTTTGAAATCCAATTGCATAAGAAGAGGAAAAACCTTAGGCAAAGGGAAATGGATGTTGCAGCCTATACCGAAGAGTTCCAAAAGCTCTTCTTGAGATCCAAGATCCAAGAAGCAGAAAGTGTCAAAGTTGCCAGATATTTGAATGGACTTGGGTGGAGTATCCAAGAAGAAATTAGTTTATTGAGCCCCACTATTGTCCATAGGTTCTACCAATTGGCCATGAAAGTGGAAGAAAAAGGTAGAAATAAACAAGAAACTACTTCTGGAGGCAGAGAAAGAGACTCAAGAGGGATTCATAGAGGAAATTATAGTGGTAGAGGCAATGAACCAAAGAATCAAGGTGAAGCCAAGATGAGTGAACAATATAGTGAGCCAAGTAATAGAGGTAATTTCATTAGAGGAAGAGGATTTCATAGTGGTGGAAGAGGAAGATTTGGAGGATTGGGTAGAGGTTCACACTTTGTAAGCAAGAAATGCTACAATTGTGATCAGTTAGGCCACCTTGCCTATAGATTCCCTAATAAAGAATCAAGTTCACAAGGAGAGAAGAAGATAGCCTATGGTCAAGAGGAAGTTGGAAGTGATAAAGCTCAAGAAGTGAGTCTTGATTCAAAAAATGGAGAGAATATTATGTTTAGAAGAGTCTTTCTCAAGGAACTGGTCAAGGAGGAGCCCAAACAGAGAAGGGAACTATTTAGGATCAAGTGCAAGATCCTTGGAAAGGTGTGAAAATTCATCATAAACTCAAGCTCTATAGATAATATTATCTCAGAGGAGGCAGTTCAAAAGTTGAAACTCACTAGCATACCTCATACACACCCCTATAAAGTTACTTGGCTGAATAAAGGGCAAAATGTCTTAGTGAATGAACAAGTGTGGGTTGAATTTGTCATTAGAGAATATCAAGACAAGATTCTATGTGATATCTTGCCAATGGATGCTTTCCATCTATTATTGGGTAGACTATGGCAATATAACCGAGATGCAGTCCATCATGGGAAGAAATTTTTTTATACCTTTAAGAAGAATGAGATCACCTATAAGATACAATCACTTGTTGAAGAAGGAGAAGCAAATTCAGGGGATACTAATGTACTTCTCATTAGTGTTAAGGATTTATTTCATGAACTCAAATAAGAAGAAGAAGGTGTTGGAGTAGCCATTGTTGTCAAGCGTAAGGAAGAAGATAAACCTCAACAAGAACTTGTACATGTGGAAGTGAGGCAGCTATTGGAGGAGTTCAAAGACATAATTAGTGATGGAACACAAGCCACTTTACCACCTCAGAGAGAAATTAGTCACCAAATAGACTTCATACCAGAGGCATCCTTGCCTAACAAAGCAGCCTACAAGATGACACTAGACCAAAACAAGGAGATAGCAAGATAAGTTCAAGAGTTACTTGATCAAGGGCTAATTGGAAAGAGCATAAGTCCATGTGTTGTACTAGTGGTCTTGGCACCCAAGAAAGGGTGTAAGTGGAGATTGTGTACTAATTCTAGGGAAATAAATAGGATAACAATCAGGTATAGATTTACTATCCCTAGAATAGAATATCTTATGGATTGTCTTGGAGGGTTTAGGTACTTCACTAAAATTGACCTCAAGAGTGGGTACCATCAAACTAGGATGAAAGAGGTGGATGAATGGAAGTCATCTTTTAAAACCATAGAAGATCTTTATGAATGGTTAGTTATGCCCTTTAGGCTTACAAATGCACCTAGTACATTCATGTGACTAATGAATGAAGTCTTGAAGGATTACATAGGAAGGTTTGTAGTGGTATACTTAGATGATATCCTCATCTTTAGTATAAGACCAAAGAAGAACACATGAAACACCTATAAATTGTCTTTAAAAGGTTGCATGAAGAGAAGCTAGGCATTAACCTAGAAAAGAGTGAGTTCTTGAAATAAGAAATAGTTTGCCTAGGTTTTTTTAGTCTCCCAAGGTGACTTGAAAATGGACCCAAGTAAGGTAGAAGCTCTCCTTAATTGGCCCACTCCCAAAACAGGGACTGGTGTAAGGATTTTTCATGGGTTGTCTCAGTTTTATAGGAAGTTTATAAGAGGATTCAGTGAGATATGTGCACGTCTACTTGATACCATAAAGGATGGAGTCAAAACCAAGTTCAAATGGACCAAGGAGGCAAATGAAGGATTTGAGAAGCCGAAACAAAAGGTGGCTACACAACCCATCCTAGTATTGTCAAGTTTTTATAACTTGTTAATTGTGGAATGCGATTCAAGTAACATAGCTGTGGGAGTTATCCTTAACCAAGAAGGGAGACCGATGTCATTTTTCAGTGAAAGGATGAAGGAAGCTAAATCAAGGTATTCATCTTATGATTTAGAGATTTATGCATTGATTCAAGCCCTTAGGAAGTGGAGGGACTATGTTTTTCCCAAGGATTTTGTAGTCTACATTGATAATCAATCTTTAAGGTACATAAACACCCAAGAGAAGTTTATTTATTGGCACATCAAGTGGATGGAGTTTCTTCAAGCCTATACCTTCACTATCAAACATAAGAAGGGCCTAAACAATAAAGAAGGAGATGCACTTAGTCGGAGGTTGCTCATTATCCAAGAGATTAAGCTACAAAGTATTGGCCATAGAAGGGTTCAAAGATCTCAATGAGGTTGATGAATACTTTTCAAAATCATACAATGTATGTGTTGAGTTTTCACTTTCATAGTGAATTTTATGACTATACTTTACAATATGGTTTATTGTTTAAGGGTAATCAACTATGTGTACCCAAGGTGTATATGAGGGAAAACCTCATACAAGAGAAGCATAATGGAAGCCTTAGAGGATATTTTGGTTTGAACAAGACATTGGACCTAGTGCAAAGATTCTATTATTGGCAAAAAATTCCAAGAGATGTAAGGAGGTATGTGGAGCAATGTGTAGTTTTTCAAAAAGCTAAGGGAACATCTTGTAATGTAGGATTGTACCAGCCTTTACCTATTCCAACTAGGCCATGGGAGTGCCTTAGCATGGATTTTATAGTGGGATTATCAAGGACAACTGCTATCTTTGACAATGTTTTTGTAGTAGTGGACAAATTTAACAAAATGAGCCACTTTATCCCTTGTAAAAAAATCATGATGCCAGCTATATTTCTCATCTCTTCTTCAAAGAGGTAGTGAGGATTCATGGGTTACCAATCAATATTATGTCAGATAGGGATGTGAAATTTATGGGGCAATTTTGGAAAAATTTACGGAAAAGATTGGGCACAAATCTTGCATTTGGTTCAGCATATCATCCAGAAAGGAATGGTCAAACAAAGGTGATTAATAGAGTGCTTGGGAATCTTCTTAGATGTATCACAAAGGAGTATGGGAAAATGTGGGATCAAGTATCGCCACAAGCTGAATTTTCTTATAATGACAGTGCTAATAGGTCTACCGAAAAGAGCGCATTTGAGATAGTTTATGGCATCCACCCAAGGGGAGTATGTGAACTTAGAGAGTTAGGAAACCATGCACAAGTTAGTGGCCACACTGAATATTTTTCTCAATCAATGCATGAAGTCCATGAACAAGTGAGGAGGACACTAGTGGAAGCCAATCAAAATCTCAAGGCTAAAGTGGATGAGAGAAGGAAAGACTTGTAGTTTGAAGTTGGAGATTGGGTGATGGCACACCTCAACAAAGATAGACTCCAAAAGGGTATTCCTAGTAAGTTGCAATTAAGGAGAGTAGGACCATGTAAAGTCCTAGCTAAATATGGACACAATGCTTATAAGATAGGCTTATCCAAGGAGCTAGCCATATCTCCTATTTTCAATGTCCAATATCTGGTCAAATACAAAGACCCTGATGTAGCAGCGGAAGAACACAATCTTGATGTAAATGTAGATGTAAAAGATCTCAAAATCCTTGTACAACTAAAACCTCAAGCTGAGAGAGTCCTAGACTCAAGGGTCAAGAAGAAAACAAGGCATGGTGTCTACATAGAACACCTCTTCAAGTGGAAGCAACAACCAAAGTCTGAAGCTACTAGGATAGCATAAAACAATTTCAAAAGGATGGGGATCAGTTTAGATCTCTTAACCCGTGGTGTAACTTTACTTCCTTATTGCAGGGGATAATGGTGCAGGAGCGCCTAGGGTCTTTAGGCTACCCTAATCTAATTTTTGGCTTGCAAGTGACCTTAGCCAAGTCACTAGGTAATAAGGATTGAGTAAGAGTCCCAAGTGTGTGTTTTAAGTCTTCGCAAGTCATTAGGAAGTGTAGGTAAGTGTTTTTCAAGGTCTTCTTAGGACTTGTCTAGTTTTTGTCTTCTTTGAATGAAAGTTTCTAACTTAATCTCTGGGTGGTCAAAGGTAAACTTGACTTCCTAATATGTGGGAATGAAGGAAGAAAAAGGTCAAATAGGTTTGGTTATACCCTTGTGACCAATTTGAACTCATTTGAGTGATCTAAAAGAAGTTGACAATAAAAGTTAGGGATTCATTTGGGAAGTTTTGCTCGAACCTTAGACCTATTTAAGTCATTTTCTAACCAATGCTAAAGGTTGGCATAATTTTTATTGTCTTTTACTTAAGTTAAATACACTAGTAATCTCTGCAAACCCGGAACAATGAGAAGAACACAATCATCCAATGTACCATGCATTGATCTGAGCAAGAAATTTGCATTTTTATTTAGCTTTTTGTTTATAGTTAATTTTGGTGTGCAAGTTTAGGTTGTAGAATTTTTTTCATTGTTTGTAAATAAATCTTTGCTTTGTGACCAATTCATTGGTCTAAACAAGGTTGAGAGACCAAAAATGGCTCTAGCACAAGTTCCACCTGTGGGTACTGTATGATCTTGTGGGAAATGATAGAGTAATGTATATATTGTGTAGATATGGAGTCTTGTCTTTGGATTTGTAGGAGAACCAATTTTGGCATCAAGCCCTAGGCGAGTCACAATGAACTTGGCTAAGAGGCTTGAGAGTTGCAGGCAATAGATGGAGGGTTTGTGGGATTGGTAAACTCAATCCAGTGTTAAGGTAGTGAATAAAAAAGGTTAAAGAGTCAAGATAATGAAGGAGAAGAGATGGTAAAGCTTGTGAAGTGAGTTTTGAAACCAATTTATGACTGTGACCAGGAAAAATCTAGTAGCCCTTAAAAATAGGCCTAAATATAAAAAGGTGATGTATGGATGCAGTGAGGCTTGGAAACCCTAAAAAACATCGAGGTCTTCAAAAAGGGTACCAAAAACTCAAATTTGTTTGGGTACTTTCTTGGGGAGTTGCAGAGTTATAGCTCGAAGGGTGTGTAAGGAGACCTAATTAGGCCTAATTAGGCTAGTAGCCTGTTTGACTCAAGTTGAAGATATTGACTCTTAACCCTAGAATTTTTGGAACTAGATCATCTCAAAATCATTGAAAATGAACCATTAGAAGGCCTTCCATCTAGTTTGCAAAGAAATCCAATTTGATGGTGTATGGGGATGGACTTAGAGAGTTGAGTCCATGGAAAGTAAATGGAGGTAGACTTGAAATTGCACTTTGTAGTGAGTTCTTAGAGAGAGAGGAGATTGAGGGAAGAATTCCTCTAGTGTAGGGTCTTGATAGAACCCTAGATAGGTTAGGAGAAACACCTAGGAGTGGTCCTAAAGGGCTAGGGCCATTTGTGAAGAGACCTCCCTATCAATTAGAGTATTTAAAAATAATATAATCTTACACAAAGATATCATATGATCCTTACTTATCATTAATTCTCACAAACATTATTTTAATAAAAGAATGTCAGCACATCAAGCAACATTTTATATCATTTTAGGGCCTAAAATTTTTAGTGGATAATGACATCCATGGTACAGACTGTATAGTTTTTTAGACATTTTTTTAAAATATATTCTTAGTCTTTGTTTGAGATTCAATCATAGTTGTCCTCAAAATTTGATATTGTTAAATAAAATTCTTATTAAACACTTCTTGACTTTAATCTATAAAAAGATTCATAAAAATGTTCAAAGAAACAAGACCAAAATTATAGAAAAAGATCATGCATTCTTCCATGAAGCCCTAAATCTATAAACGGTTTAAAACATGAAGCCTTTTATCTATGGCCCAAAAACATGTAAAACATGAAGCCCTAAATCTACAAGTAATAAAACCATAAAAAACATAAATTAGAAACAAGAATGGTTACAAAATTATGGATCAGGTAATTTGGCTTATCTCCAAAGAGAACACACAAGGGAAAGAACCCTCATTTCCATCCAAACAGATTTATTTTTAAAAGGTAAAAAAATAAGGCAAAAATATTTTCCTCTGCACGGCAAGAAAAAAACATCTATGAAAGAGATGAAAATTTACCACTATTTTTAGTGACGAATAAAAAATAACAATATTCTCTAGTATTCTCTTATGATCACCTCTTCCTCTATAGGAAGAACAATCTAATTGTGATTATGGAATCCTAATATTCTTTATTTTCTCAATTAACCTAGCCCTTATTCTTGTTAGGGACTAATCTCTTTTTTCCCTCCCTAAAACGATAGCCCTTTAAGAATTTTTCCATTTTTTATGAACTTTATATTTTTATGTGTTGTTCATTTACAATTACCCTAATCAACATCCTTCATGATCTGATCCTACAAACAAATAATCTTCATTTAAGTCCGCTTTAATTCTCAACTTCCTCCATGATCAAATCCAACAATTTCCCTTCTCTCCTCACACTGTTCCATCATTCCATCCTCTCTTCAAATAGATTCCACTTTCTTGGCTCGTCTTCCTACTCCATTCACCATTTACAGTGCAATACTCTTCCTCATCCTCATCAAAGAATGAGAAGAGTCGATTGAACCAAAAATATATATGCAATTAACAACTATTCATAGTTGTAATGATTGTGTTGAGTAATTAAAATATTTCATTTTTATTGAGTCTTTCTTTTATAGTGTAGAATTGAACTGGTAGCTAATGATGTGAATTTAAACCTAATTTTTTTTTATTTACATGAATGTGCTACAACTGTAGTTATTCCTTTGGCGTAAATATTTTATTGTCTTTCATAATAGAAATTGCACCTTAGTGTGCAATGGGTACACCATAGATATGTTAAAGTTAAATTATAACTAGTAGTTGCACCCTAGTGTAACAATACCACTAACCCACATTAAATTAACCTTTAGAATAGTTATCCTAACACTAACCTTAAGTGTAACAATACCACTAATTATCTTAATCATAACACGAGCACTAACCCTAACAATAACCCTAATCATAATAATAACATGAACCCTAACAAACTTCTTAAATGGAACCTAACAATTCCCCTACCACTAACCTTAGGTGTAACAATAGCACTAACAGTGTCAAAATAGCACTAACCCACATAAAAAACACCTAACAATTACCTTGACACTAATCTTGTGTAACATTACCACTAACCTTAATTGTAATATGAGCACTAACCCTAACAATAACCTTAACCTTAACAATATCAATAAACTTAACCGTAATAATAACATGAAACTTAACGACAATCTTAAATGCAATAAAAAACAAATCAAATACTTAATAATATCATTACATATAACCTAACCATTATGCTAACACTAACCCTAACTATAACAATAACACTAACCTTAACCGTAATTGGAGCAGTAACCCTAACAAATTTCTTAAATGTAACCTACCAGTTCCCCTAACACTAACCATAATTGTAGCAATAACACCAACCTTAATCATAATAGGAACACTATCCCTAATAATAACCTAAACCTTAACAATATGACTAAGCTTAACCGTAATAGAAGTAGTCTCCTTAAAAAAATTCTTAAATGTAACCTAATAGTTCCCCTAACACTAACCTTAACATTATGACTAACCTTATCAGTAATAGTATAAGGAACCCTGACACTAACCCAACCATTATCTTAATACTAATTGTAAATGTAATGCAACCCAACCATTACCATAACAATAACCCTTAAACCATTTATGTATATATGTATGTGTATATGTGTGTGTGTATGTGTGTGTGTTTGTGTGTCTATATATATATATATATGTATATATATGTATATATATATATATGTATATATATATATATATATATATATATATATATATATATATATATATATATATATATATATATATATATGTATATATATGTATATATATATGTATATATACATATATATATATATATATGTATATATATATATATATGTATATATATATATATATGTATATATACATATATATACATATATATACATATATATACATATATATATATATATATATACATATATATATATACATATACATATATATATATATATATATATATATATATATATATATATATATATACATATATATATGTATGTATGTATGTATGTATGTATGTATGTATGTATGTATGTGTATATGTATGTGTATATGTATATGTATATGTATATGCATATACATATATATGTATATGTATAAAATACATTGAGAGTAATCCTCCTCAAGGCGCCTATTTTCATCAATCCTAACCCCCACACAAGCCTTGCAATTTGATGAAAATAGGTGCCTCATGATATGTGTGTGTGTGTGTGTGTTATAACTAGCAGTCATACCTTAGTGTGCAATGGGTGCGATGAAGATATGTTAAAGTTAAATTAAGGGAAAATTGGGTCAGGGGAGAGGGGTAGATAGTGATAGAAGAAATAAATAGATAGAAATATTATAAAAATTAGAAGTGGTGCAACTAATGATGACAAATTAAAGATGGGTCTATGTTTCTTTTATTCATTTGAGATAATTAGATTTATGACCTTTTTAATTTAAAGGTAATTTTAATTTTGTTTCAATAATACAATTTCATAAATTTATCATAACATATTTTAAATAATTCAATTTGTTCCAATAAAATGAAGATACATATGTATAAGTTTTAGATAGTATCTTCAAAACATCTAATAGATTTGTAATTGTAAATTTTTTTTATTATAATAAACATTAATAATTTTTAATTATATTTATGTTAACTGCATAATTTGCATCTATGAATTTAATAATTATTTTATATCAAGTAACAATAATTTAATATGTTATTATAATAGTTAATAGTTACAGATATTTATAGCCTTGTGAGCTAATATAACACTCCCATCATATGACTAAAATCTAGCTAATATTTAAAATGAATTTTAAGTGAAAAAATATAATTAAACACAACTTACTTAAAACAACATCAAATCCTAACATAAATATTAATCTTGATGATTATATTTCTTGTTCACACTCGACATTTTTAAAAGTTTAATAGAAGAGTATATTTTTAAATATAATATTGATAAAATATTTAAATTTAAAATAGTTTGTTAAATTATTTCTATACTAAAAAAATGACATTCAACATTGTTAGATTTAATTTTTTTAATTTTAAATAAGTATATTTTATTTGTTAAATTTTTAATTTTGTTTATACATAACCTTCAACAACAAGTGGTGAGAAATAAAATATTTTAAATATTAAATGCTGCCATTATCTCTAATAGAAGACATTGTTATTGTAATACAAAATCTAGACACCCAAATACTTGTGTATGTTGACTTACCTTAAGCATTGAAAGCTGGACAATTTTATAGATGATTGTGATCGTTTCGATCTTGTTGAATTGTACTCAGACGAGACGAGGCAGCCGACATATTCCCCCACCATTCGCCCATTCCATTCCATGGCATGCATACTTCCATTTATTAAATGCATTGTCAGGCAGCTTCCAAAATGTACAGACGAATCAATTCACTGAGTTATGAGTTGACAGCTTCAGCGATTTTAATAAAATAAGCGAGATTAATTATAAGGGGTACGAGAAAATGAGTTTTTTTAATTGATTTACTCTCTTCACATAAAGGTTAAAACGATTACTATTTTGAGAGGATGGATAAATTAAATATAGTTAGGAAAAAATTAATTAATAATTTTTTAATATTTAAATTAAAATAGAAATATTTAGAAGTTTTTTTTTAACAATATAATTGTAGATCCTTTGGAGTATTAGAAATGATAGAAGATTTGAATAGTTTGAAATAGTCTAAATGAATTAATTATTAGTCAAATAAAAATATGTTAAGGCAGTTGAAATCCTTATTATGATGTGGTTATGATTATGTTGTAATCAGTTATAGATAGAATTTTATTGTGCTAGGTTAAACATGATAATCTCAATTAACATATGTTGAAGAATTGCTTCTTTAATGGAATTGTTGATTAATGTTATTCAAGTAGATTAGGTTTTGAAATGGAACTGAATCATCCAAGTTAACTAAATTAATTAGGAAGATTTAGATATAACACCTAAATTTAATGGATTCGTAAAGTTAATTAATTTAATTTAGTGAGTAAAATTGAGTAATGTTGTAGTAGTGTTATTTATTTCTTTACATACATTTGAATAATTAAATAGTAAAGTAATGTCATTTCACTATCTTATGAATTAAAGTTTAACATAGTAATTTTGACTTGGTGCTTTAATTTATTAGTATTAAAACTATGATTGTATTGTATTTCAAAATGTTATTTTTTTTATGCTTGAAGATTTCGGTTATTTGGCACAATAGATATATAATGAAAGTAATGTTCAAACTCTGAACACTCTAATATTTATAATGTCAAATAATGTTACGAGTTTGTTCATAAATTAAAGCCATTGTGTCAAAGTGAACATCATGTAGGTGATATTGATGCTAAGAAATTTCAAATCACATTATTTGAATTTATTTTGACAATTATGTTTTTTCATTTATAAAATGAGAATCCACTAATACTATCCATATGGTTTTGAATTTCTATCACTTTTATCATAGTGCCCATTTTTGTAAGTAGTAAATTTTGGGTTCTTTTAATTATTTAGGTTATTTAGGGTCTTAATTATGATGTGAATTTTTTTTTTTTAATAATACTATACAATCAACTTATTTGCAATTGTGTCAATTGTAAAATGGAATAAATGCAAACATATCACTATTAAGAAGGAGATCACTATTATTATTTTACCCTAATCTTTAAGTTGGTAACTTTTTCTCTTGTGTCAAATAAATCAATGTTAAATCATCTAAGCATAAAAATGAAAAAGACATTTTGACAATAAATTGGCAACGATAGTTTTAATACTAAGAAAATTAAAAGCACTAAACTTAATTAGTTACAACATAATAACTGATTTAATAAATGGAACTATGTATCAAACAACAATTTAATTTTATCTATAATATAACTTTCATTTTATAAAAAATTTCATATCTAATTTTGTATAATACAATATTTAGTTTCACAAATTTTAATTTTAATTATAGTATATTAAAAATATAATTATTAAATAATATATTTCAAATTATTTCATTAATATGCTAAAAAAATTAAAATACAAATAAGAAAATATTTGTATTAAAATAGTAACTTATAAAAAATTGAAATATTGAGATCAATAGTCATCAAAATTAAAATAAATATAAACATAAATTTATATGATTAACTATTTAATAATATTTTTTGTAAAACATATATAGAATTTTGAAAATTAAAAACAAAATAAAAAATATTAATACAAATGAAATACATTTATATCAAAATTTAAATATTAATAAAAATTAGAAAATAATAAATAACATATATAATGCATTACTAATTAATTAAATAAAAATAACTAATTTTTAAAATTTGATAATATTTTTATTAACAAATTAAAATGAAATATCTTTATAATAAAGAGTTTATTTTTCTTCCATTCACGTAAAATATATAAGGGAAGTTTGAAAAAAAAAAACTAAATATCTGGTTGATAAAATATGTGTTTTACTTTACCATTTAGACATTGCCCAAACAGAAGAGTTAAAAATAAAGAAATGACGTTTACTCCTTCGATTTGTGCGTGTGCTGATATTACACCTGACAATTGCAGAAGGTTGTACGTTGATTGGATTGATTGGATTATATTACACCTGACAATTGCAGAAGGTTGTACGTTGATTGGATTGATTGGATTGCAACTATGATTGAGATGGCATACCCATGACACATGGGCATAGAGTTCAATTGAGAGAATTGTCGGCTGCATAGCCTTGAAATCCTTATTATGATGTGGTTATGATTATGTTGTAATCAGTTAGGGCCCGTTTGGTTGCACCCCATAACCGGGTTATGCCGCCTATAACCCGGTTATGGGGTGCAAATCCCTGTTTGGGAACCCTTTTACAAAATTAGAATGTGGATTTACGTGTCCTCATTTTGCCGAAAATGTGGATTTCGATATTCCACCTTAGGAGGTGGAATGACTTTGGACTCCACGGTTATGTGCTCAAATAAATCCAATTTAATCTGGTGGTCGGGTCCGGGCAACTCCACATTTTTGGAGTTAAACCCCATTTTAATCTTCGTCGATGCAGTTGATGTATCCACGTTTTTGCGACAGCGATTTTTGCTGCGTGTTGGAGGGTTTGGCTTCTGGTGTTCGACGCTCGAGATGCTGCGTGCTGGAGGGTTTGGCTTCTCTGCGAAGTGTTTGCACGAAAATTCATCTGCTGACTACAGGTTTTGTCGCCCACATTTCTTTTCAAAATTGCATATTCCAGATTAATGTGGTCGACTTTGAAACACCCCAACTGTACTTATCAATCTTCTGCATATGACATAATTTTATTTGCAGATTATCTTCATTAACATGGCACTGGTTTACTGCATTTGTCTTGCATCTCTATTTTTCCTTAGGGCATTAGCTTTTTTATCAAATTGTATTTCGATGGCATCATGTTCAGTTGCATCTGTGTTGTTTCATGTGTATATATTACCAGCAAGGGCACATTTTTCTTCTTTTGTTGGTATTCATTGTTTGATAAGCCCAAGAACTAGGTGAGGGCATGGATCTAACGTATCATCTCTTTTACTTTAAGAGGCCCAATGATGCAAAAGCTAGGGCACTATTGCATTGCCACTGGTACCATGTGCCATAATCCCGTATCTTGCTTTGTTGTGACTCCTTTGTTGAAGATGGCACCATTGTATGAAAATGTTGTTTATATTGTTTGATGGTAACATGATTATATGAATCCTTTAGCCCAAAGACTTAGGGAACCATGGCTATGCACTGCTCTCTATTTTAAGAATGAAGGTACTGCGTATGTACCTGGCCTGATAATGTAAGGCTAGGGCAATCAAATTGTCGCCCTCTGCATAAGCATTAGGCTCAAGGGTACATACGCATGACAAATTGCATATTACATTATAAATTTGGTGTATTGCATATGTTTGTTTCTCTTGCATGGCACCCTAAAACTACAGGTCTGCGGACAAGGCATAATGTGTACAGCTCGTGAAAATAGGGTTAAACCCTTAACCCTGATTATGATGAATTTACCTAAACCAAGGGTTAAGGGTTTACCTAAATCTTTCAATGAATTTCGAAGGGTTTACCTATTCCAGGATTTTATATCAGACAGGTAAACCTGTCTCCTCTAAGCCATTGTTAGTTTGTTTTGACTGTCAGGTATATAATGACTATCTCCTGAATTGATGCCTAGCTCCTCTAAGCCATTGTTAGTTTTTTTTGAACAAAGGGCATAAAATCCTTTGATTGTCCTCTGCTTCAACTGCATGCAAGGCATAATTTTTTTTTGTAATGCATTGTTATTGTGTTTTCCACCCCTGCACAAATATTAGATTTATACTGAGATATCTCAATAATCCTATCCCATGTTTAACTATATATATATATATATATATATATATATATATATATATATATATATATATATATATATATATATATATATATATATATATATATATATATATATATATATATATTCATTCAACAGGTAAACAAACTAACAATGACTTAGAGGAGCTAGGCATCAATGTTTGCTAAAATATCAGATGTTGTCAGGTACCATCAAATAGAGTCAGTCATTTCCTGGGCAAATATTAATTGCTTTAAAATATCAGGCGAGACCATAGAAGAAATTAGTAAAATGAGAATTCCAGTTTTAAATTTCTAAGGTGTGAGTTTTTATCATGGCATTGCTCCAATCCCTTCAGTATTAGCATAGTATAGCACTAAGGTGAAGGGAAGTTATTCAGTAGTATAGATATTCAGTGGGACGCTCTCCCAGCTGAGCTTGAAAATCACAGAAAGATACCGTGAAATTCTTCTGAACTACTTAATAGTTTGAAGTCTGCTTGTGTCCTGTGCGCTTCTTCTTCTTCTTAGATTAGTTTCAAAGAAGTTGATCAATGGTTGCACCAATAATCTTTTTGATCATTAAACTAGTTTTCATGTCAATCATTGAAAAGAGATCCTCCTCTATTTGTTCATCAATCATGATAGCCAGATCCCTTTCTGCTAAACGTCGTAAAGTGGTAACAACAGCTTACCATAGTGTTGGACATTCAAGTAGAATTGAAGGTTACTCTCCTAAAATTATCTCTTGATTGATAGATAGAACACAAGAGAGTTCCCCAGATTCATTTTTAAAACAAATACCATTCAGGGACCATATTGTTGTTCAACTCCATTCTTAAGATGACAAAGCCGAACACACAGACGAACATGAATGCGCGGCAATCGCTGTTTCCAAACCGTGGAAATGGCTGCATCAAAACGTGGTTATTTGCAGACCCGACGGAAAGATTAAAAATGATTTGAAGTCCAAAAATGTGGAGTTGCCCGGACCCGACGGAAAGATTAAATCTTGTTTAGTTGTCAACAAAACCGTGGATTCGAAAGTCATTCCACCTCCTGAGGTGGAATTCCGAAATCCATGTTTTCGGCGAAATGGGGTCACGCAAATTCAGTATCATAAGCTGAATATGATACTGCTTATGATATTGAATATTCAGTATCATAAGCAGTATCATATTCAGTATCACAAGCAGTATCATATTTAGTATCATATTAAGTATCATAAGTTGAATATGATATTGAATATGATATTGCTGTTCAACTCCATTATTAAGATGACAGGAATATGAAGATGATAACCCGATTATGACCTTACAAAATATAGTTTTATGAGAAATGGAAGCATTGGATATTTATGTTAGAGCCACTAGTAAGTACCTGTCGGTATTTTTATTGTGTTAATTCTTTGGATCCATGCCAAGATTATTGTGTGTTGCTAGTGGTTATGTTGGCTTTCACAGAGTGTGTTTGTCATTTTATACTTCATTTTATATAGTGCTCATTTTCCTCTCTATTATTTTGTGTTGGTAGTGATTATGTTGTCTTTCATAGAGTGTGCTTGTCATTTTATATTTCATTTTATGTAGTGCTCATTTTTCTCTCCATTATTTTGTGTTGCTAGTGATTATGTTGGCTTTCACAGAGTGTGCTTGTCAATTTATACTTAATTTTATACAGTGTTTGTCTTTCTCTCCATTTTTTTTATTCTTCTCTCCAATTTTAGGAAACCTTGTTTCTCTCGTCTTTTGAATTTCGAGTGCTTTTAGACATATTAGCTTGCATTTGTTTTTAAGTGGAATACACGAAGGAGTACCGCATGATGAATGCTTCATTTAATGTATTGTTAAGATGTAGTCTCTTAACTATCCATTTCTAGTTCTTCAGACATGATTTTATAGATGTGTTTTGGTAGACGATTGTATTGTTCATGATTTTGTATGTATTAACCATCTTGTTATTATTGTCGCATTACGAAATTAAGTTAAATTATTCTACTTTGTTTAATGCTCTATATCATCTTCAATTTTTTTTCATTTTTTATTCATTTTAAAAAACCATGTGATAGGTACAGAAATAGAAATAGATAGTTTTGAGACTACACATGATAAAGTGAGACTACACATATGCTGACATTAAATATGTTTGAAATAGCTTCTGGATTTGATTTTGTAGATATTTTACGGTCACACTCTGTGATCCTTCGTGGGGATGGAAGAGATAAAAATAACTGAAAGAAAAGTCCATTTTGATCTATTGCAATCATTTTGGTCTCAAACTATCTCTTGCAATCCCGATGATGAATCACAGAGTGTGATCCAAAACTATCTACACAATCGAACCAAGAAGGTATTTCAAATATCGATGCAAAAAATATCCACATATGTTGATAAAAAAATGAGCTATCTGATGATTGTTTACTGTACATGTTTGTAAACAGTCAAAATTTCTGATGGTACTCCTTGGTGTATACCATTTAAAAATGAATAGGTTTTAGTTTTTGTATCATGTTTACTTTGGAGATGCAGGATTGATCATCGAATGTGGGGCATAAGGGCGCAGACGGTGGATCTACTTGTGCTTTTTTATTTAACGGTGTGTTTTCACACCACCACCCAGTTCATGGATATTGTTATATCTGATGCTGTAGTTGTGTCATTATATTTTTTGCATAACTTTATTAATTTGTACCCATATAATATATTCATGTTGTTATAGCGAACAAAATTAATATGAATGAACAAATTTTTGCTTGATACAGTGCTGATGGCTACGAGGAATGCTCCTATGTGTGACTGCGGTGATGGATTACGTTGTGTGTTGAGGAAGTCACAGACAGAGGAGAATCCAGGCCGTAAATTTTGGGGATGTAAAAACTTCTATAAGGTTGTTAAATGCACAATATTTAAATATTTACAAATAATAAATATTAGTCATTATAGCGAGACTAACTTATTTGTATTGTAGGATGGAGCTGGATGCGGTTACTTTCGATGGGTCAATGACACCCCGTCGTTGTCTACATCATCAGTACATTGTACACACAGACCTGTTGTAGATGACGAGTGCAAGAATTGTAAAAGACTAGAGAAAACTATGGCAAAAGAGGAGGCTACATCCAAAGCCGAAATCTTGTTTTTACGACGTCTTCTTTGTGCAACAATCATTCTATTTAGTTTGATCATCTTACTACTTAGTTTGATAATTTTTTGGAGATAGATATATATGTGGACTAGATAACTTATTTATATTTTGATGTGATATGAGCAATGTGTTAGTAGTTTGGAATCTTTGAAATGAAATAAATGTGAATAAAAAATAAATATGTTTAGTATGATAATTAAAGATGATATTTATAATGATTGATTTATATTTGATGTATTTTAATAATTTGTTCTGTGATTAATTCAAACGAGTAAGCCATTTAACGGTAAATACATTTTTTGTCACAATATTCGCATTGTTCCTTCTCTTCACGTACTTCTGACTCTCTACAAGAATACTATCCCTTCTCATGTTAAAAGTTGCAACGACTAGCTCTGTAGGTCTTCCACAATCACTATTGGGAGTAGTTTGAAAAGACAAACAAGGCATATGAGGTAAAATAAAAGGTCCTCATTATCCTATACCACTTGTGTGTGTCATACCAAGTCTTGCTAGGAAAGTAATGAGGTTGCAAGTTCTTGAAAGAAATTATTGGAGTGGGTATGATGCACGACCCTTTCATAGTAAAATTATCTAGATTTATAATGTGGCATTTATAATTTTTACCTTGCCACAACCTTTTACCTTTCCTACAAGTTTTTATATATTTTTCACAAACATTACTATACTTTGGCCACATAAGGGCTTGAAGCTCCATAATCGTAAATCCCAAAAATACCTTGTGGGTTTCAAAGTTTATTTTCTCCATACATTTATCCTATTATATGTCTTCCTTAGTAATATTATAATGTTTGAACATTACAAAGTACACCAAACCCACCTGTGAAGACTACCAAGAGCATCGGTTGACGTTGGACATTGTATTGGTTCTCAAATCAATAGATTGGAAAGCACTAAAAGTATGCCAAGCTTTATTTTATAACTCTCCAATTGATTTAGCCAACTGATAGAATTTTTTATATTACCGAGCAATGCAATCTTGTTACTTTCATTGTATTGATATCTTATGATGGATTAAATACACAAATTCAAGTTCAATTAACTTTAAAATTTAAAATTGAAATAAATATAATAAATTAACAAAATATAATAAATATAATTAAATATAATAATAAATAATAAATATAATTATTTATAAATAAATATAATAAATATAATTAACATAGGTCAATAAAATATAATAAATATATCAAAACTGACTAATCATAAATTAATTTTAAAAAATAAAAAATAAAAAATCGGTGTCATATTCCAATTCTAATTTGAAATGAACAACCAAACGAAGAAGATGGAGACCCAAACTCAAATTCTAATTCAAAGTGCAGAACCAAACAGAGAATATGGAGACCTGCATTCTAATCCCAATTCGAAAATGTTCAACCAAACAGAGAATGAGAATTTCATAAATTCGAATTCCTATTGTCAATTTGACAACCAAACGGAGAATGTGGATTTACAAATCCATCTTCCAGAGCAACCAAACAGTCCCAAAAAAGCATAACCGGGGTTTGTATAACCAGGGTATAGATAACCATGATTTGCATTATTTTTCAATTCCCCAACCAAATGGGCCCTTATAGATAGAATTTTATTGTGCTAGGTTAAACATGATAATCTCAATTAATATATGTTGAAGAATTGCTTCTTTAATGGAATTGTTGATTAATGTTATTCAAATAGATTAGGTTTTGAAATGGAACTGAATCATCCAAGTTAACTAAATTAATTATGAAGATTTAGATATAACACCTAAATTTAATGGATTCCCAAAGTGAGAGCTGTTTGACAATGCATTTAATAAATGGAAGTATGCATGCCATGAAATGGAATGGGCAGATAGTGGGGAATCTGTCGGCTGCATAGCCGGCTCCGATACTGACAGCTTACCTATCATAACGACTTTGGCAGTTTTCACTACAGCAAAGTTGACAATAGCGAGTTTATCGTAGTCATAAATGATTCTCTAGAAGCTTGCAAGCCAGAGAGAAAGGACTGATATTATCGTAGACATAAATGATTCTTTAAAGCGGTGCCCTAATTTAAAGCTTGCAAGTCAGAGAGAAAGGATAGACACGTAACTGATTAGGAAAGAATCCACTTCTTAATAACTTCAAATTATACCTTCTCCTTGCTCTCAACCGGACCCGTTGTTTTGATGGCGATATATGAACGGTCTACATTCTTCCAAAATTCTCTATATAATCACCTCGACTTCCACAACAATCAAGCAACTCAGATTTGCTTTGTGAACATTCTTCAGTAAAGAAAATGGCAATGGCTGCAGCTGAGTTGGATCAGGCCTTAGAAACCATTTTTTCGTTTGTTCTCACACTTGTTTTTCGTTTGTTCTCACACTTGTTCTCAAATCCGCCATACTTCTCAATATTCCTGATATCATAGCAAAAGCAGGCCCCAATGCATCCCTTTCTCTCGATGAGATCGCTGCAAAACTACCCACTGAAACTCCCAATCTGCATTACCTTTCTCGCATTCTCACATATCTCTCTATCAAGGGGCATTTTTGTCCAAAGCAACATTAAGCCATCTGATATTCGATATGGGCTCACTGATTCTACAAAGAGGTTTTATGTTAGGGAGAATAATCCAGGGAATCTTGTGCCTCTTCTCCTCATGGAAGCACAGCCTGTGTTAATGGCGCCGTGGCACCATCTTCATGAATGTGTGCTTCAAGACTGCAATGCATTCGAGAAAGCTCATGGAAAGGACTTGTGGGCGTATGGGAAGGATGACACACTTGTTAGCAGTGTTGTCAATGACTGCATGTCCACTCTTACGGTTCTGGGTATGGAGCAAATTTTGAGCTGCTATGATGGTTTCAAGGATGTGAATACTTTGGTTGATGTGGGAGGAGGAAAAGGAACGGCCTTGGAGCACATTTTGAAGGCTTATCCCCACATCCATGGAATCAACTTTGATCTTCCTCATGTTGTTCAGACTGCCCCATCAATTCCAGGTAAATTTACTCTTTTGTTTCTTCCATACCAAGAACTTTGGGTATAAGGAAATCCACAGTGATAAAAATATAGATATGCTAATTTAGAAGGTTTTAGAATCCTCTTGCTTAAAAGCTTTACCTCATGACCCCGAGAAAAATTTCTGCAGGGGATAGAGAACGTGGGTGGCAGTATGTTTGATAGCATACCCATTGCAGACGCCATATTTTTCAAGGTAAAGATCTCTTTTCTATCACCTCACTTAGTTTTAGTTTCTGCTTTACTTAGATTGTGATATTGCTATCAGGATTCAACTGTGTAGTTTTTTGAGTCAAACTCATTGATCCATGTTTCATGAGTAGTGGTTCACACGAACCCATCTCTCATGAGAATGAATGGAACACTTAGCATTCATTGGATCTAGGTGATGCTCACAGAGGTGAAGCACGGGTGACCTCCTGGCACTACTCATGAAACATGGGTCAATGAGTTTAACTAAAAAATTTACACAGTTGAATCCTGATAGCAATATCACAATTTGACTTGCTGTGAAAAATATCTCCTATTTTACTTAGATTATCTGAGCTTTTGGGTTATAAATGCAAGTAGATTATCTGAGCTTTTGGGTTATAAATGCAATGGTTGTGGGTGATGCAGAATGTATTAATAGACTGGGATGAGGAGAGTTGCCTAAAAATACTTGGAAATTGCCACAAGGCTTTTCCTGAGAATGGAAGACTCATAGTGGCAGAAAACATGACGGTAGAAGCATCAAAGCCAAATAAGTCAATGGAAATGGTTGCGGATCTGGTTATGATCGCCCTTGCAAATGGAGGAAAAGAGAGGAGCGAGCAGGAATGGAAAAAACTGCTTCAAATGTCAGGATTCAGTGTAGTGAAGATGATGGGGCTGCCTGGACTATTTTCAAAAATGAAGATTATAGAAGCCATCAAGGTTTAAGCACAATTTAGGAGTAAATTATTAATAATGAGAAGGCAAATGACTCTAGATTAAATGCATCTCTAAAACTTTATTATAAAGTTAATCTCATTCTTCGGAGTGGATGGAAAGATTTAGATCTTCTTGTGGAATGTTTCTTGAAATAGGTCTCTTTCTATGAAGAATGATCATTCTTTCAATATAGAATAATTTTACTGTCCAAACGTTTTCTTTAATTTTTTTTATGGGTAGTATTTGCAGTTATATTTTTATTTTTATTTTTGTAGATATGAATCTATATTGTGCCTATAAAGTTTAATTATAATTTTTTCTACATTATGAATTATCTACAATTTAAATAGATAAATATGATTAATATATATATTTATTATTATAAATATAATATGTTTAATATATATTTTTCACCATTGCAAATATAAATATATACATATTCATTATAATAAAAAAATATATTATATTTATTTGATTTAAACCTATAGCAATGTAAAACAAAAAAATTCTAAAAAACACAATAAAAATCAAAACATAAATAGATTAAATATGAAAATTGAAAAAAAAATTCTAAATAGTAATGAAATTGAATGAATTATATTTTCCACCCAATAAATAAATAAATTAAATAAAGTATTATTTTATTCAATATATTCTTAAATAAAAAGGTGTACTAATCAAAACTAAAACTTACTCTTACATGTTGTCCTTCATTAAAAAAAAGTTAAATTTACTATTAATTATTTCATCCTTGCATTGATTAAGTGTTGTGCTTGGTATAAATAGAACAAACCACCTCCCAACATAATATAAATAGTGAAAACAAATTTCTAAAAAATCCTAACAAGCAATTCCCCAATTTGCACAACTCCTCGAGCATTCAAGGAATTTTCAACTCATATGAGAACTAATAGAAATAGGGAACTAATGGAGACCATCTTTTATAGAAATGAGAAATAAGGGAGAACATCTTCAATTTTATTATTGAAGTTATATGTGTAATTAAATGATTCAAAATAATCTTAGTGTAATCTATTCTCAAGAATTTAAGGTGAGACTATTTAACCAGTTGAATTGTATTTGTACAATTGATACAGTAAATATATAATATTCAAAAGCATTGTAGTAGTTTACAAATGTTCTTTTAATTGACAAGATGTTTTACCTCACCAAATATTTTTGTCAGGGAAGATGACATGATCCATAAGGTACACTCTCTATAACTTCATTACTTAAATACTTTAATTGTTAGTGATCCCATCATTTGGTATGTGTGGAAAGATTTAATCACACTTCAAAAAAATTATTTTCATAAGTCCCTTTTTCATGAAGAATGATCTTCCTCCAATAACATTTATCTTTGCTAATATAATTATTATATTGTCCTCTTTATTGTCATCTTTATTTAGTAGGCTATAAATTCCTTTTGAAAAACCTTTTATATTTTAAATAATAAAGATGACAATAAAGATGACAATAAAGATAACAAGAAAGCTTACAAGGAACTTGAAGAGATTAATGAACATATTATAATACATGGGGTGGACCAGTTTATTTTTGTTAAACATAAAATTTTTGCAAGCAGAATGGAAGAGTTATGTGCTCGGGAAGAGGAATTTTGGAGACCAAAATCTAGGGAATTGTGGCTAAGAGAGGGAGATAAGAATACTAAGTTCTTCCACATGTCTGTGATACATAGGCGGGCAGCCAACACCATTTTTCAAATCCAAAATGTAGCATCAGGGGTCATGATTTATAATGCACAAGATATTCAACTTGAGGGAGTTAGGTTCTTCAAGGAATTATTAGCACCTACCTTAGGATCATTGTCCTCTCAAGATAATTAAGAAGAATTGTTGGAAGCTATACCTCATACTCTTACAACTCAAGACAATGATGATTTAATGGCTCCATTCTCTTTAGCAGACATCAGACAGGTAGTTTTTTCTCTACATCCGGATAAATCCCCTGACCTAGATGGATTTACAGCCCTGTTCTTTCAGAAGTGTTGGGATTTTATCAGTTTTGAACTTTTGTTTATGATGGAGGAATCAAGTCCAAACATGGTTCGCTGTTGAAAGACTTCAACACTATGAACATTGCTTTATATCTAAAACTAAGTCTCCCCAAAACTTTTGTAGATTTTAGATCCATCTCTTTATGCAATACAGTGTACAAGATTTTTACAAAGGCTATTTATCTTAGGCTTCAGAGGCTCCTTTCCAAGATTATTTCACCAGAGCAAGGGGGGTTTGTACCAGGTAAAGAAACTATAGAGGGGGCACTTGTTGCGCATGAGGTGCTGCACTTAATTAATTCAAATCAGATTCCATAATTTGTGATTAAGCTGGACATGATGAAAGCATATGACAAAGTGAAGTGAGGTTTTTTGTTTTAAGTTCTCAAAAAGTTTGGGTTCTCAGAGAAATGGTGCAAGTGGATTAGGTCATGCATCTCGGGTGCAACTTTTTCTGTCATTATAAATGGAACTCCAACAGGTTTCTTCAACTCCACACAAGGTGTGCATTAAGGCGACCCCCTATCTCCCTCATTGTTTATCATTATGGCAGAGGCCCTGAGTCGTATCATTAAATTTAGACATGGTCAAAATCTTTGGCGAGGAGTGAAGATTCCAGGGTCTTTGTTGACAGTCACACATTCCTTATTTGCTGATGACACATTACTATTTGGTGAAGCTACTTTGAAAGAAGCAAAAACCATCCGCCAAAATCTAGATTTATATATGAAGGTATCAGGGCAGCATATTAGTGATAAAAAATCAAAAGTTTATATCTTTTTTACAAATGATCTAATCACTACAAAGATTGTTCGACAACTTGGGTTCTCTCAAGAGAGTTTACCTTCAGTATACTTGGGCATCCCCTTTTTTATTGGATCTAATAAGGCTACATATTGGAAATCAGTGGTTGAAAGGATTAAAAGTAGAATTACTGTGTGGAAAGCGAGATGGTTATCATTTGCAGGAATAATTCTTCTAGTTAGAACTGTCCTATTTGCCATCCCTAATTATTTCATGTCAGTACTGCAGGCACCATTGGGTATTCTTAAGCAATTCAAATAGATTATCTGAAATTTTCTTTGGACTAGTAACATGTCAGGGCAAAAAAAGATTCCATAGATTTCATTAAAAGAAATGGCTTTAGAAAATAGCACGGGGGGAGCTGGTTTACATGATCTAGCAAGTAGAAACAACGCGTATGGTGGGAAACTAGTTTGGCAGATGTACAAAAAGCCTGATAGTGTTTGGAATAAGATAATGGAAAGCAAGTATTTGGATTCTAGTGATCCAATGAGAATCTTGTCTGCTTCAGCACTACCCAAAGGTTCTGCTATTTGGAACTTCATGATTGCATCTAGGGAGGTTATCACAAATTTTTCCTCTTGGGAAGTGAATGATGGAACTTGTATAAACTTCTGGGAGGACTCATGGAATGGGTTTCCACCTTTAATTCAATTAAGCGGGTTAGTTGTAGAAATGCAAATGTTTAAAGACTGTTGGGGAAATAAGTTGTTTGATTATGTGGATTATATTGAGATTGAGGCAAGGTTAGTAATATGGGAAAGACCTGATTAACTTGCCTATATCTGATAGCTGCAAGCTGATGTTCAAAGAAGTTATGCATAGTAGAAGAGTCTATCTGAGTAATAAAAAAGATAAAATATTCTAGGCCCCGACAAAGGATGGGAGATATTCAATCAAAGAAGGGTATAGAGCTATTAAATAGATGGAGGACAATATTACTAAGCATAGAGCCTATGCTTTTTGCTAGAATGACAACACATTACCAAAAGCCAGTTGTTTTACATGGTTGGCATTGAAAAAAAAGAGCTTTGACCAGTGACAGGCTAGAAAAATTCAACATTACCTCAAAATTTAAATGCATGCTTTGTAAGGTTGAATGGGAAGATGCTGATCACTTATTTTTAAAAGTGTGAATTTGCACAATAGTGTTGGCATTGGATTTTACAGAAATTAAGTTTTATCATGCCTCTTCCAAGTACAATTTGGGAATTGTTTCAAGCATGGCCATTGTTGTATTCAAATGCACTTTTAGGAATGTATTTGGAAGTGTGCACTGTCACAAATTGTGTGGGCCCTTTGGTGGGAGAGGAATAAATGAATTTCCAGGCAATTATCTTCTTCAATTGATGAAGTGATTTTGGGAATAGAAAGGCTATATCTGAAAAAGTGAGTGCAAATATAAGGAGTAGAGATGGGCAAATTATATATACCAACTGGGATGAAACCATTATGAAGAGTTGGAAATATGTTACTATTCCACCTTTCCTCAATTTGGGGAGGCAGCAAGGCAGAATAGATAGAAGGAAGGTTAAGTGGATACCACCGGAAAAATGGGTTTGTGAAAGTAAACTTTGATGGCACGTCGAGGGGGAATCCAAGTATTTCTGGCATTGGTGTCTGTATAAGAGATCATTGTGCGAAGGTTATTGTGTTAAAAATCTCAAAGTATCCCTATTGCAACAAATAACATGGTAGAGACTTCAGCTATATTGGCAGGTCTTGTCCTTGCCAGCAAGTTGAAATTTTCAAAGATTCACATTGAGGGGGATTCGATGATTATAATTTAGGCATGTATCAAGAAAAATATTTATAATAGGGAGTTGTTATATTCTTTTAGGCAAATATGGAGATTGATGGACTCTTTTACGAATGTACCACATCACACACTTACCGTGAAGGCAATATGGTAGTAGATTACCTATCAAACATGGGGTGTGATGGGATGAATGAGGAAGACAACAACATAGATACTATTGGGGCTGAGCATAATAAATTGGTGTCACTCATGTATGAAGATTTGGATTGGCGACATAAATAATGGTTAGAAGTAAGATTTTTCAATGTTGCATGATATCATTCCAATACTGGGACATGAGCATCTTCCTATTAGCCATGGTATTTCCCTCTACTTTTTTGTAATGGGGCTGAGATCCAGGGTTTTCTTCCTTAGTTCTTTCCCCGGGGAGCCTTTGAACTAAGGTTTTTTTATAATAATTATATATAGTAGCTCTACCTACTTTTGCAAAAAAAATTTTAAAAAAAAAAAAAAACTATTTTAAAATGATCACAAGTCTATTGTATTTATTATTTTACTAATATTTAAATTAAAAAATGTATATTATTAGTATTTTTACAAAGTATAATATTATATTCTTTGTTATATCAGATAGACACAACTTAATAAATAATATATATTAAAAAATTCTTTTGAGCTATGATGACATCCCTTTTCATATCGTCATTTCGCAAATAGCTAAGAATGACCCCTTTGTTCTTTGGTGAAATAGAAAAGACATTTTCTTAAGAACTATGGACCACGTCCATGCATCCCCATTTGTCGTGCCACTACAAGTATTCAATAAAATAAAAATATGTGTCCTACCATCCTTGTGACGACCTTTCACCATTTTGCAGTCTAATGAAATTGATTGGAATGTTTCCCTTGAGATGGAGACAAGCCAAACTTTAACTGCCCACGTGGATTCACTACTGCTTGACATTAAGGGGAAAGACTGTTTGTGAAGCTATGAAGACATTTAGGAAGTCGATAAAATAGGTAAGGGGTTGGTCATTTCCATGATGAAAAGGGCATCAATGGGTAACTTAAGTGATTGTGACCGGCGACACCCAGTCAACTACAAAATAGAAGTAAAGTGCACGTCTATTAACAAACCCTAGGTCTATACATAGGGTTTTATGACTTAGAGAAATTTTGAAGGGTTTTTAAGACTTTTTATCTATTTTTTAAAGTCCTAATACTATGTATATGAACCTTGTGATGAAACTTTTAAATCTAGAGGGTGAATGGTGACAAAAAGTTAACATCTTTGGTGATTTCTATGAAATAGTTTCCTATTAGGTATACAGATCAGTAGCCTGGAAATTTATTGGGCATGGAGTCACTCTTAAGGAACAAGGGAAAAGAGGCATCTTTTGATAGAATCTTCTTAATATCCTCTCTACAACTTCCTATAGCTAATCAAAACCAAAATTTTGTAATTTCTAAAAGAAAATAGTTGTGCTTGAACACTTCTTCAAAAGCTAAAAATATCTAACCTACTATTTACAAAAAATAAAAACAAAATAAATTAAATAAAGCCATTAAATGGCTTATTAAAATAGCAACCCAAACTAACTAACTTCTTGCTCCTTTCATGCATTTTTCCAACTAGACAAGACACCAGGAATGATAGGCATACCATAGCTTGCTAGAATACATTCTCAATGTTGAGAAAAAAAGAGGTTCTCTAACATTGGAACACTTTCTATTTGAGTAAGATAAACTTGATTTTCCTTGTGATACTCACTTGCATTCTCTGAAACAAGCATGATCAGGGGTAGCTTGTGGATTCTTTGTAGAGCTAGATGCCTTATGGGGCATCCTCTTGATGGCATTGGGTCTAAGAAATTATTCTTGACCTCATTGTTATAATATACAACATTAGTATCTTGTTGGCTTGGATGTGGCTCTTCTTTTTGTGAAGAGATGAACTCTTGCACCTCTTCCTTGTGGTCCTTATGATCTATTTGTAGTGCCTCTGGTATGATGTGGATATCTACATGTTGCTTCTGCAATTCATGATCTCCTGATGAAAGATAAGATGACTTTATGTCTATGGATGTGAAAAATATTTATAGCTCATCCTAAAAACTTTCTTCTTCATTAGATTCCCTTTTCTCTACTATAATAATATGCACAGGTTGAGGGTCAACCTCATGCATATCAACATGTTCTTCCTGAAGGATAGAGATATCCTTAGGATCTTATTTTTCATCCTCCATATTATAGAGCATTCCTATTGTAGAAAATGATTGTGTTCTCATTTTCCTTACAAAAGGCTCTCAAGTTCTAATAAAGGCTCAAAAGCCAAGATCTTATCCTCAAGGTCAGGAAAAAATTTATTGTCTTCTTCTTCTTCAACAAAAGAGGGAAGCTCTTCAAATAAGAGGATTGGATCCTCTTCCTTATGTTCATTATTTATCTACAGAGAGGTTTGAATAGGTGCAACCTTCTTAGCATCCTCTTGCACATCTCTTCTTTTTCCTCCCGTAGCCTAAGTGAAAGCTCATGATTAGTAGGCTGCAACTCCTCCCAAAATAACATATTAGGACCATCAACACTCCACATAACCAGTCAACCCTTAAAGAGTGAAATGTTATGAGGCATAAAAAGTTGAGTGGGTAAAGTTTATTTCATGGGGAGTGGATGAATTGTAGTATTGGGCTCTTGTGATGGAGGGGAGCATCTAAAACTTGGAATGATAAGTTTGGGGGAAGAGGCCTTAGGATCTTGTGTATATTCCTACAAGGTGAGAGGATTTCTCTATCTAAAGCTTGAAAAATTATGCTTGGGAGCCTCTCGTACTTAATATGCTTGCATTTGAGCAATCTTGATCCTAGCTTGTTTGTTCTTCTTCTTCTACAACTATCTTTTTAGCAATCTCCTCCTCAAACTGTATCTATTTTTGTTGTGCCTCCATATCTTGTTTTTATTAGAGATAGCTATGATAGTCTATCTCCTCTTGCCATCCTAGTTGGGCTTCCATGAGAAAGATATGCAATTCATAAGACAACTCCTCCTATTGTGTGTCCAACACTCTGTGCCTCTTAATTTCATGTAGTTATTTAGTGCAACCCCACAAGAGAGTTCTCGACTCATTAAAACCCAAATCATCCATATACATGGGTAGGTTTGGATCCATCTTGAAATCAAGCCAAATATAATAAACCTCCACAGACAAGGTCCAAAATATGATCCCTAAGCTCATGAATCCACATATTGGCTATATTGTAGGGTTTTTCAATAGATTAATCAATGGTATTTGGATTAAAACCAGGTTTCTTCTCTAGTTGAGGTGGAGAGTAGGAGGGTGGAGGGGGAGAATTTTTATAATATGGGGAGAAGTAATATGTATTCCTATGAAATGAATCCATTCTATAACTTCATAAATCTATAATTCATAGAAAACTCAAAAAACATAAAAGATCAAAGATGATATTTACAAATACCAACAGTTGGACTTGAAACCAGTAGAATTTACATTCAAAGTTGCCATGGTATTTTATTGAATTGCCTCCAAAGGTTGTTGGCACTAATTAAACACCCAAATTATCAGTGAATAAATCTTTTATGGTCCACCAAGGGATGTTCTTAAGCTTATCTGAATCTTAGTCCCACTCGACATGCCAAAACATATTGTCACAAAAGTTTGCACCTTTAAAATTATGTGAGTGTGAATGACCTAAAAACCTAATGAAACATTGAAACAACCTCCTAAGTGTGGAACTTCAAATGTGATTTTGTTTCTTTGGAGAAGGTCGAATTCCTTCCAATCAAGATGCACCTAAAAATAAGCTTTTGAGAAAAAGGGGGAGAAGGATATATTGAAAGGTAAATGGCTAATGCACCAGATTGAATTTGTGGTTGCTCCCTACCTATAACTGCACATAACATCAATAAAGCACCTAACTTACACAAATCTTAACTCTAATATATAACCTCCAAGAAATCATATGCAAGTTAGAACTAATGAAGTGGTGCAAGGGAGATAGTTCTTACGATGAAATTGTTGGAAACTACAATTGAAACAATTGTTGTATTGTCATTGATGTCAAACCTTAACTGGTAAGATAGTTGCTATCTAAGAAAGTACTATATCTATTGATTGATGTGTAATACCTCTCCTATGGTGATACTTAGACTTTGTTGATTTGGACATTTTCATTATGGTGGTCGGAACTATACATTTACATTTATGTTCAATGGATGATGATATGATAGATGTGCTCATTTATGGTTATTATTTATATGCTTATGAGATTAGAAAATCATCTATTTTTATATGTTTTATAGATCTAACCCAAGGATTTGAATCTAACCATTATCATGATGTTTTATGTTTTATGGACATGTGTCTAATGTGTTTTCATGACTCAGGACGAAGTCGTAGTTACTCACTTAGTTGAGGTCCACATGATGTATCGATCCTGGTCATCTGCTTGCATATATCTGATTTGTATATCCATATGTATATATATGTATCTCTTCTTGGTGATGCAGGATTGCAGGTACCGGGTATCGTCTCCACCTGGCTTCACAGGTCTAGGCAATCCCTCAAAATCCTCGATCGTTGTTGTTGTACGGAGATATCACCAGGTTCCACAGGAAGAAACTTCACCTTTGATCCTTTTATCCTTAGGTGGGAAGTACCGAGTCAGTCCCTTGTGTGAATGTATCAGGTGATCTCTCAGTTTATTGGTTTTGTGGATCTTGTAGTTAGGTTCTTGTCTTTTGTATTCATTGAGAATGAATTTTTGAGTATAGTAGTTCTAGTTGTCTTTATAGTACGTTCAATTTTATTAGTAGATTATGGAAGTGAATTATTGTTCATTTGAGGATATGATTTAGTAATCTTTATTATTAGCTACTTATGTATTAGCATATCTAGTTAGGATCGAGTTGGCATGCGATTAAATCATGTGATTCTAATATCTATAATAATGAATAATTTTATGGTATTATTTTATAATACTCATAATGAAAAAAGGTCTATAGTAATAAAAGTTTTAATAATAATGGTATGTTTCATATTATATATCGCTATTATATTTTGTAAATAATATGGATTAGAAAACAATACGTTTTATAATAATAATATTATGTTTGCAGTAATATTTGTAATAAAAATAATATATGTACACATAGGCATATGGGTGCACACATATGCATATGCACACATATATTTATATAATTGGTGAGTAAGTAATTATGGTGTTACATTAATAAATAATTAGATAAAGTTAATGGTACGGTAAATGTGTTATAAATAATAATTACTATTACCTTCCCTAAAGTAAAGGAAACATAAATTTGATTACGGTAATAGATAGGTATAGTTATATCTTTTCCAGAAAAGGCTTTAATAATATCATTTAAGCTTAACAATTAACAGATGGATGGTTGGGATGGTTGCACCAGTTGGATTACCCGTGCAACCACCTCCTCCATTCTATATACAGGAAAGATTTCCTATGTGAAGGGAGTTGGGGGTTTTTGGAGAGGAAATTTTATTTGAGGAGAGGCTTAAATTTTAATAGGATATTTCTATAGTTTAGAGAAGAGAGACTATTGATTTCTCTGAGAGGAGGTGAAAGGATTTGGAGCTTACCTACAGGAGGAATTTGAAGAAGAGCCTGGAGTTGATTGCCAGAGGAGTATTTTCTAGGAGGATATTTGCTGGAAATTTTGCTGAGAGTCTCCAACCAAGGGATAGACGATTCTCCGTAGGACCCCAGGTAGGGTCTAACCTGGGAAGAATCTCCATTCTTCCCATGACTATGATTGTGTATATGAATGATCTATTACTCGATGAGATTATGATTGTTTACCTTTTTGTTTAGAATCGAGAACTATATATATATGTTTTATTTTCTGTGTATTTGAAATGTGTTTGCGGAAAGTTATTTTATGAATGTTTGTATGTTCACTGTGGTGAAACCTCCCTGGGAGGGTAGAAGTGGTTTTGATCTTGTAGGATAGTGTATTTTACTATCATTGGATGTATTATGAATGCTTCCAGATTTTAGAACTTCTGTTGCAACCTTACTGTTTCATGTCTATTTATGTGCCACCTTTCTTTTCCCAGATCTAGAATATATTTGTTAGATAGATAGGGAGGATTGATGGGCCATTTCTAAAGGGAAATTGGGAGATCTCAAATGGGTCGTGCTCATATTAGGCAACCTTAGTCCCCATAATGCCCAGTTTTACCCGCAAGACAAAGTTGACAGTCATTTTCTGCAGTTCTTGTCGGTTCAGTGTGTTAACCGAGCTAGGTTGGTAATGTGTCAACCGAGCTAGGTTGGTAGTGTGTTAACCGAGCTAGGTCAGTAATGTGTCAACCGAGCTAGGTCGGTAATGTGTCAACCGAGCTAGGTCGGTAGTGTGTTAACCGAGCTAGGTTGGTAGTTTGGTAACCGAGCTAGGTCGGTAGTGTGCTAACCGAGCCAGGTCGGTTTAGTGTTAACCGAGCCAGGTCAGTAGTGTGTCAACCGAGCAATACTGTGTCAACCGACCAGTCCAGTATAAACCGAAAGAGCTAGTATAAACCGAGGAAAATAAGATTTAGACTTTATACAATTATACTTTAAGTTATACTTGTATAAAGGGTTTAGGTACCTTCTGAGATGTTTGGGATAGGTTTTAGATTCATAGGAGTTAAGATGAAAATTATAATTTTGAGATTTCTTAAAATTCAGACTTAGTCAAATTTCAGGCATAGGAGACGTTTTCCTAGATTTTTGGAATAAGCTATGGAATGTTGTTTCAATGCATGTGGGAAGTTTTATATTGTGTTTTGTCATATGAAACTTTGTGTAAACTATAAATATGTTCATTTCTTGTTGTGTTGGAATTATATGAAATGTTTTTACTACATGTATGATGTAATTATGATATGTGGGTTAAGGGTAAAAAACCTAACGACACCTAGTGAGTGGCTCTCAATGCGGGGCCGAGGCCCTAAGTGGCTAGAACCAGGATAACCGACTGAAGAGTTATTTAACAAGTGAAAACTTAAATTAAACTTATGGGAATGGGTTAAAACATTAAAAAGATTAAATGTGCCTCGCCCATGCCATTAGTGCTAGTAAAGGCTATGGATGGGAGTGGGAGAAGGTACCTATGTGTAGATACGATCGAATGGCACTTGTCTGTATGAAAGGCATTCGATCCTGCATGTGCCTACTTGGGGGCCAGGGCCCGAAGTGGCTAGTACCAGGACAACCCAAGGAGTGAGGGCTATGCGATGACACTCACTTAGGTTGTTGCTTAGAGTTTCTACCAAGCCTTAGAGTCTTTTGGGGAAAGATTTATACTTTGATCATCTTTTATTTGCTATTTGGGAAAGGTTACCCAACCCTAGGTTTGGCCTAGCTATTCCTTCTTTGTGGACCTTGGTGTTTATCTCCTAGCACGGGGGAGTGGGCCTTTTAGGTATCCACGTGGTTGGGTGGTAAATATTTTATCAAGGTATCTCTTGCGGATGCTGTGTTTGAAGATTCATGTTTGCTTATGTACCAGTTTGAAGGATGAAGGCTTTGTAATTATATCTCTTGATGTAAAAATTATTGTTACCTCCCATGAGGAGTTGAATGTAATCATTGATGTAATTCAAAATGATGTATTTGGAATGGGTAGATTTAGGAAAAAGGGAAAGGGAGATGTGAACTTTATGTTTAAGATGTATGTTGGAAAAGAAAAGGATTTTGTAACATTCCAAATTATGTAACATGCTTTCATTACTTGTTGTTTAAGTGAAGCTATTGAAAAATCAAATGTAGTATATTTGTAATGTATCAAATGAGTTGGATAAATTTTAAAAGTTATATTGTTCATAAAGGATACTTAGGAATATAGATGATTTTTAAATGGAAAGTTGAAATGAAAATATTTTGTATTTCTTAAAGATATGATGCAGTTTGCTTTGAGAAATAAATCTTGTTGTTAGTTTACTTAATGGATTTGAATGAATCATGCATTTAAATGAAAAGGGAACCTTGGGAGGAATCTAAGTTTAAGTTTGGTTCGCATAATTCTTTTAAAAGTTCAAAATTTTTCATAAATTATTACTCAGGTTTTCTTTAACAAAGAGAATCTTTGTTCTCTTCCCCAGTTCCCTTGCGGGGCATGACATGATGAAAAGGATTAGGGAAAGGGAGATAACAAGAGAACCTAGGGAAAGGTTGAGTTATTTGATACTTCAATGGGTACTTGATTATTTGGCACATTGATAAGATAATATATTATTTATCTGAGTAAGAAGAAAGACTGAAGAAATAGGCTTAACCGAGAAAAAGTGAAGAAATCTAGTTTAAGCCGAGTGATGTTAGTGTCGACCGAGCGCTAGTATATGCCAAGTAAATTTAGTGTTTAGCAAACATCAGTTAATGTCGAGCAATAGGAAATTACTGAGTAAGACAGTGTTAGCCAAGGAAGATAGTTTGTAGAGATGACCGAGTTATGCAGTGATGACCGAGGAGATGAACACAATATTGACCGAGTGTCAGTAATTTACATTTGGAGGAAGAATTCAGATTCCCAATCGACATAGTTAAATTCTTGGGTTATGTAAATAGTGTTGGCTTTATTAATTGATTGTATGGAGAATTTAATACATGGTAAATCATTTTATTATGGATTTAATGAGAATTTTGAAGATGTATCTAGAAGGAAGGATGAAGAACTTAAATGTTGGAAGGATTCGATGAATCTGACCTAAACCTAAGATCTATGGAGGAGATTAAGTGGCAAAAGATGGATCTACCTAACTAAAGAGGTATATAGGAAAACCTGAGTGTGACGTTATAGAGTATGTTGAAGTTGTTGATGTTATTGGCTGATAAGTCTAAGAAGAAGGTTGGAGGTGAAGGAGTTGATCAAAGTTGTGATTGCTTGAAGTGAATTCTGAGCAGATCAGTGATGGAGATGGAAATGGAACTCAGTTAGTAAATCAACATATATGTGCGAATTGGATCTGTTATTTGGAAAGTGAGTTGTATGTTTTTCAGATCAGAAACTTCTGCTACTTTCTAATCATTGTATCAGTCTAAATCCTTTAATCAAGGTCGACCTAAGAGTCATTGTTTAAATCCTTTAGTCAAGGTGGCATTCTAATGGAATGTACTTAAATCCTTTAACCAAGTCAATTTTAATAGAGTGTTTAAATCCTTTAACCAGGTCACACCTAGCAGTGTCTTTGTAAACCTTTAACAAGGTTGGATTTTTATAGAGCTCATTTTAGAAGAGTGAAAATATCAGTAACATGTTACAAAGTGGTTTTTCCCAAATTGGGTTTCCACTATAAATCCTAGTGTTATACTTGTGTGAATGTTTCTATATTCTACAAGTTAATTACTTTTGGAAAGTGGACTGCATTTTATATGTTTCTGGTATATATACTTTAGAGACTGAGTTGTGTTAGTGATTAGATCTGAGATTGTTGAAGTGTTTAAAAGTTCAATTGGTACATCTGGACCTGAGAACAATTGATTCGTCCCCCCTCTCTGTTGTTCTAAATAATATTAACAATTGGTATCAGAGTTGTTGGTGCTTACACATAAAAAGTTTAAAGGTACTTGAAGCTAATTGTCAAGATGTATAAAAGGAGGTATCAAAGTTGAACAAGGAGAACTTCCCTGCATGGCAGAGTTTGATGAAATTGCATCGCAAAATACTATGTTGAACATGACTATGTTATACCTGTTGCACCTTTGACTGCCGAGGAGATGAAAGAAAAATAGGAACACAATCAAGAAATGTTGGAGATTGCATCTTCCTTAAGCTATCTTGAATTTGAAGATATCAAAGATTGCACTATTGCAAATAAAATGCGGGATACTCTTGCAACCATCTATGGCAGTGATACAAATGTACTAAGAGTAAAAGATGAAAGCTTGAGAGGTAAGTTTGATGAAATGAAAATGCCAGAAGATGAGAATATTGCTCAGTATTGTGGTAGAATCAAGGAGATAGTGAATTCTATTAGAGGAGCTAATGGAATCATTGATGATTTGACTGTCATTGGTAAGGTATTGAGAACTTTGCTTCCTATCTATGCTATCAAAATTTCAACAATTCAAGAATCAAGATATAACCCTGGTAATCTTCTAACTCTGTAAATTCTTATTGGTAAGCTTACTGCTTTTGAGTTATCTAACTATGATAACTACACTATTCATAATGTTGAATTTGCATTCAAGTCACAAATGGTTTTGCATAAATCTAAGAGAGAAAAATAAAAATGTGTGAAAAGTGAAAGTGACAGTGACACTTCTAATGAGGAACTAGATGGTCTTGAGGCACTAATGGCTAGAAGATTGAAAAGAGGAAAGGAAAATGTAAAGGTAAGCTTCCTATAATCTATTTTTCATGTAACAAATTTGGCCATATTGCTGCAAGATGTCCTGACAGGAATGACAAGGATGAGGAAAGAGAAAGAAAGTAAAAAGATAAGAGAGATAACAGAGATGGAATAAGGTACAAAGAATACAAGGATAAAGGTAAGAAATCCTGTTATATTGTTGAAGAGGAAACTAACAGTGATAGTGATGATTTTTATATTGAATTAGTTTATGTTGTTATGAAAGATTTCTTCTGATGAAGATGAGAAAACTGCACTTATTTCTTATGTGAGTAAAGGTGAAATGGATTATTGACAGTGGTTGCTCACATTACATGACTGGTGATAAAAGTAAATTTGAAACCCTATATCATTAAAAAGGTAGAAGTGTTAAGTTTGGTAATGATGCACCATGTCCTGTGAGGGGTAAGTGATCAATTAAGCTAACTGATAAGATCACATGCAAAAATACCTATTGGGTTGAAGGTCTTAACTATAATTTGTTGAGTGTTGCACAAATTAATAGCACTGGTTACCGAGTTGATTTTGATCACAGAAACGCTAAAATATTTGATGCTACTGGTGAACTAATTGGAAGTGGAGAATGGACTAGAGGTAAATTTTTTTCTATCTAGATCTATCTGAAGAGACATGTTTTATTGCACAATTTGATGATGTATGGTTATGGCATAAGAGGCTATGTCATGTTAACTTTGACAATCTGGTAAATATTAGTAAAAAGAAGAAAGTTAGAGGTTTTTCGAGATTGAAGAAACCTGATAATGTGATGTGTAAACAGTGTCAGTTGGGTAAAATGACAAAGTCTAGTTTCAAGAGCAAGACATTTACTTCTGAAAATATTTTGGATTTGGTTCATACTGACCTTTGTGGACCTATGGGTGTACAAAGTTATTGTGGTGCTAAATACTTTATTTTGTTTGTTGATGATTACAATAGGATGATGCCTGTAATGTTTTTGAAAGAAAAATATGATGCATTTTAGTTGTTTAAGTGGTACTTGGAAAAAGTTGAAAAAGAAATAGGTAAAATCATGAAATGTCTGAGATCTAACCGAGGTGGAGAGTTTATGTAAAATGAGTTCAATCTGTTCTGCAATGATAGAGGAATCAAGAGACAGATGTCTGCACCTAGAATACCTCTATAGAATGGTATAGATGAGAGGAGAAACATGTCAATTATGGATTGTGCAAGGACACTAATGATTGAGAAGAATGTTGCACAAAAATACTGGAGAGAAGTTGAGTATGTAACAGCTATAGTGAATTGTTCAAATCTGGTATGAATCAAGCAATTGTTGAAAGGAATGAAAGAGGAAATCATTGAGTCGGTTGTTATTTTCTTTGATAACACAAGTGCTATCAACATATCAAAGAATCAAGTGATGCACACAAAGACTAAACATATTGCTATCAAGTATCATTACTTGAGGGAATTGGTACAAGATAAAGAAGTGAGAATGGAATATGTGAATACAAAGGAACAACTAGTAGACATATTCACAAAATCTTTACCTAAGGATGCTTATTAATATCTAAGAGGTAAATTAGGGGTGCTTCCCCTAGCTGAGGCTTCCTAGTCAACTAGGAGCACTGCATCAAATGTGCTACACAAAGTATCCGACAAATTGATGCAGGAAAGGTCACACTTTAGGAGTTTCCTAGAGTTGTGAAAAGAACAAAAAAGTTGATAATTAGTCATAAGAAAGATGACAGAGGGAGAAATACTAATACTAAACTTGGGTAAGTGCACAAAGATGGGGGACCAAAAAGGGGGTATAAGATGCCACTTTTTTCCTGAAATCAGAAAACTCTGAAATTCAACAAGAAATTGAAGATAGTTAGACTCAAAATTTTGAGATGTGACAAAAGCAAGAGTTGTAATACTCTGAATCTAGTTCCTAAACTACTAACTTATTTTGAAAATGATGCAGATTAAGGTCCTCAAAAAGGGGGAGCACAAAAAGTTATCATATTTTTTGTCCAAAAACATAACATAGCATTTGGTGTGCTCCCCGTAAAATGTTAAAAAAAAATTTGAATTTTTTTAATCACTCTGGTGAGAAGTTAGCTAAAACCACGTAGTTTATCCCATATTTTTTCGGTAATTTTTTTATGAACGTATAATTTTTTATGAATTTATGAAATGCACACATCCTGAAAACATGAAATTTCTATGTGCTCCCCCTAGAAATCATTTTGAACTAATCAAAAATTAAATTTTCTTTTTTTTGAAGTGTGTAGAATGGAGTCTAGTTTCTAAAAATGTAACTTATTGCAAAATTCGATGAACGAACCAAAATCTATGCCCAAAATACTGCATGTTGGTTTTTTTACAAAAAATGGACATACACACAAAATAAATTAGAGTTGAAAAACTTAACATAATTAGAATTCAAAATAAATTATATGCTTAGATAGCTAACAAAGAGATCTGCAATATCACGTCGTCTAATTTTTACGTTCTTGAGCCATGAGTAACCCTGATGAGGAGCACACAAAAAAAGATGTTTGGGGGATTTGGATCAGCAGAGCGAGGAAAACAAGGAGACAACAATTTACTAAAAATTCCAGAATAACTTCTTTAAACTTCTATAATTTTGTTTGTGTTTCTCTTTCAATATTTGGTTTCTACATGTAGTTTCTATTGGTTGTTTAAGCTGGTTGTGCTCTGCTGTTTTATAACTGCTTTATATTTTTGAGCAGTCCTGTTGTATTTATAACTCCTTGTAAAAGACTTAAGATATTTTCAAAATCTTATTTATCAAATAAAAATAATATCATTTAAACTAAAAAAAAAAGAAAAATAAAATTATATTTAAACAAATCTAAAAATTTCTCAGACAAAAAACCATATCTTCATAAACACCACAAAAAATCTCTTACATCTTCAAACATTTTATCAAACTATAACTTAAAAACCAAAAACCAAGTTAAAAAGCATCAAGTACCTTACTATAAAAATGGCCCTAAATCAAAATATTATTAGAGCTTCACTCCCAAAAAAAAATCAACGATAAAAAATACCAACTAAGAAAATTATGTAAAGCATAATTAAGATTCACCTATCATTATTCTGATGTATTGAAGAACAAAAATAGGCAATGCACAAGAACACGTCTAAAGAGGATAAATTCATGAAACATTGACAACTAAATTCTTGCACGACACTTGAAAATTTCATTAAACTCCACATTTAAAATTCACAATCAATTGCACCAATTTTGGCATCAAGCCCTAGGCGAGTCATAGTGAACCCAACTAGGAGGCTTGACAGTTGCAGATAATAGATGGAGGGTTTGTGGGATTTGTAAACTCAATCTAGTGTCAAGGTAGTGAAGAAAAAAGGTTAAAGAGTCAAGATAATGAAGGAGAACAGATGGTAAATCTTTTGAAGAGAGTTTTGAAACCAACTCATCACTTTGACCAAGAAAAAGTTACCAGCCCTTAAAAATAGGCCTAAATATAAAAAGGTGATGTACAGATGTAGTGAGGCTTGGAAACCTTAAAAGTCTTCAAGGCCTTCAAAAAGGGTATCATAAACTCAAATTTGTTTGGGTACTTTCTTGTGGAGTTGCAAAGTTATAGCCCGGAAGGTATGTAAGGAGACCTAATATTGACTTATTTTGAAGAGATCAACTCTTAAGCCTAGAATTTTGGGAACTAGATCATCTCAAAATCATTGAAAATGAACCATTAGAAGGCCTTCCATCTATTTTTCAAAGAAATCGAATTTGATGGTGTATGGGGATGGACTTAGAGAGTTGAGTCCATGGAAAGAAAATGGAGGTAGACTTGAACCTACACTTGGTAGTGAGGTCTTGGAGAGAGAGGAGATTGAGGGAAGAATTCCTCTAGTGCAGGGTCTTGATATAACCCTAGATAGGTCAAGAGAAAGACCTAGGAGTGGTCCTAAAAGGTTAGGTCTTATTGTGAATAAACCTCCCTATCAAATTGGTATTAGAGCCTAACAAGGCTTGGGCTAGAGGTATATGTTAGAATCAGTGGGTGAGTCAACCATGGTGACAAATGAAGAGTTGGCTAGGCAAGTAATAGAGAAGAAAGAAGAGAACAAAATTCTTAGAGAAGAATTGGAAGCCCTTAGAGATAAACTAGGGGAGGTAGAAGAAAAGACTGAATTGATAAGTGAGAAATTGAAAGAAGATGGAGACAAGGGTAAGGATGTAGATGAAGATGATGAAGTCCCTGAACCCAATCCACCTATGCAAGAAGAGCCTTTTCTCAAAGCCATCAAAGCCATTGGAGCAAAAGCACTTAAAGGGGTACCTTTTTTTAGTGGGAAGATGGACCCTAAAGTGGTGATGGAATGGATAGAGGGAATGGAGAACCACTTTGAGTTTGAAGGGGTTAGTGAGGATCAAAAGGTGAAGGTGACCAAATCTAGGATGAGGGGACATTCATTAACTTGGTGGAAGTTCCTACAAACTAAAATGGAAAAGGTAGGCAAGAACCCCATAGCTAGTTGGAAGGCTATGGTAACCAAGGTCAAGGATAACTACTTGCCAGAAGACTTCAAAATCCAATTGCATAAGAAGAGGAAAAACCTTAGGCAAAGGGAAATGGATGTTGCAGCCTATACCGAAGAGTTCCAAAAGCTCTTCTTGAGATCCAAGATCCAAGAAGTAGAAAGTGTCAAAGTAGCCAGATATTTGAATGGACTTGGGTGGAGTATCCAAGAAGAAATCAGTTTATTGAGCCCCACTATTGTCCATAGGTGCTACCAATTGGCCATGAAAGTGGAAGAAAAAGGTATAAATAAACAAGAAACTACTTCAAGAGGCAGAGGAAGAGACTCAAGAGGGCTTCATAGAGGAAATTATAGTGGTAGAGGCAATGAACCAAAGAATCAAGTTGAAGCCAAGATGACTGAACAATATAGTGAGCCAAGTAATAGAGGTAATTTCATTAGAGGAAGAGGATTCCATAGTGGTGGAAGAGGAAGATTTGGAGGATTGGGTAGAGGTTCACACTTTGTAAGCATGAAATGCTACAATTGTGATCAGTTAGGCTACCCAGCCTATAGATTCCCTAATAAAGCATCAAGTTCACAAGGAGAGAAGAAGATAGCCTATGGTCAAGAGGAAGTTGGAAGTGATAAAGCTCAAGAAGTGAGTCTTGATTCATAAAATGGAGAGAATATTATGTTTAGAAGAGTCTTTCTCAAGGTACCAGTCAAGGAGGAGCCCAAATAGAGAAGGGCACTATTTAGGATCAAGTGAAAGATCCTTGGAAAGGTGTGCAAAGTCATCATAGACTCAGGCTCTATAGATAATATTATCTCAAAGGAGGCAGTTCAAAAGTTGAAACTCACTAGGATACCTCATACACACCCCTATAAAGTTACTTGGCTGAATAAAGGGAAAAATGTCTTAGTGAATGAACAAGTGTGGGTTGAATTTGTCATTGGAGAATATCAAGACAAGATTCTATGTGATATCTTTCCAATGGATTCTTTCCATCTATTTTTGGGTAACTATGGCAATATAACTGAGATGCAGTCCATCATGGGAAGAAAAATTTGTATACCTTTAAGAAGAATGAGATCACCTATAAGATACAATCACTTGCTGAAGAAGGAGCAGCAAATTCAGGGGATACTAATGTACTTCTCATGAGTGTTAAGGATTTATTTCATGAACTCAAAGAAGAAGAAGGTGTTGGAGTAGCCATTGTTGTCAAGCCTAAGGAAGAAGATAAACCTCAACAAGAAGTTGTACATGTGGAAGTGAGGTAGCTATTGGAGCAGTTCAAAGACATAATTAGTGATGGAACACAAGCCACTTTACCACCTCAAAGAGAAATTAGTCACCAAATAGACTTCATACCAGAGGCATCCTTTCCTAACAAAGCAGCCTACAAGATGACACTAGACCAAAACAAGGAGATAGCAAGATAAGTTCAAGAGTTATTTGATCAAGGGCTAATTGGAAAGAACACAAGTCCATGTGTTGTACCAGTGGTATTGGCACCCAAGAAAGGGGGTAAGTGGAGATTGTGTACTAATTCTAGGGAAATAAATAGGATAACAATCAGGTGTAGATTTACTATCCCTAGAATAAAATATCTTATGGATTGTCTTGGAGGGTTTAGGTACTTCACTAAAATTGACCTCAAGAGTGGGTACCATCAAACTAGGATGAAAGAGGTGGATGAATGGAAGTCATCTTTTAAAACCATAGAAGATCTTTATGAATGGTTAGTTATGCCCTTTGGGCTTACAAATGCACCTAGTACATTCATGTGACTAATTAATGAAGTCTTGAAGGATTACATAGGAAGGTTTTTAGTGGTATACTTAGATGATATCCTCATCTTTAGTATAAGACCAAAGAAGAACACATGAAACACCTATAAATTGTCTTTAAAAGGTTGCATGAAGAGAAGCTAGGCATTAACCTAGAAAAGAGTGAGTTCTTGAATTAAGAAATAGTTTACCTAGGTTTTCTAGTCTCCCAAGGTGACTTAAAAATGGACCCAAGTAAGGTAGAAGCTCTCCTTAATTGGCCCACTCCCAAAATAGGGACTGGTGTAAGGAGTTTTCATGGGTTGTCTCAGTTTTATAGGAAGTTTATAAGAGGATTCAGTGAGATATGTGCACCTCTACTTGATACCATAAAGGGTGGAGTCAAAACCAAGTTCAAATGGACCAAGGAGGCAAATGAAGGATTTGAGAAGCTGAAACAAATGGTGGCTACACAACCCATCCTAGTATTGTCAAGTTTTGATAACTTGTTAATTGTGGAATGTCATTCAAGTAACATAGCTGTGGGAGTTGTCCTTAACCAAGAAGAGAGACCGATGTCATTTTTTGGTGAAAGGTTGAATGAAGCTAAATCAAGGTATTCATCTTATGATTTAGAAATTTATGCATTGATTCAAGCCCTCAGGAACTGAAGGCACTATCTTTTTCCCAAGGAGTTTGTAGTCTACATTAATAATCAATATTTAAGGTACATAAACACCCAAGAGAAGTTAAGTCATAGGCACATCAAGTGGATGGAGTTTCTTGAAGCCTATACCTTCACTATCAAACATAAGAAGGGCCTAAATAATAAAGTAGGAGATGCACTTAGTCAGAGGTTGCTCATTGTCCAAGAGATTAAGCTACAAAGTATTGGCCATAGAAGGGTTCAAAGATCTCTATGAGGTTGATGAATACTTTTCAAAAGCATACAATGTATGTGTTGAGTTTTCATTTTCATAGTGAATTTTCTAACTATACTTTACAAAATGGTTTATTGTCTAAGGGTAATCAACTATGTGTACCCAAGGGGTATATGAGGGAAAACCTCATACAAGAGAAGCATAATGGAAGCCTTAGTGGATATTTTGGTTTGAACAAGACATTGGACCTAGTGCAAAGATTCTATTATTGGCAAAAAATTCCAAGAGATGTAAGGAGGTATGTGGAGCAATGTGTAGGTTTTCAAAAAGATAAGGGAACATCTTCTAATGTAGAATTGTACCAGCCTTTACCTATTCCAACTAGGCCATGGGAGTGCCTTAGCATGGATTTTATAGTGGGATTATCAAGGACAACTACTGTCTTTGACAATGTTTTTGTAATAGTGGACAAATTTAACAAAATGAACCACTTTATACCTTGTAAAAAACTCATGATGTCAGCTATATTGCTCATCTTTTCTTCAAAGAGGTAGTGAGGATTCATGGCTTACCAATCAATATTGTGTTAGATAGGGATGTGAAATTTATGGGGCACTTTTGGAAAAAATTATGGAAAAGATTGGGCACAAATCTTGCATTTGGTTTAGCATATCATCAACAAAGAAATGGTCAAACAAAGGTGATTAATAGAGTGCTTGGGAATATTCTTAGATGTATCACAAAGGAGTATGGGAAAATGTGGGATCAAGTATTGCCACAAGTTGAATTTTCTTATAATGATAGTGCTAATAGGTCTACCAGAAAGATCCCATTTGAGATAGTTTAGGGCATCCACCCAAGGGGAGTATGTGAACTTAGAGAGTTAGGCAACCATGGAGAAGTTAGTGGCCATGCTGAATATTTTTCTCAATCAGTGCATGAAGTCCATGAACAAGTGAGGAGGACACTAGTGGAAGCCAATCAAAATCTCAAGGCTAAAGTGGATGAGAGAAGGAAAGACTTGTAGTTTGAAGTTGGAGATTGGGTGATGGCACACCTCAACAAAGATAGACTCCAAAAGGGTATTCCTAGTAAGCTGCAAATGAGGAGAGTAGGACCATGTAAAGTCCTAGCTAAATATGGACACAATGCTTATAAGATAGGCTTACCCAAGGAGCTAGCCATATCTCCTATTTTCAATGTCCAATATCTAGTCAAATACAAAGACCCTAATGTAGCAGAGGAAGAACACAGTGTCATTGTAAATGTAGATGTAAAAGATCTCAAAATCCTTGTACAACTAAAACCTCAAGCTGAAAGAGTCCTACACTCAAGGGTCAAGAAGAAAACAAGGCATGGTGTCTACATAGAACACCTCATCAAGTGGAAGCAACAACCAAAGTCTGAAGCTACTAGGATAGCATAAAATAATTTCAAAAGGATGGGGATCATTTTAGATCTCTTAACCCCTGGTGTAACTTTACTTCCTTGTTGCAAGGAATAATGGTGCAGGAGTGCCTAGGGTCTTTAGGCTACCCTAATCTAATTTTTGTCTTGCAAGTGACCTTAGCCAAGTCACTAGGTAATAAGGATTGAGTAAGAGTCCCAAGTGTGTGTTTGAAGTCTTAGCAAGTCATTAGGAAGTGTAGGTAAGTGTTTTTCAAGGTCTTCTTAGTACTTGTCTAGTTTTTGTCTTCTTTGAACGAAAGTTTCTAACTTAATCTCTAGGTGGTCAAAGGTAAATTTGACTTCCTAATATGTGGGAATTAAGGAAGAAAAAGGTCAAATAGGTTTGGTTATACCCTTGTGACCAATTTGAACTCATTTGAGTGATCTAAAAGAAGTTCACAATAAAGGTTAGGGATTCGTTTGGGAAGTTTTTCTCGAACCTTAGACCTATTTAAGTCATTTTTCGACCAGTGCTAAAGGTTGGCATAATTTTTATTGTCTTTTACTTAAGTTAAATACACTAGTAATCTCCACAAACCCAGAACAATGAGAAGAACTCGATCATCCAATGTATCATGAATTGATCTGAGCAAGAAATTTGCATTTTTATTTATCTTTTTGTTTACAGTTAATTTTGGTGTGCAAGTTTGGGTTGTAGAATTTTTTTCATTGTTTGTAAATAAATCTTTCCTATGTGACCAATTCATTGGTCTAAACAGGGTTGAGAGACCAAAAATAGCTCTAGCACGAGTTCCACCAGTGGGTACTGTATGACCTTATGGGAAATGATAGAGTAATGTATATATTGTGTAGATATGGAGTCTTGTCTTTAGATTTGTAGGAGAATCAATTTTGGCATCAAGCCCTAGGCGAGTCACAATGAACCCGGCTAAGAGGCTTGAGAGTTGCAGGCAATAGATGTAGGGTTTGTGGGATTGGTAAACTTAATCCAGTGTGAAGGTTGTGAAGAAAAAAGGTTAAAGAGTCAACATAATGAAGGAGAAGAGATGGTAAAGCTTGTGAAGTGATTTTTGAAACCAATTTATCACTGTGACTAGGAAAAATCTAGTAGCCTTTAAAAATAGGCCTAAATATAGAAAGGTGATGTATGGATGCAGTGAGGCTTGGAAACCATAAAAAACTTCAAGGTCTTCAAAAATGGTACCAGAAACTCAAATTTGTTTGGGTACTTTCTTGGGGAGTTGCAGAGTTATAGCTTAGAGGGTGTGTAAGGAGACCTAATTAGGCCTAATTAGGCTAGTAGCCTTTTTGACTCAATTTGAAGATATTGACTCTTAACCCTAGAATTTTTGGAACTAGATCATCTGAAAATCATTGAAAATGAACCATTAGAAGGCCTTCCATCTAGTTTTCAAAGAAATCCAATTTAATGGTGTATGGGGATGGACTTAGAGAGTTGAGTCCATGGAAAGTAAATGGAGGTAGACTTGAAATTGCACTTGGTAGTGAGTTTTTAGAGAGAGAGGAGATTGAGGGAAGAATTCCTCTAGTGTAGGGTCTTGATAGAACCCTAGATAGGTTAGGAGAAACACCTAGGAGTGGTCCTAAAGGGCCAGGGCCATTTGTGAAGAGACCTCCCTATCATTTAGAGTATTTAAAAATAATATAATATTACACAAAGATATCATATGAACCTTACTTATCATTAATTCTCACAAAATTTATTTTAATAAAAGAATGTCAGCACATCAAGGAACATTTTACATCATTTTAGGGCCTAAAATTTTTAGTGGATAATGACATCCATGGTACAGACTGTATAGTTTTGTAGACATTTTTTTAAAATATATTCTTAGTCTTTGTTTGAGATTCAATCATAGTTGTCCTCAAAATTTGATGTTGTTAAATAAAATTCTTATTAAACACTTCTTGACTTTAATCTATAAAAATATTCATAAAAATGTTCAAAGAAACAAGACTAACATTCTAGAAAATGATCATGCATTCTTCCATGAAGCCCTAAATCTATAAATGGTTTAAAACATGAAGCCTTTTATCTATGGCCCAAAAACATGTAAAACATGAAGCCCTAAATCTACAAGCAATAAAACCATAAAAAACATAAATCAGAAACAAGAATGGTTACAAAATTATGGATCAAGCAATCCGGCTTATCTCCATAGAGAACAGACAAGGGAAAGAACCCTCATTTCCATCCAAACAGATTTATTTTTAAAAGGTAAAAAAATAAGGCAAAAATATTTTCCACTGCACGGCAAGAAAAAAACATCTATGAAAGAGATGAAAATTTACCACTATTTTTAGTGATGAATAAAAAATAATAATATTCTCTAGTATTCTCTTATGATAACCTCTTCCTATATAGGAAGAACAACCTAATTGTGATTATGGAATCCTAATATTCTTTATTTTCTCAAGTAACCTAGCCCTAATTCTTGTTAGGGACTAATTCCTTTTTTCCCTCCCTAAAACTATAGCCGTTTAATAATTTTTCCATTTTTTATGAACTTTATATTTTTATGTGTTGTTGATTTACAATTACCCTGATCAACATCCTTCATGATCTGATCCTACAAACAAATAATCTTCATTTAAGTTTGTTGGCTCTTTTCCTTGTAGGACCAAGCTTGAATCAAATAGTTGGGCTTAGACTCACAGGTTAGGCACTCAAGCTTGACAAGAAAAACACACCAATTGATGAGGATAGAGAGAAATCCTCCTTCTTCTTTGAGCTCCACATTCACTCAGGCGGTTATTGCCTCATCTGCACACTCATACAATTTGTGTCACACTACATGCCTGCAGGTCACTGACTATGGAATGGTTTTCAAACTCCTAGGTATCCTGTACCTCAATGAAGCCAATATCTCATGCAATAGCCCTACTTGCATGGAGTGAGTATGAAAACTAGAGACCTATCCTAATAACATGAAAGGGAAAAGGTGGGACTGAATGGAGATGATTTTAAATGGATTTGAAGGGACCCCTGAGATACCCTAAGTCTCTGATAGACCAGTGCCTTATCCAATGGGCCACAGAGTCAAATATAGTATTGCAAAGGATAGCTATGAAACAAGAAAATAATATACCCAATGTGTTGATGCCTGACATCAATCACACACCATGACCAAACCTCAACTTAGCACCCACCCGTGCATTCAAATATGTTATTATCCATCAAAGGATTTTGACCCTCCCCTTAGAAGAGACCTATGAATAGATAACACATTAACCAGCATCCACTGGAAGACAAGCCTGAAATATCCTTGACACCTCAGCTCATACATACATGAATACTAACTCTGAACCAGTTATCCCTGCGAAGACAACTCCACTTGCAAACACTTAGGCAATGCAAATAGTCAAATCAAACACCCTTGATGTATGATTAAAGGACTCAAAATTCAAATGGAGATAGCTTGGTAACAGTAAAAATATTTTAAATTCTCATACATAAGACAAATCAGTTCCAATATGCATTATATTCTCAAAATTAGCAAGGAGAGAAGAACACTCTATATGCAGAGAAAAGGAGAAATCAGTAGAACATAACCCTTCACTAGAACCAATTCTGCTCAAAAATTTATAGAAGAAGGAACCCTTACAAAGTCGAACAACCTGCAATTTATACCACTAGTTGCCTTGGAATTGTCAAAGAGAATGCAAAAAGCTACAGACAACTAGGGTCAAGGTTTCAACTACCCAACCAACTCAAACAGTCACAAAATTTACTGCAGGGGCAGGAAGCATAAGCAGCCTGGAGAAAACAAATCTCTAGTAGATCAACAATCATGAAAATCTGGGAGCTCAGCATAGTACACTAGGAATGCCATTAAAATCAGTCTAATCACTACCTGCAAAGAATTCTTTGAGCTCAAAACCACACGGCACAAATCCTTGCAAACCCTCAAGGCACCTTGGACCACACTAGAACAGTGGAGAAGTTCAAATTCGCCAACTCTGGCCCCCTCTGTCATCAATTTTAGTCCTTACTAGTCGCTGGAAACATCTCTGAGATTTGAATTTGAATTCTAACGGCTAAGTCTTGGCGCCAACAGCACATCGGCGGTGCTGATTCGATCAGAGATCGACAATTAAGTCCCGACCATAGATCTTTCATCTTCCCGAGCTTCAGATCCTCTAACTCATCAAGCACCACGGGTCAACATTTTGCGAACTGGCGACAAGGCAAAATCCTAGTCATGGAATGAAAAGCTTAACCACAGTTGAATCCCGCGAACACACGACTACAAATGTTAAAAATGCCACTTAAGTGATCTGGCAAACTGGCGACAAAGGAACCTTCGCCAATTCGCGGAATACACCCTGCCTCCGCTAAAGAATCTAGCGATCCCACGATCGCTGTTCGCCAAGTCGCCAAATGAATTAGGGAACCACCAAATTATCTCACGAACCAGCGACAAGACTACATCTTATTGGCACCGCCACCTTTTTATCCAGACCACCAAACACTAGACTCCAACCGGGCCTGCCCGAAGCCACATGTCACCAAACCATTTGTAGTTCACGCCCGGTCACTGGCACAGGACCCACTTTCCTTAAGCCTTTGAAATGAACGGCTAGCGTAAGATCTCATAGCTCTAAAAAATCCCATGAGAACTTACACCAGCTGTTAGATCTATCCTCGTCATAGACCAGACTAACAATGGCCCCACTTCTAAGCACAACAGACAACCTAGCAAGATGGAATAAAATCCAATGGATGGTGCATGATCTCAAAGGCTTGGAATATTGCTTGAGATCATACATCGACCATTAGATTAAAAGCTTTCAATGCGGGCACCTCTGACAAGCCAAGTCATCACCATGCAAATGAATGAAAACCTACCAACAAACTGCCAAGAATTCAGCGACTACGTGACTAACCATTTTCCAAGTCATGAGCTGTCAGCCGCTAACCACTAGGAATGAAGAGATTATGCGACTAAAGAGAAATAGACTGCCCGCTAGGTCGCTGAATGCTAAGGGAATAACCACCAAAAACTAGTGAACAGGAGATAGCCACAAGTCACCAGGTCACCAGAAGAAGACTAACTACCAGGCAGCCAAACACAATGAAGAGCTGGGACCACGCGGACAGGTGGCAGGCGGTCGCATGATCGCATGTCAGAAAAGTCTGACATACGGCCATGTGATAGCCAATCAGGAAGAGCATTGAAGGCCTGGGCCCACCCATCATCGCACTTGCGTACTTTAGGAAAGCTGGCAAACAGGGAACTGGGAGGTTGAAAACACATAAAGTTTTCGACACAGCGGAAGACCAAAAACACACAGAGTTTTTGACGCCAAAGGATAAGCGCACAAAAGCAGAAAGCACAGGGTCAAAAACAATGAAGGCTGAAAACACAAACTGAAAACATCATGGACTTTCAGAAACACTATGGGTTTTTGACACTGTGGCAGATTTTTAAATTTGCTTCCCGCGAACCTTGAAACTCGAATAACTTTCTAGGCATTATGATTTAGGAGATGCAGTTTGGACTAGAGCAAGGCGACAACAAGAAGAACACAAGGTAGGACACTTGACAAACACATTGCAGGGAACAGGCCAATCTCACAAGATTTTGCTATGACAGAAAATTGGCCTAACAGTGGCTCTGTCTGGGGAAGATGGGTAACTTGTGCCCATGCGAGAATTCAAGATTTTTGGGAGAGCAGACCACCCACAGGACAAAAAGGTAGAGACCTCAAAAAATGTAGGGAACAGGAAGGAAAAGCACACAACAGGAAAGGGAAAGCTATTTACAAAATGTACATTTTATACAAAAATCTGCAGCAACAAACAAGAGTTAGTTCTTGCCTCTGTCAAAAACTTGATTTTCATTCCTTCCTTCATGTTGCACATCAGACACTTTGTTTTCATTTGTCTCCACAGGCCTGTTAACATGTTCAACTAGCACATCAGGAAGAACAAAGTAGCTTTCTTCATAGTGCATGTAAATTTTTTTGGCACTTTCTCCATCCTGCTCACTATGAAAGTATGATTCAGCATGCCAATGGTCAGCACCTCTATACTAAAATTGATCTTCACCTGCTGACTCATGCATGCTATCAAATGGAAACACAAAAGCCTCATATTCTACCTGCAGAAAGGCCTCATCTAAATCCTATCTTTGCATTTCCATAGGTGTAACCGGCTGGACCCCAAAAGAATAGTTAGATTGATACCCACAGATGGAGAATGAACACCCTAAATCAACTGGATCTGAAACCTCCACATGCTCCACAAACAAAGGATTGACAACTTCATGCAATACACCTTTTTGAACATCATGACAAAAAATGGGCTGAGAATCAAATTCTTCATTATATAAAGCATTGGAAAACACCTTAAAATCAACACCCATCTCAACCTCATGGAGACTCCCAGCACATGAAGAAAAATCAGAGTCACATGAAGATTCACTGATATCATACTCAATTATTTTTTCTTTATCTTCATACCCTGAGGATGAATCATCCTCAGCATCTTCACTATCCAAAGAATGTTCACTTCCATCACCACTTTTCTCTTCCCATGTTGCATCTGACTCAAAAGAAGACACCACACCCTCACTGTCTTCATCACTCTCAACATCAGCACTTAAGGACATGACCCTAAGTGCATCATCAAGCTCAAGGTTATCATCATAAGTATCCAATCCTTGACACATATGTAATGCTCTTCCCACAAAGCATCTGACCAACTGGTTGACTCGTGAAAATAGAGCTCCAAGAATAAACCAATGAACTTAGATTCAGGAAACTCAACATCCTCAGGAAGCTCATCATACATCTCACAAAATCTATCATAAAATAGAGATATGGATAGATCCTTTCTACTTCCCACTTTCAATCTTACTAATCTCATGTAATCCCTAAGGATGTCCTCTTCTAATAATGCAATCTCATTATTCATCCTATCCATTACAACCAATGCAATACTTCCATAAAATTTTGCCAAACTGCAGCTGAGAACTTGAAGTATGCTAACCTCTAATCACACCTTACTCCTTTCTTTGTGCTTGACCACTTAATAAGGAGACATTTAAAACTTGAAAAATACCTGGGAATTCTATAGCAAGAACCTTGCTTGTTGATTGGAAGGCAAGATAGATCTAGAGCTCACCATTCAGCTCCATCAAGTTCTTTCTTTATAGAGTTGCCATCTCCCTGAAGAGGAAAGAATATTCTTTGTTTCTGCTTCCAACCAACACAAAACTCACCAGGATAACACTATTTATCAAGAACTGCACTGATCAAACAAAGAACTTAGAGTCACCACTCAACACTTAGTGAGAAGATATAGTCAATGCCTTTTGTTTATCTGACTCTGTTCTAGACTCTCCCTAGTAGAGTTGCCATTTTGTTGGTGACTCAGATGGGCCAAACCAATCTGGTCAATAAGATTTTGAATACTTCAATATGACTGCAACCAGAGCTCCTTAATAGGTTTTCCTTATGTTCTCCCCAGCAGAGTCGCCATTTTGTTGGTGACTCAGATGGGCCAAACCAATCTAGTCAATAAAGATTTTGAGTTTAAAATAGAACCATAACCAGAGCTCCTTAATAGGTATTCCTTATGTTCTCCCTAGTAGAGTCACCATCTTGTTGGCTTTTTTCCTTGCAGGACCAAGCTTGAATCAAATAGTTGGGCTTAGACTCACAGGTTAGGCACTCAAGTTTGACAAGAAAAACACACCAATTGATGAGGATAAAGAGAAATCCTCCTTCTTCTTTGAGCTCCACATTCACTCAGGCGGTTATTGCCTCATCTGCACACTCATACAATTTGTGTCACACTACAAGCCTGCAGGTCACTAACTATGGAATGGTTCTCAAACTCCTAGGTATCCTGTACCTCAATGAAGCCAATATCTCATGTAATAGCCCTACTTGCATGGAGTGAGTATGAAAACTAGAGACCTATCCTAATAACATGAAATGGAAAAGGTGGGACTAAATGGAGATGATTTTAAATAGATTTGAAGGGACCCCTGAGATACCCTAAGTCTCTGATAGACCAGTGCCTTATCCAATGGGCCATAAAGTCAAATACAGTATTGCAAAGGACAGCTATGAAACAAGAAAATAATATACCTAATGTGTTGATGCCTGACATCAATCACACACCATGACCAAACCTCAACTTAGCACCCACCTATGCATTCAAATATGTTATTATCCATCAAAGGATTTTGACCCTCCCCTTAGAAGAGACCTATGAACAGATAACACATTAACCAACATCCACTGGAAGACAAGCCTGAAATATCCTTGACACCTCAGCTCATACATACATGAATACTAACTCTGAACCAGTTATCCCTGCAAAGACAACTCCACTTGCAAACACTTAGGCAATGCAAATAGACAAATCAAACACCCTTGATGTATGATTAATGGACTCAGAATTCAAATGGAGATAGCTTGGTAACAGTAAGAATGTATTAAATTCTCGTACATAAGACAAATCAATTCCAATATGCATTATATTATCAGAATTAGCAAGGAGAGAAGAACACTCTATATGTAGAGAAAAGGAGAAATCTGCAGAACAAAACCCTTCACTGGAACCAATTCTACTCAAAAATTTGCAGAAGAAGGAACCCTTACAAAGTCGAACAACTTGCAATTTATACCACTATCTGCCTTGGAATTCTCAAACAGAATGCAACAAGCTACAGACAACTAGGGTCAGGGTTTCAACTACCCAACCAACTCAAACAGTCACAAAATTTACTGCAGGGGCAAGAAGCATAAGCATCCTGGAGAAAACAAATCTCTAGCAGATCAACAATCATGAAAATTTTGGAGCTCAGCATATTACACCAGGAATGCCATTAAAATAAGTCTAATCACTACCTGCAAATAGTTCCTCGAGCTCAAAACCACATGGCACAAATCCCTACAAACCCTCAAGGCACCTTGGACCACACTGGAACGGAAGAGAAGTTCAAATTCACCAACTCTGGCCCCCTCTGTCATCAATTTTAGTCCTTATTGGTTGCTGGAATTGTCTCTAAGATTTGAATTTGAACTCCAATGGCTAAGTCTTGGCGCCAGCAGCACATCGGCAGTGCTGATTCGATCGGAGATTGGCAATAAAGTCCTGACCGTAGATCTTTCATCTTCCCGAGCTTCAAATCCTCTAACTCATCAAGCACCAAGGGTCAACATTCCATGAATTGGTGACAAGGAAAAATCCCAATCATGGAATGAAAAGCTTAACCACAGTTGAATCCTGCGAACACACGACCGCACATGTTAAAAATGCCACTTAAGTGATCTGGCAAACTGGCGACAAAGGAACCTTTGCCAATTCACGGAATACACCCTGCCTCCGCTAAAGAATTTAGTGATCCCACAATCACTGTTCGCCAAGTCGCCAAATGAATTGGGGAACCGCCAAATCATCTCACGAACCAGCGATAAGACTACATCTTATTGGCACCGCCACCTTTATATCCAGACCGCCAAACACTAGACTCCAACTGGGCCCGCCTGAAGCCACATGTCACCAAACCATTTATAGTTCACGCCCGGTCACTGGCACGAGACCCACTTTCCTTAAGCCTTTGAAATGAACGGCTGGCGTAAGATCTCATGGCTCTGACAAATCCCATGAGAACTTACGCTGACCGTTAGATCTATCTTCATCACAGACCCCACTGACAATGGCCCCACCTCTGAGCACAACAGGCAACCTGGCAAAATGGAATAAAATCTGACAGATGGCGCATGATCTCAAAGGCTTGGAATATTCCTTGAAATCATATGCTGACCGTTAGATTAAAAGCTTTCAACGTGGGCACCTCTGACAAGCCAAGTCATCACCACACAGATGAATGAAAACCCGCCAACAAACTACCAAAAATTTAGTGAATACATGACTAACCGTTTGCCAAGTTGTGATATGTCAGCCGCTAACCACCAAGAATGAAGAGATTACATGACTAAAGAGAAATAGACCACCCGTCAGGTCGCTGAATGCTAAGGGAATAACCGCTAGAAACCAGCGAACAGGAGATAACCACAAGTCACCAGGTTGCGAGAAGAAGACTAACCGCCAGGCAGCTGAACACAATGAAGAGCTGGGACCACTTGGATAGGTGGCAGGCGGTCACATGATCGAATGTCAGAAAAGTCTGACATGCGGCCATGCGACAGCCAATCAAGAAGAGCATTGAAGGCCCGAGCCCACCCGTCATCGCACTTGCACACTTTAGGAAAGCCGACAAATAGGGAACTGGGAGGTTGAAAACACACAAAGTTTTCGACACAGCGGAAGACTGAAAACACATAGAGTTTTCGACGCCAAAGGATAAGCGCACAAAAGCAAGAAGCACAGGGTCGAAAACAATGAAGGCCGAAAACACAGGCCGAAAACATCATGGAGTTTCAGAAACACTGTGGCTTTTTGACACTATGGCAGATTTTTAAATTTGCTTCCCGCGAACCTTGAAACTCGAATTACTTTCTGGGCATTATGATTTAGGAGATGCAGTTTGGACCAGAGCAAGGTGACAACAAGAAGAACACAGGGCAGGACACTTGACAAACGCATTGCAGGGAACAAGCCAATCTCACAAGATTTTGCTATGAGAGAAAATTGGCCTAACAAAGTCTGCTTTAATTCTCATATTCCTCCATGACCAAATTCAACAATTTCCCTTCTCTCCTCACACCGTTCCATCATTCCATCCTCTCTTCAAATAGATTCCACTTTAATTTCCACTTTCTTGGCTTGTCTTCCTACTCCATTCACCATTTACAATGCAATGCTCTTCCTCATCCTTATCAAAGAATGAGAAGAGCTGAGTGAACCAAAAATATATATGCAATTAACAACTGTTCATAGTTGTAATGATTGTGTTGAGTAATTAAAATATTTCATTTTTATTGAGTCTTTCTTTTATAGTGTAGAATTAAACTAGCAGCTAATGATGTGAATTTAAACCTAAATTGTTTTTATTTACATGAATGTGCTACAACTATAGTTATTCCTCTAATGTAAATATTTTATTGTCTTTCATAATTATAACTAGAAATCACACCTTAGTGTGCAATGGGTACGCCATAGATATGTTAAAGTTAAATTATAACTAGTAGTTGCACCCTAGTGTAACAATACCACTAATTATCTTAATCATAACACGAGCACTAACCCTAACAATAACCTTAATCATAATAATAGCATGAACCCTAACAAACTTCTTAAATGGAACCTAACAATTCCCCTACCACTAACCTTAGGTGCAACAATAGCACTATCAGTGTCAAAATAACACTAACCCACATTAAAAACACCTAACAATTACCTTGACACTAATCTTGTGTAACAATACCACTAACCTTAATTGTAATATGAGCACTAACCCTAACAGTAACCTTAACCTTAACAATATCAATAAACTTAACCGTAATAATAACATGAAACCTAACAACAATCTTAAATGTAATAAAAAAAATTCAAATACTTAATAATATCATTACATATAACCTAACCATTATGCTAACACTACCCTTAACTGTAACAATAACACTAACCTTAACTGTAATTTGAGCAGTAACCCTAACAAATTTCTTAAATGTAACCTACCAGTTCCCCTAACACTAACCATAATTGTAGCAATAACACCAACCTTAACCATAATAGGAACACTATCCCTAATAATAACCTAAACCTTAACAATATGACCAACCTTAACCGTAATAGAAGTAGTCTCCTTAAAAAATTTCTTAAATGTAACCTAATAGTTCCCCTAACACTAACCATTATCTTAATACTAATTGTAAATGTAATGCAACCCAACCATTACCATAACAATAACCCTGAAACCATTTATGTATATGTGTGTGTGTGTGTGTGTGTGTGTGTGTGTGTGTGTGTGTGTGTGTATGTATATGTATATGTATATGTATATGTATATGTGTGTATATATATATATATATATATATATATATATATATATATATATATATATATATATATATATATATATATATATATATATATATATATATATATATATATATCTGTGTGTGTGTGTGTGTGTGTGTGTGTGTGTGTGTGTGTGTGTGTTTATAAAATACATTGAGAGTAATCCTCCTCAAAGCGCCTATTTTCATCAATCCTAACCCCCACACAAGCCTTGCAATTTGATGAAAATAGGTGCCTCTTGATGTGTGTGTGTGTGTGTGTGTGTTATAACTAGCAATCACACCTTAGTGTGCAATGGGTGCGATGAAGATATGTTAAAGTTAAATTAAGGGAAAATTGGGTAAGGGGAGAGGGGTAGATAGTGATAGAAGAAATAAATATATAGAAATATTATAAAAATCAGAAGTGGTGCAACTAATGATGACAAATTAAAGATGGGTCTATGTTTCTTTTGTTCATTTGAGATAATTAGATTTATGACCTTTTTAATTTAAAGGTAATTTTAATTTTGTTTCAATAATACAATTTCATAATTTTATCATAACATATTTTAAATAATTCAATTTGTTCCAATAAAATGAAGATACATATGTATAAGTTTTAGATAGTATCTTCAAAACATCTAATAGATTTGTAATTGTAAATTTTTTTATTATAATAAACATTAATAATTTTTAATTATATTTACGTTAACTACATAATTTGCATCTATGAATTTAATAATTATTTTATATCAAGTAACAATAATTTAATATGTTATTATAATAGTTAATAGTTACATATATTTATAGTCTTGTGAGCTAATATAACGCTCCTATCATATGACTAAAATCTAGCTAATCTTTAAAATGAATTTCAAGTGAAAAAATATAATTAAACACAACTTACTTAAAACAACATCAAATCCTAACATAAATATTAATCTTGATGATTATATTTCTTGTTCACACTTGACATTTTTAAAAGTTTAGTAGAAGAGTATATTTTTAAATATAATATTGATAAAATATTTAAATTTAAAATAGTTTGTTAAATTATTTCTATACTAAAAAAATGACATTCAATATTTTCATTAAAACGTAAAATGAAGGGTTTTAAAATGATCAAACGGCATGTAGGGGTGACCGTCAAATTCCAGGCTTCAGAGGAATTATTTACACATTATTTTTTAAAATACTGTTAGATTTAATTTTTTTAATTTTACATAAGTATATTTTATTTGTTAAACTTTTAATTTTGTTTATACATAACCTTCAACGACAAGTGGTGAGAAATAAAATATTTTAAATATTAAATGCTGCCATTATCTCTAATAGAAGACATTGTTATTGTAATACAAAATCTGCTTAAATTGTATTGTGCTAGCTTGTGTGCAATATTTGACATTTAATCTAACAACTTGTATTCACTAAAAAGTCACCAATTAATGTTATACTTCAACTATAACTCAACTTAGATTCTACGAAAATAAAATTTATAATTAACAAAAATGAACTACCACTACACAAAACCAAGATTACAACAAAAGATAATTTGAACAGCAATGGATGTGGAAAAAATGTGCAGGATGGATCAAATGTCAGTGAAATCAAGCTGTCAACAACTCTGTCAGAAGAAATGTAGAGAAGTACACTAGAGGCTGGCATGTGTAGAAAAGTGTCAAGCATAAACCATTGAGTTCTTTAGTGAATATATGTGGTATGTTTTGATGATTACTCCTCCATGCAAATTGCTTACCTTGAGCTACGGATCATAAAGCTTGAGAAAATTATTTGAGAAAATTTTGAGATCCATTTTCGTGGAAAGGAACACATACTTGTTTGAAACTACTTCCTAAATACACTTTTTCACCAATAAGCCAACTTAGACCTATCCATAAATCCATCCATAGTATGTTAGAGATACCATATTAAACAGTACCAAAATCTGCTTTTTTATATAGTTTTTTCCTAACTTTTGAAAAAAAAAACCAAGTGTTTCCCCTTCGTATGGCTTACAATTTTCGTGGCTGCATAGCCGCTGCCCCCAAATACTTGTGTATGTTGACTTACCTTAAGCATTGAAAGCTGGACAATTTTATAGATGATTGTGATCGTCTCAATCTTGTTGAATTGTACTCAGACGAGACGATGCAGCTGACAGATTCCTCCACCATCCGCCCATTCCATTCCATGGCATGCATACTTCCATTTATTAAATGCATTGTCAGGCAGCTCCCATTTTATGAATCCATTAAATTTAGGTGTTATATCTAAATCTTCCTAATTAATTTAGTTAATTTGGATGATTCAGTTTCATTTCAAAATCTAATCTATTTGAATAACATTAATCAACAATTCCATTAAAGAAGCAATTCTTCAACATATATTAATTGAGATTATCATGTTTAACCTAGCACAATAAAATTCTATCTATAACTGATTACAACATAATCATAACCACATCATAATAAGAATTTCAAGGCTATGCAGCCGACAGATTCCCCCAATTGAACTCTTTGCCCATGTGTCATGAGTATGCCATCTTAATCATAGTTGCAATCCAATCAATCCAATCGAGGTACAACCTTCTGCAATTGTCAGGTTTAATATCAGCACAGGCACAAATCGAAGGAGTAAACGTCATTTCTTTATTTTATTTTTTACTCTTCTGTTTGGGCAACGTCTAAATGGTAAAGTAAAACACATATTTTATCAACCAGATACTTAGTTTTTTTTTTCAAACTTCCCTTATATATTTCACCGTGAATGGAAAAAAAATAAACTGACAGCTTACCTATCATCACGAATTTGGCAGTTTTCACTACCAGCAAAGTTGACAATAGCGAGTTTATCGTAGTCATAAATGATTCTCTAGAAGCTTGCAAGCCAGAGAGAAAGGACAGATATTATCGTAGACATAAATGATTCTTTAAAGCGGTGCCCTAATTTAAAGCTTGCAAGTCAGAGAGAAAGGATAGACACGTAACTGATTAGGAAAGAAACCACTTCTTAATAACTTCAAATTATACCTTCTCCTTGCTCTCAACTGGACCCGTTGATTTGATGGCGGTATATGAACGGTCTACATTCTTCCAAAATCCTCTATATAATCACCTCGACTTCCACAACAATCAAGCAACTCAGATTTGCTTTGTGAACATTCTTCAGTAAAGAAAATGGCAATGGCTGCAGCTGAGTTGGATCAGGCCTTAGAAACCATTTTTTCGTTTGTTCCCACCCTTGTTCTCAAATCCGCCATACTTCTCAATATTCCTGATATCATAGCAAAAGCAGGCCCCAATGCATCCCTTTCTCTCGATCAGATCGCTGCAAAACTACCCACTGAATCTCCCAATCTGCATTACCTTTCTCGCATTCTCACATATCTCTCTATCAAGGGCATTTTTGTCCAAAGCAACAGCCCATCTGATATTCGATATGGGCTCACTGATTCTGCAAAGAGGTTTTATGTTAGGGAGAATAATCCAGGGAATCTTGTGCCTCTTCTCCTCATGGAAGCACAGCCTGTGTTAATGGCGCCGTGGCACCATCTTCATGAATGTGTGCTTCAAGACTGCAATGCTCATGGAAAGGACTTGTGGGCGTATGGGAAGGATGACACACTTGTTAGCAGTGTTGTCAATGATTGCATGTCCACTCTTACGGTTCTGGGTATGGAGCAAATTTTGAGCTGCTATGATGGTTTCAAGGATGTGAAAACTTTGGTGGATGTGGGAGGAGGAAAAGAAACGGCATTGGAGCACATTGTAAAGGCTTATCCCACATCCATGGAATCAACTTTGATCTTCCTCATGTTGTTCAGACTACCCCATCAATTCCAGGTAAATTTACTCTTTTGTTTCTTTCATACCAAAAAGTGTGGATATGCTATTAATTGATGAGCTTAAGGGGCTTTCTAATGAATGGTTCATAAGACACAATACTTGGTGAAGGTTTTGCAAATGGAGTTGCAAGCAGAGTGGGTTTAACCATTGAGGAAACTCTATAGTTAAGCGCGCTTGAGCTGGAGTAATACTGGGATGGGTGACCTCCCAAGAAGTCCCCATGCTTCACCTCTGTGAGCATCACCTAGATCCAATGAGTGTTAAGTGTTCCATTCATTCTCATGAGAGATGGGTTTGTGTGAACTACTACTCATGAAACATGGGTCAATGAGTTTGACTCAAAAAACTACACAGTTGAATCCTGACCTCATGACCCCAAGCAAAAATTCTGCAGGAATAGAGAACGTGGGTGGCAGTTTGTTTGATAGCATACCCATTGCAGACGCCATATTTTTCAAGGTAAAGATCTCTTTTAATCCACCATCTCACTTAGTTTTAGTTTCCTGAAAGAACTTAACTTAGATTATCTGAGTTTTTGGGTTATAAATGCAATGGCTGTGTGTGATGCAGAATGTATTAATAGACTGGGATGAGGAGAGTTGCTTAAAGATACTTGGAAATTGCCACAAGGCTTTGCCTGAGAATGGAAGACTCATAGTGGCAGAAAACATGACGGTAGAAGCATCAAAGCCAAATAAGTCAATGGAAATGGTTGCGGATCTGATTATGATCGCCTTTGCAAATGGAGGAAAAGAGAGGAGCGTGCAGGAATGGAAAAAACTGCTTCAAATGTCAGGATTCAGTGTAGTGAAGATGATGGGGCTGCCTGGACTATTTTAAAAAATGAAGATTATAGAAGCCATCAAGGTTTAAGCACAATTTAGGAGTAAATTATTAATCATGAGAAGGCAAATGACTCTAAATTAAATGCATCTCTAAAACTTTATTATAAAGTTAGTCCCATTCTTCGGAGTGGATGGAGAGATTTAGATCTTCTTGTGGAATGTTTCTTGAAATAGATCTCTTTCTATGACGAAGGATCATTCTTTCACTAAATAATAATTTACTGTCCAAAGTTTTCTTTAAATTTTTAATTTGCTGTTATATTTTTATTTTTTTAGATATGAATCTATATTGTGCCTTTAAATTTTAATTATAATTTTTTCTATATTATGAATCATCTACAATTTAAATAGATAAATATGATTAATATATATTTTTATTATTATAAATATAATATGTTTAATATATATTTTTCACCATTGCAAATATAAATATATACATATTCATTATAATAAAAAAAACATGTTATACTTATTTGATTAAACTTATAGCAATGAAAAATAAGAAAACTCTTAAAAAACACAATAAAAATCAAAATATACTTAAATAAATTAAATTGGAAAATTGAAAAAAAATTCTAAAATAGTAATGAAATTGAATGAATTATATTTTCTACACAATAAATAAATAAATAAAATAAAGAGTTATTTTATTCAATATATTCTTAAATAAAAAGAGGTGTAATAATCAAAACTAAAACTTACTCTTACCTGTTGTCGTTCATTAGAAAATAAAAATTTACTATTAATTATTTCATCCTTGCATTGATTAAGCATTGCATGTGGCATAAATAGAACAAACCACCTCCCAACATAAAATAAATAGTGAAAACTAATTTCTAAAAAATCCTAACAAGCAATTCCCCAATTTGCACAACTCCTTGAGCATTGAAGGAATTTTCAACTCATATGAGAACTAATAGAAATAACTAATGGAAACCATCTTTCATAGAAATGAGAAATAAGGGAGAACATCTTCAATTTTATTATTGAAGTTAGAAGTGTAATTAAATGACTGAAAATAAGCTTAGTGTAATCTATTCTCAAGAATTTAAGGTGAGACTATTTAACCAGTTGAATTGTATTTGTACAATTGATACAATAAATCTATAATATTCAAAACAATTATAGTAGTCTACAAATGTTCTTTGAATTGACAAGATGTTTTCCCTCACCAAATAATTTTGTTAGGGGAAGCTGACATGATCCATAAGGTGCATCTCTAGAACTTCATTACTTAGTTAATTTAATTGTTATTAATCCCATCATTTGGTATGTGTGGAAAGATTTAATCTCACTTCAAAAAAATGATTTTCTGTATTGTCTTAAAATGGAAGCACTTCCATGTTGAGAATGTTTAGCCCTCTGAGTAAGTGGTTTGGGGTCATGTCAAGCGCCTTGAATAGATATTTGACTGGATCTAGCTGTTTCCTTGTTGTTCTGCTTCTCTTCCCTTGTTTCCAGCCTCTTTCTGACAACTCTTTCTGAGAAACTGTGAACTTTGACTTTCTAGGTCAATGACGACTTGATAGGTCAAGGTTGAACTTGACCTTGACATAGGTCAAAGTTGACCTCGACTCTGACCTAGGTTAGAGTCGACCTCGACCCTGACCCTAGGTCCAAATTTCAAGTTCTGGAAGTTTCAGGATGTCGGGCTTTGAAAAGTTTTATTTCCCGCTTTCGGGTCAGCTGTTTCTGATTTCAAAATGGTAAACTCTTAAATAATATTTAATTTAGGTCCATTTCTCGGGGTTAAGGTTAATTGGGATTTAATTCTCCAACGTTGGTCTCTCTAGAAGTTTGTGCCCTAGATCACTATAAAAGGAAGCCTTTCTCTCTCATTTTCACATGCACTTTTCATGAGCAAGCATCCACTCACCATTGAATTCAAGCAAGTACAATCAAGTGATCAAGAAAGAAAGGAGAAGGAAAGCATTCATTCATCTTCAAGCATTCATCATGGAGGTCCATTGTTAGTCATTGAAGCATTCAATCTCTTTAGAGCCCTCTTGTTGAAGATTCCTCCATCCACATTCATTCAAGCTTTCTCCTAGTCCAAGATCCATTCAAGTTTGGTGTTGAAGATCTAATGAGATTGATTTGAGACATCCTACATACATTTCTACATTCATTTGGAGCATCCATACTTGTGGATTCAATGATTCAAATCCTCCACAAGGACTTCAACATAAGCAATGTGAATAGTTCCATTTAATTTGTTTATATAGATTGCAATTTCAATTACATTTCAAGGTTGATTCCAAACTGGGGTTTGACCAAGGAAAACTCCCCATCCAAACAACAAAACCCATTTTTCTTGTAGGTACAGGTACAAGATAGCGAATTAAAGTTCAGATCTGTATACCCTTTTCAACAAACTTCCGAGATCCGCAAATAGAATTTCTGTCGGAGCTATTTTAGTTCAATGTCGACCTTCAGTGAGGGGTAAGATTGTGCCTCGGAGTAAGATTGTGCCCTAGGGTAAGATTGTGCCCTGCCATCTAGGTCAAAGTCAACCTGGCTCCGAAAGACAAAATTTTTTCTAGGTTTTCTCTGTCTCAGAATTTCTAGTCCAGAGCAGGTTACACAATTTCCCAAAACTATACACAAACATAAAAAATCAATCTTTTCTAGATTTATCTTATCTTGATGTTAGTATTTGTCTTCTATTCATTTCAAATTTCAAACACATACTTTTTATAACAAAATATAAGGTTTTCTCCTTCATTCGTATTCTCAATAGATTGATTCTTTTGTGCATTAACCTTTTGGTTGATCAATTTGGATCTCTCCCTTGGGAATTCGGATTTAGAAGTGGATCTTGTATTTCCCATCATTATACATTCATATACACCTTTTATCCCCACTACATTTTCATAAGTCCCTTTTTCATGAAGAATGATCTTCCTCCAATAACATTTATCTTTGCTAATATAATTATTATATTGTCATCTTTATTTAGTAGGCTGTAAATTCCTTTTGAAAAACCTTTTAGATTTTAAATAATAAAATATAATAAAACTATTTTAAAACGATCACAAGTCTATTGTATTTATTATTTTACTAATATTTAAATTTAAAAATGTATATTATAGTATTTTTACAAAGTATAATATTATATTCTTTGTTATATCAGATAGACCCAACTTAATAAATAATATGTATTAAAAGATTCTTTTGAACTGTGATGACATCCCTTTTCATATCACCATTTTGTCAATGGCCAAGAACGGGCCCAATGTTCTTTGGTCAAATAGAAAGACATTTTCTTAAAAAGTGTGGACCGCATCTACTCGTCCTCCTTTGTCATGCCACTACAAGTATTCCATAAAATAAAAATAGGTGGCCTATCGTCCTTGCCTCAAACTTTCACCATTTTGGAGTCCAATGAAATTCATTGGAATGTTTCCCTATGAGATGACGACAAGCCAAACTTTAACCGCGACGTGGATTCACAACTTCTTGACATTAAGGGGAAAGATTGTTTGTGAAGCTGTGAAGACATTTAGGAAGCTCATAAAAGAGGTAAGGGGTTGGTCATTTCCATGATGAAAAGGGCATCAATGGGTAACTTAAGTGATTGTGATCAATGACACCCGATCAACTACAAAATAGAAGTAAAGTGCATGCTTATTAGCAAACCCTAGGGGCTATACATAGGGTTTTGTGACTTAGAGAAATTTTGAAGGGTTTTTAAGCCTTTTTGTCTATTTTTTAAAGTCCTAACACTGTGTATATGAACCTTGTGATGAAACTTTTTAATCTAGAGGGCAAATGATGACAAAAAGTCAACATCTTTGGTAATTTCT